>OY288281.1:11015000-11615000 GCA_958450335.1 Hibiscus tridactylites | reverse complement strand
CAGCTCGATGTTCAACAATCCAATCCATTCCAAGGATTACATCAAATCCATAGAATGGCAATTCCATGAGATCAACAAGAAAAACATGGTTTTGCCCCACCAAAGGACATCTTCTATACAATTTCCGTGTCACAACGGTCTCACCAAAGGAACTAGTTACACGCATACCAACATCCAAAGACTCAACAGGTAAACCAAGCAATTGAGCATGTTCACACAATATGTATGAGTGTGTAGATCCAGAACAATCAAGGAAAGTAATGATAAGGATTGCAAAGTAAAGGTACCTGCGATCACATCCGTATCATTTCTCCCCTCATGCTAAGCATACACTCGAGCCTGACCACCACCCTCAGGTTGAACAGCCACCACATGCGCCACATTCCTCCCACCATCATCTCTATGGTGCAACTACCCCAAGAGCACGTCCCTAACCACCACCGACCAACAAAGGACACTCCCTCCTCATGTGGTCTGCCGAACCACAATTCCAGCATGAATTACCGGTCACCGCTACAGGAGCCTGAACCTCCCTCGCTGCTCGAGGACAATCTTGCCTCAAATGGCCACGTGATCCACATGTCCAACACGTGTTCTGATAAGCTCTCATCCTATCTCCCCGAACAGGTGCACCATGCCCTCCATTACCACGCCTGGCAGAAGACTGATACCTCTTATCTCGTCCTCTCTTGTTTAGTCCACCACCGGAACTATACTCAGCAGCTCTTTTGCCTGAGCTAGAACTAACGCCTCTGGAAGACAGACCCAAGTTCTGCTCAATGTCCTTCGCTCTACTTACCAGTACATCAAAATCCATATACTCAGCAACAATCATGAAAGTCTTCACATTCGCCACCAAACCATAACGAAAATGTTCACACCTCTCCCGCTCATCAGGGATTAGCTCAGGTGCGTACTGACTAAGGCGGACAAACTGGATCTCATACTCAGCCACCATCATGCTTCCTTGCGTAAGAGACATAAATTCTCTTTCCTTCTCATCTAGGTATCGCACACCTAGATACTTTCGCTTGAACGCGTTTAGAAAGAACGTCCAAGTCACATCATTGTCCTCCATTCTAGAAACAGTGGCCGTCCACCACGTATACGCATCATCATGTAGCAAGGATATCACACAACCCAACTTCTGCACATTGTTGCAGTTCATTTGCCCCAAAATCCTCTTGGTGCTTTCCAACCAAGATTCAAAACCTTCAAGAGATAAACCTCTAAACTCAGTCCCTCCCAGACTGCGAAGACGTTCCAAAGGCAATCTCACGTTAGCATCACCCTGATGCGCAGCTCCGTGAGCTCCAGCTACTGCTGCCTGAAAGGCTCCCGCAATAGCCTGAATCAACACAGTCATGTCAGGAGAAGCTTGCCCCTGCACACCTTCAGGTCCAGCGACCCCAGCACCAGCACCAACACCAGCATTTTCACCTCCAGCACCACCACCGCCGGGTGGTCCACCACCAGGGGAGGAGGTATATCCACAACATTATCAGCATTTTCCTCATTCTCATTCTGAGCCATAGCTCTCGTATTCATCCTCATTTCTCTACGAGGCCCCATTTACAAGAAAAACAATGCACTGGCACAAATGCAATAAACATAATTAGGCTCAACAAGGTAAGTAATCCAAGTACTCAAGCTCATTTTCCAAAAACAATTCCTTTCATTAGTTTTGATATGGCAATGGGTTCCCCTAACATGCTTCAACATAGCATAGCATCATAATTGCAACCATACATCACAATTCAAACAACATTCTTTCATCCAAAAGGCATATCATGCAAATACACATACATCACCCACATAACCATTCCCATTTACACGAGAATTCGGCTCTGATACCACCAAATGTAACCCCCTTAGCCCGACCTAGACGGTTGACCCGAACTACGAAGATTACACGGGGGAAACCAAAGTAAACTCGAAAGTCAACCTTGATTAACGACTCTTTTTTTCTTTTTAATCTTGTCTAGATACACGTTAACCCTAAGCGAACGCTTGAGAAACATATAAGAATAAAGAACATCGATCGGATTCAAATAAGGGACTCAATTGCACAATATACAAATGTTAGGGACCAAAAAGTAAATTCTAAAAATTAGAAGGTCTTAACTGATTTTTAAGTTACCAATATTGAATTAGTCATATTACATGCATCTCTGTCAAATTTCACCTTAATTGGACTTCTCCAACTCATACAATTGCAAATACAACTTTCGGGACTAAAACGTAAAGCTTGCAAACCTCAACAACATTCAAATCAGTGCCCAACGGTCACCCGTTTCGAAACGGTGTTGACTGTTCCGAAACACGGGTTCGTTTCGAGACTAGTTCCGAAACAGGGCCTTCCAGTAGCCAAATCGTTTCAGAACAGTCTCCAGCCGTTTCGAAACACGAAGGCCATTACAGGCCCCCGTTTCGGAACGCAGTGCCTGTTCCGATACGGTTTGCCCAGAAGCTGCAGATTTTGCTGGTTTTTCATACATAAAACCACTCAAAGACATCCTAATGACTTCCTAACCATGCCAACATGTCATCATACACATATAGAGCATGCTTGCAACTTCTAATCACATTCATGGCATCAAACATGGAACTTCACATGTCTATAGGCATGCATCCTAATATCCAAAAACCAAACAACCAACCAAACTCCAAATCAAGCATCAAAAGGCCAATTACAAATCCAAAACATCAAAAGCATCATGCCACAAACTAGGGAGTCCAAAACATCTCCCAAAGCACATCTTAGGTTCCCATTGCCAAATTACCAAAACTAATAGTGTATGAAAACATCACCATACATGAGCTTAGTTTCCCTTGGACTCTTAGCTTCCTTGTTGCCCTCAAACACTTCAATTGTCTGCATTATTGGTACAAAATAGAGAACGTAAGCACAATAGTGAGACATGCTCTAAAGAAAACAACACAATAATGCATTTTAGAAAACACTTTCAACAAAGCTTCCTAAACACATGCTCAACTCTTTTCATGCAACCTTGCATACATAACAAACATCTCATGCTCCAATATAATCAACACATCATATTGGCTTTCAAGTGATAACTCATAACCATTTACAACTCAAAACACAATCGGATACGCGGATTACAATTGTTGTCCCAAACGCTTCATACACACTACCGAACAACATAAGGTGGAGTTTATCGGTACAATCACAACCCCTCAACACCCGTGATGGAGTTTACCGGTACAATCACAACCCCTCCACATCACTCATCGGTAGTTGTATAATTTCACTAACAAGTGCAAGGGACACATAACACAAGATCCGCGCACAAACTTTTAACCACCATTGTGATCTTACCTCACTCGTTAGGGTACTTGGATGGAGTTTACGGTACAATCACAACCCCTCAACATCCAAGGCGACTTTATTCACGGTGCACCCAATCCTATAGCCGGCTAATTATATCCGATTCAAGTACTTTAAAACCATTACATCACTTGCCAATATACATCATTACCATCAACAATTCACTGTTTTAAAGCATTAAATCAAAGCCCTTTAACATCATGCATCACTATGCATCAAAACCATATTAACAATATGTCAAACCAAGGATCTCTTACCTTGAGCATCCTTCAATACATGGCTTTCAAAACCAACATTAACCATGCTAAAACACACTTTCAAAACAGAATTTAAACATGCAAATTATAACCAATGCATCAACCACTTCATGGCTTATCCAAGAGAGAGTTCTTCCGGAAACTTACTCTTGAGCTTAGCTAAGGTTTTTAGACTTAAACTAAGCTCCCAAAACCTCCAAATAATCGTTTCAAAGCTGGAAACCCAACTCCACTCACCAATTACGTTTCGCTAGCTTTCCGAAACGCCGATCAAGCCTCCGGATAGCTTAAGTTCTTTAATTAATTAAATAATCTAAATAGATGAGATAATTGTAGAAAATAAATGAGTATTAAATGAGAACTTTAATATTTTAATTTGATTAGCGTCTCATTGTAATGAGATGTTAATCAAGAGAGTATTTTAGTTGAATATTTAATACTTCATTTGAACTTAGAATAATGAAATCACCTAGTTGGTTTAATAAAAATAAAATTAAGATAGGATTTAAATTGTTAAAATCATAAAATAATTAGGAATATTTTTAATTTAGGGCCTAGTATGGATAGTTCTCAATTTTTTTGGGATTATCACATAAACCCTAGACTTGATAATATTCATAGTTCCCTTATTTAATTAAATCAATGGAGCCCTAATTAGGTTTTAAATTAAAAATGACAATGGAGAGAAAGGAGAGAAGAGTGGAGGACATCGGAGAAAGAAGAAGACCGGAGCCACGAGAGGGAGAGCGAAGGAGTGCAAAGCGTGGGGACAGACCGGATGCTGGTCATGGAGGTCGAAAGGAATTTTACTTCTCCTCTTACAGATCGACAGAAGACATTTACGTCCGAAATAAGCAGGCATGTAGCAAGAAAAGCTCTTCATTCTACAATGCGCGAAGACAAGGAGTTCATGTCTCAATTCTTCAGGAGGTATTCAAAAAGTATGGAAGAATCTTAGATACCTATATCGCCTACAACAATCCTGGAAGACGATTAAGAAAAGACACGTTTGCTTTCATTAGATTTTCTAGGAGAGAAGATGCCCTAAAAGCGATGAACATGGAAATAACAGGAGGATAGATGGATTCAATATCAAGGTTTTCATGAGTAAGTCATCACCATGCAATACAAGAGCTATTGAAGAAACACAAAAAAGAAACGTGGTAACAGCTAGACCTTCATTCAAGATGACAGATGGCCGTTCCTTTAAGGAAGCCTTAATGTCTAAAAATATCCCAAACCCAAACTGCTCTATCGAAGAAGAGGAAACGTTGGTTGGTGAAAAGAATAAGCCTGTGGAAGCCCTACAAAAACCACCTACTACTTTATTCCATTTCAGCATTCCTAAACAAGATTTGGAATGGTTAGATCAGTGTATTGTTGGTGTGGTGAAAGGAATGTATGATGCAAATTTTGTTCAAGAGGCCCTTCGATCGGAAGGCTTCAAAGTCAAGGTCAGCACGGTGTCTGGATCGACGGTGATAGTGCAATTTGAAGAATCGGAACAAATACAAATCTTTTGGGATTTAAAAGAGTCACTTTTGACCTCTTGGTTTGATGATATAGATTCTCTGGAACATTTCTCAGCAAATTGTAAGTTGAAGATCTGGGTAATTCTGGAGAATGTATCGTTAATTTCCTGGAATGATGCTTTTTTCCGATCCTTGGTGACTGTCGAAGAAGGGTCAGACCTGGTGAGTGTCGTCAACTATTTTATGTCTTATTCCAATTTGGCTTTTACTTGGAACGTCAGGGGTGCTGGAAAATTTGAAAAGAAAGCAACAATTAGAAAGATAGTTGGATGGGAGAAGCCAAGTGTGTTTTTTATTCAAGAAACAAAACTTAGAAACGCAGACGATAATGTAGCCCTGCTCTTATGTGGCCGTCAAAGGAAGTTCGAAGTTGCCATTAGTCCCTCAATTGGGTCCTCAGGAGGTTTAATTTCTTTATGGGTTGAGGAATTCTTCAAGGCTGAATCTATAATTATTAGAGCAAATTTCATATGCATCGAAGGTAATTTGGTGAAGTTGAATTCTGGATGCCTTCTAATTAATATCTATGCTCCGAATGATATGGATAAAAGAGAATAAATGTTTGAAGAACTGAGAGCAGTGATTAATTCATTCAACCTTCCAATTCTTATGGGAGGAGATTTTAATATTGTGAGATCAATTAATGAAAGAACAGGGTTGCGACAAAACTTATTAGTTATGGAAAAAATTTCAGAATTTATCAATGAACTGGGACTGTTGGAGCCAAACACCAAGGGTGGATCATTCACGTGGTCTAGTTTGAGAGAAAATCCAACCTTCAACAAATTGGATAGATTTCTCATATCTCCGGATTTAGCTGTTATGTGGCCTCGTCTCTCGCAAATTATATTACCAAGAGGGCTATTGGATCATAATCCAGTGAGCCTAGTGCAGGAAAACTATGACTGGGGTCCGAAACCATTTAAATGGTTCGACAATTGGTTCGAAGAGAAGGAGCTAATGGTCAAAATTCAAGATGTGTGTGAAGCAGGTAAAGGTTCAGGAATTTCAAAAATCCTGAAAACAGTAAAGAATAGTACTAAGGAGTGGGTGAAGGACAATCGAAATTCAGATGAGGAGACTGCGCCAGTATTAAACTCGATGTGCCATGAAATCGAAGTGGAAATAGGGAAAGGGAATGTTGATCCCTACCTCCCTGTCAAACTTAAGCAACTTCGACAGAAACTGTGGATTCGTGAAAGAAGGGATGAGCGTGACTGGATTCAGAAATCAAGGATCCAATGGTTTAAAGCGGGGGATAGGAATTCCAATTTTTTTCATCTAATGTCGTCGTCAAGACAATCAAAGAATCATATAAGTCATTTTGTCTATAAATGAGCAACAATTTCTGATCCAGGCTCGGTTAAAAATTTGATTTGACAACATTTCAAAGATTTATACAACCAGTCCCATATTATCCCTGTAAGTAAACTTGACTGCAACCTGAAAAAGTTGAGCATCGAATCTGCACGCTCCTTTTATGCTGGAAGAAATTCATAGAACCTTAATGTTGATGGAGAACTCGAAATCCCCAGGACCTGATGGGTTTAACAGTGGTTTTCTAAAGAGATTTTAGCCGAGTTTAAAAGAAGATATACTGGCTTTCTTTAACTCGTTCTATCTTGGCAACCATCCTGACAAATGCTTCAATAATTCCTTCATTGTTTTAATCCCCAAGACCAAAACACCCTCAACAATAGAAGATTACCAACCAATTAGTTTGATGGGCTGCATTTACAAGATTCTGGCTAAAGTCTTGGCCTGCCGACTAAGCTTTGTTCTGGAAGAAATAATTGGAGAGCATCAATTTTCCTTCTGCAAAGGAAAACAAATAATGGACTGTTCATTAATCTCAAATGAGATCATTGACTTCACTAGAAGAAAAGGGTTGGAGGGTGTTGTTTTTAAGGCAGATTTTCAAAAAGCGTATGATTCCGTAGATTGAGAGTTCCTATTGTTTGTCGTGAAGAACATGGGGTTTGGAGAAGTATGGTGCGGATGGATTAAAGCATGTTTATCTTCAGCGCCAATTTCAATCTTGGTAAACGGATCCCCTACAAGGCCTTTTTCGATCAAACGTGGCCTTCGACAAGGCTGTCCACTCTCTCCGTTTCTATTCAACATTGTAGCGGAAGTATTGCGTTCACTAATCAACAAAGCCGAAAAATTGGGCTTCTTCTCGGGACTTTATTACAGCAACAAATAAGAAACAATTACTCATCTGCAATTTGCGGATGATCTAATTGTCTTCTCAGGAGCAAACGAGAATAGTGTACGGAATCTAGTTCGCCTCTTAAAAGGTTTTGAACTAGCATCGGGAATGAAATTGAATCTTTAGAAAATGAAACTGCTGGGAATCAATTTGGAGGAGAGTTATATTAATGGCTTGGCGAGAGTGGTAAACTGCCAAAGTGAAAAACTTCCTTGTACTTACCTAGGATTGCCACTGGGACTTCACAAAAATGATAAACAAAATTGGTGGCCGATAGCGGAAAGAGTTAGAACCAAACTTGCTGGATGGAAAGCCAAATCACTATCGTTTGCTGGAAGAATCACTCTTGCCAAAGCGGTAGTCTCTAATCTACCTCTCTACTTTATCTCAGTCTTTCCAATGCCAAAAGGAATAAACAAAGTACTGACCAGCTTAGTAAGAAAATTCATATGGGGTGCAAATGATAAACGTGTGATTCACTGGGTCAAATGGGAGGTATTATGTTTGCCGAAAGCTTATGGGGGACTGGGAATTGTAGATTTCAGCATGAAAAATGGAGCTCTTTTGTTGAAATGGATCTTGAGATTCGGGGCTGAAGCTGATTGCCTATGGAGGAGAATTATTACAGCAAGATATGAGTTGAATTCTGACAGCACTTTCCCGCTAAATCGTAAGACGCATGAGATGTCATGGATTTGGAAAAATATTATCTCTAATTTCAACAACAATGAGGATGCTTTCTTGGACAATATTCGTTACTGTGTGGGAGATGATAAAAGAATTCAGTTTTGGAATGAAATTTGGGTAGGCCCCCAACCTCTGAGGAGGGCATTTCCTAGAATCTATGCCCTCGCAACAAATAAAGCTAGAGTAATAGCATATTTCGGCTACTGGGATGGAAACACTTGGAAGTGGAGAATCAATTTGCGAAGAAATGTGTTTGATTGGGAGATAGATATTTGGTCAAACTTCAAGCAATTACTGGAATCAGTAAAGCCAATTTCCAATGTAACCCCCCGTCCCGGTCCGGGCGACTGACCGGTCCGAGCGGGTTACACGGGGATAACCGAGGCGAAACCCGTTAAGGCTCCACTTCGGCTAACAACCCGAGAAAACTTTTTCATTTATTATCTTGTCTAGATGGATTTAATTAAACCTATGTGTGAAGCGACAACGGGAAACAAGACTCACAAGACGACTATCAACAAACAGGGCCTAAGCCCAACCCTTGAGAACCTTTAGAGATGTCAAAAAGCCCCATTTCAGGCCTGGGTTTCGAAACAAGCATTGCCCGTTTCGAAACGGGCCCAGTTTAAAAAGCCAGACACTCGTACCGAAACACATCCACCCCGTTTCGGAACAGGGGTCCATTTCGCGTAGACGTTTCGAAACTCGTTCTGGAACATGCATTCACAGAAGCCAAAGTGTTTCGAGACTCGTATCGAAACAGGGGCTCACAGTAGCCAAACCGTACTGGAACACGTTCCGATACGAGTGTCCCTGGAACCACACCCGTTCCGAAACAGCCCAACCCGTTCCGAAACACTGTGAGTTTCCAAAATCAGATTTAAACATCTCTAGACGATCACAAACGCCCCCAACGACTTTAAGAAGCAAATACAACATGCTCACATAAACTCTAAAGGCTTACACCCTATTACAAACACGCTCAAAACACATAACATACATGTGAAGGCCATACAATTAAAAGGATCATGCATTCACCATACAAAGACATACATATCATATTAAGGTTTCATGCCTTAGAACCAACATTCACATAAGCATCCAAGATACGCATTAAAAGCATGGTTTACAATCCAAAACAAGGCATCAACAAGCCACACCATAACATCAACATATCAAAGGGAGTCTAAACAAGCTCCTACACAAAACAACAACACATATCCCACTGTTTATCTATTACATCTCGTAACTTAAAAGTTCATACTTGAGAATAGCAAAAGCACAACTAGAACACTTGGAGGCCCTCTTCTTGCACAAGCAACCCACGAACTAAGGATATGCATTTTCGAACAAAAGATAGCGTAAGCATAAAGCTTAGTGAGGGTAAGCTCATAAAACAAACCTCGACAATAGGGGTGGGCAAAAAACCTGATTACCTGGTCCTGGTCCCGGACCCGGTGGATTTTTACCCGGTATTAGTTCCGGTGGGACCGGGACTGAATCCAAAATTTAGGTCCCGATCGCAACCGGGACCGGGACTGGATCCTGCTTTTTTGGACCCGGTACCCAGTGGGTACCCAATGGGACCGAGACTTATACCAGGTACCCGGTACTGGTCTGGTACCGAATGGCATTGAAGAGGTTGAAAGTAACTGAAGGCGCTCTTTTATTTCTCTTTGTGTATGAATATTATGAGTATGACTCGTTTTAAGACATCAACCTTCAAGTCTACAATATTCTGACTTTGTTATTTAATATTATTATTGATGGTTGGAAATTTTTTTCCATGCTGCTCAAATTTTATTAATAATAGACTAATTGACCGGGTACTCGGTATTGGTACCGGTTCCCACTAGTACCGGGACCGGTTCCTAAAATCTTGGACCCGGTCTAACCGAGACTAGTTCTAATTTTCAGGAACCAGTAGTTACCGGGACCGGGACCAATTTTAGACAAATTGGCCGGGTACCCGGTCTTGCCCACCCCTACTCGACAATGCAGGGTCGAAGCACGAACACCACAACCAAGGAAGAATGCATGAGTTCTTACCTTCGAAGCCACAAGAGTCAAATTTATATGATGCATGAACATAATCTCAATTATCATGCCATGCTCAACAAGTCCATAAACACAACCATATGGAAACACATTTATCAAACATATTGGCACCTAGCCATGACCCGAATACGCGGATAACAACCGTTGGAACTCACATCCAACAACTCAACCATTACCTTACGGTGGGGTTACACTCATCACCGTTTAACGCGGAGAGGATTCCACTCATCCTCACGCCCCATCGATGGGATTCCACTCATCACCGACTAATATATAAAAAGAAGATTTCCGGGCGTTCCCGTACTCCATCTTGATGACTACCATCACCAAGACCACGCGCGCATTTCGACTCTCGTGTGCACACTAAACATCCTAATGATCGATCATTGTACCCAAGCATACTAGTGTCAATACTTAACTCATTTCATTTATCAACCTCACACTTTCTTACCAATTTTCCGTGCTTAGCACGTACTCACCATGATTTACCATCATGCACAAACCACATTCTACAACCACATGCATATCACAATGCATCAAACGTCATGCCTCAACACACATGTATATCACAATATACATAACAACATTCATCACAATGAATATGAAACAAGAGGCATAACAAAGCATTTAGAAGTTCAACCAAAGTCTTCTAAACTAAGCTTGGGATTAGACTACCAATCTAATCCCAACCCTAAGTGGGTTTACCAAGCCTGACCTAGATCCACATGCTTGAACCAACATTTGAAAACCAATTTAAAAATGTAGAACCACTCACCGACTATTCCAAGCTCAACAACTCTAGCCGATCAACCAACCAAAGCCAAATCAATCTTCCGAACTTCCCGGATTGGTTCCTGATGATTCCCCAACACGAACCTTGGTTCTAGTCATTCAAACACGAACAAAAGCAACCACAAACAACATCAAACACTGGAACAAACCTGGATAACCATTCAAGCAATTAAACTAGCCAAAAACACTCCCAAAACATTGATTTCCGAGCAGCCACATTAACTCACTGAAATTTCCTATTTCCTCCATCCAAATGGTCATCAAAAACATCCAAAATAACCCCTGAACATTACACTAACATCAGCCCTCAAATTCCCACTCAAAACAGCCCTAAAACTCAACTTTAAACCTCTCTAAAACTCCACCTAAACCCAAATCCGGGAATCATTATAAAACCTTATAAAAGTTAGTTATGTTGGACCTTTTAGATAGCAAATAACTTATCTAACATCAACAAATCGAAAACTCAACTAAAAACTAACAAAGATAACATTTTTAATCCAAAACTTCAAAATGCAAAACCATGAGTTTTAATGAAAACTAAAGGTATATATGCGTAGAGGAAAGTGAGGACAAGTCAAAAACATGTTTACCTTTCAAAAATCTCCAAAAATGAAGGAGTATGGTGATGGAATAGTGAACTTGAGATGTGGGAGAGATTTGTCGTGGAAGAAGATGAGTGAAAAAGTAATTTTTTATTTGTTTGATTCTTTTAAAAAGTCAAAAGACTCATTTACCCTTAATGAAATGGGATATTCACAAGAGCATAACATTCATGGTTAAATGGGCTTGATTTAAAATAAGTCCAACATAAATTTATTTGTTTTGAAAATACGAAGCCCAAAATAATATTTTAATATTTTAATCCACCCGGCTCCCAAACCCGAGTGTTACATCCAAAGTAAAAGACAATATTAGATGGACGGCCACCTCTTGCGGTAATTTTAATGTGAAATCAGCTGTGAATTTGTATTGCCCAAGTCAACAAGAACCTGAAGAAATCTGGAAGCTTGTATGGAAAGGAATGGAATTGCATCCCTTAAAGTGGAAGCTTTCACTTGGAAAGCCATTCTTGGAAGATTACCAACCAAAGATGAGTTAATGAAAAGAGGGTGCGGATCGATTATCTCTAGTTCGTGTCCTTTCTGTACTGGCTCTATTGAATCAATCAGCCATATTTTCATCTTTTGCCCGAAGACATGGTCATTGTGGATGAGGTGGTGCCAAGTGTGGAATCTGAACATGGTCCTCCAAATAATTTAAAATCACTCTTATATATGTGGTCTTCTTACATGCCGCAACATCTCCATGCAAAGGTATGGCACCTGAGCTTCTTTTGTTTTCTATGGTCTCTATGGCTTTGTAGAAACGATATTGTATTTCAAGGCAAAACCGTGAATTGGGATATGGTATATGATAATTGCATCCTGCATTTGAGCATGTGGAGTTTGGCCATATGGTTGAGGACACCCATTACAGCAAATGACCTATTATTATTATCACCTATCAAGTTTCGCATATTTGGGAAACAGAACCAGGTGGTCCTAAAGTCTTGGTTGCCTCCAGCTCCAAATGTCCTTGTTTTTAACACAGATGCCGCTATAGTCCAAAGCTTCGGTGAGGCAGGCATAGGGGGTGCTGCGCAACAACAAAGCCAATTGCCTTATTACCTTTTCAAAGAATATTGGTATTGCCGACGCCACTACTGCGGAAGCTCTAGCGGTAAGGGAGGCTTGTAAGTTATTCAAGAATTCTAAATGGGTTAATATTGGCAGACTACGGATTGAATGTGACAGCGCTCTAGTTGTTCAGTGGATGTCGGATCCAAAAAGTTGTCCTCAAAATTTCAAGGAGATTATACTACAATGTAGGAAGGAATGCGAAACCTACCCATGGAAAATCAAGAAGATTGATAGAGATTGTAATTGCCTGGCTGACTCCCTAGCCAAAAAAGGCATTAGCAGATCGAGGGACATGATCATCTACATCAACTACTAACTAATTGGGTGGTGCAATTAGATGGAGGGCCATATTTCAGTTCCTGATTGTGAGTCTGAGTGGTTGTTTGTAAGTTTTAATTTCAAACTCCAATGAGGAAGGAAAAATTGTGAGTATTACAAAAGGATATCTTCATTCGAAATAAAATTTAATTAACAATTAAAGATTTAATAAAATTTCAATTATTGCTTAAAATGCCAAAATGCCACGTGGAATTAATAAGGTACAAATAACGGACGTTTGTAGGGGTGCTAATTCTTCCCTACACGTAACCGACTCCCAAACTCAAATTTTAAAAAGAATCTTTGGTTTATTTTTTATTGTGTCTGATCTACCAAAGTTAGTATCGATGACGACTCCAAACTCAAATTAGTATCATCACAACTCAACTTTGACTTATTTTTATGATTGCAAATGATGCCAATATAAGAGAGCCAACTCAGAAGTCCAAAGTAAAGATTAATCAATGAATAACCAAATACACTCTAATCGGGGAGACCATATTAAATTTAACTTTAATAAAAAAAAAGGGCCAGAGAAATAAATCCAAATTAAAACAGTAAAACATCTGAATTTATCTAAATTCAATTGTACATGTTTTAGCAAATAAAAAATTAAAAAATAGTAAGTATTAAATGGAAATAATATATATAAAAAACAATATGAACAGATTTAAACAAGCTTGAATTAGTTGGGGTCAAACTCAAACCGGACTTATGCAAATATGCATGTTGCCTCAGGAACACCTTCAAGCTGACCAATTTCAATGTACAATCAATATATGCAGGAAATAAACAAATGGTGGCGAATCCAGAATCCATGGATTTACAGACAACTATCTGGTCGAACTAAATCAACTGCTTTCCCGACCACATTGCTACAATATGATTGAGCAGCTTTCTTCAAATATGTCAAATTCACGTTCTGCAGCTTTATTCCGGTGCACGGATTCTTTGTACTACAATCGAATTTTATAGCTACCGGTGTCGATGATGTTCCCCGTATATCTGTGTAGATGATATCCTTAATCTTTACTCCAGAAACCTATAATCATTGGAGAAGAAAAGGGTAAGGAGATTGGAGAAGAAGTCATAGAACAAGAAACCGGAGCGAACCGGACAATTATTTGAAAGTCGAAATGGGACTTCTGTAATACCTGACCCGGACAATTTTCGTTACGAGGGCAATAATTTTGGTCGATCACGATAGGGTTTTGAACGTTCTTCATCACGGAATCTGTAAATCGAACCCCTTCGACGAATCCGGTACTCGGTCTTGCCCACGATTTGATTCTCAACCCATTTTGAGTGTTGGAAAATGTTGTCCTCTTAACCGTAACATTTTGGACCCCATCCTCTTTCAAATCCTTTGCTAAACTTCCAATGCTGCAGCGTTCACATCAAGCAACACAGACTAATATTAGTAAGTGAACAATAACACATTGCTTCGTTTTTAGTATAAGTATAGCGTACCTGATGCCATGACCGGGACCGCAAGTGACTTGTTCGACCCATAAATTTTTGGTGCCGGGGCCGATCGAGATGCAGTCGTCTCCTGTTTTAATGGAGGTTTTTAAGATTTCCACATCCGTCGACAATTGGACATGGATGCCGTCTGTGTTGGGGCTATCACCCGCGGCGATGATCTTAACTCCTTGGATATGCACGTTCTTGCATCCATTGATTACAATGTGAAACATTTGGCTATTTAAAGACATTAATCCGTTGATCCTGATATTGTTCGAGTTGGTGAAACTCAATGTCTGATCTCACACAAAATGAACATTGGTAAGTAAATTTACAAAACATTTGTAAAATGCAGACTCATATAACTCGAGACGATAATCGAGTTCTTTTATTCCGAATCGAGCTCAAACTTTAAAAATGAAACTCAATTAAACTTAAGTGAAACTTTAAGCCTCAAATTTCGAATTAAACTCAAACATTCGAGTTCAACTCGGCTCAATTGACCCTACTCGGAATCATATACCGGATAAAAATGTTGAGTTGCGGTATTACAAAAATGAAAATAAGAGAGAGTACCGTGGCACCAGAAGGACATGAGTTAGAGTTGGAAGCTTTGCAGGCCCAAAGAGATGGTCCTTTAGCATCGAATGCACCGGCACCGATGATGGAAACTCCGGTCACTCCTTCGAAGCTAAACCAATTCCTCGATTTCCCCAGCACTCCATAATCCAAAGGAGCCACAATGGTGCCATCAATTCTTATAATGATCTCAGGGCTTCTGCATTTTCCTTTAAACTCCAATGAACCAACCAAATACCGCCCTTTCGGCACATATATGAAGCTCGAGTCTGCCGAGCCACATGCCGCATTCCATGCCTTGAGGAAGCCGTCGGTCGAATCGGTTCGACCATTCGGTTTAGCCCCGAAGTTCAAAACATTAAACTTTGTTACTGCAGACGTTGAATTTATACTTAACATAACAAAGACAACCACCATAATTCCAGGCAAATTACAACCGGGGAGCTTCATCGTTTTGAACTGTGTTTGGCCGGAGAGAAAACTGAAATGTAGAGAAAAATGAGGGAATGAAGAAGAAAGTGATGATCAGATGATGGATGGATGAGAAGTTGAAGAGAAAGTGGGGATATTTATACATAACTGTATTTTCTTTTTCTTTTGTTTTTGTGGGTAAAAAGATATTTTAAAATCTAAGTGTGGGATTGAAGAAAGATGATTCATTGGATTCCAATTCTCCAAGTGCAGCGGAGCCACATTGCAATGAATTGCTTTCCAATTAAACAGAATTCAGTTTTTTTTTCATAGAAATTTAGGGCTCAAAGGAACTTTGCATGAATTTGAACACAAGATAGGAAGCATGTGTACTTTTGACACATTATCTTGTGGTTACCGTGGAATTAAGCCAAGATTTTCTTTTGTTCTTTTAGCAATGTAGTTTTGATGGAAAATTAATCAACTTCTGGTTTCAAAAGTTGTCTAAAGCAAGCAAATAAAAGATTGTATTATCTAACTACAAGTTTGTTTAATGAGATGAGCCGTTAGATTTCTTAAACAACGTTAAAAGTTCGAATTTCAAAATTATAAATGAAGTAAATTATTGACCTCTGCATTACGGATGAAAATCGTTTGCCCCCAAACTATATCTCCTTTGGTGTCCCACTTTAAAAAGTGGGTTTAGGGTTTAAAGTTAGTGGTTGTGGTTAGGGTTTAGGAAATTATGGATAGGGTATATTTTTAGAGCTTAGGGTTTAGAGTTTAGGATGCGGAAATTAGGGTTAGTGTTTAAGTAATTTTTAATGCGGAAATTAGGGGCAGAGGATTTTTGCTCATGCATTACCTAGTGGCGGAACATAAGAAGGGCATATGGCAGTCATGACCCCCAATTTTTTTTTGAAAAATTATAATTTAGACCCTTAAATTTTTAGAAAAATTAATTTGACCCTAAAACTTTTTTAAAAAAGATAGATTATACTTCAAAATTTCTTAATGTTCTTTATTAAATCCCTTCCATAATTATTAAAAAGTAATTTTTAAGCCTCTCAAAATTAAAAAAATAGTTAGACTCTAATTCTTTGAAAAATAAAATAAATTGAACTTTCAAAATTTTTAAAAATTCTAGTTTAAACTTCTATTTTTTTTAAGTTTTAAGTTAGTTCTTCAAACTCTTTCCCCAAGTTACGTATCTGACCGTACCCTACATTTTAGACTTATATATCAATTTGACATTTGTATTGTAATTGTTATCCTTTAGACCTATATATCAATTTGACATATGTATTGTAAATTTTTTCTCACCTTGGTAGTATTATCTATCTATCTATATATATATAAAGTATATAACTACATTAAAAGTTATCCCAAAATTTATTATAATGCTTCAATTACCGAATTTTGGTTTATGCATTGATTGACAATATATGCAATTTCGTTTATCAAAAATCCTATTTTGGTAATTTTCATGTTTACTCTGATGAAATTATAGTTTTGGATTTAAGATTGAGTCCTTATACTCTAATTTAACACAATTTAATAATTTATTTTTGGATGTGTACTTCAATCAAATGATGGTTTTGGTCTACCATTATGCTCAAATTTAAGATTTAGTCCTAATTTGACATAATTTATAATTTTGGTTCAATTTAGAGAAAAAATTACATGTCTCTACGGGATTCATGTTAATTTTTGTACGTTAAATTACTAAAGTATATAACGTTTTACAAATTAATAATTTATTTTCTTTAGATTTAAACACCTTTTTTTTTTACATTTTTATCATATTTATATATGACACTTTTTTTTATAATCGAATTCTAAGTATTACATTAGCCACTGTAGTGTATCGATTCAGTCTAACATACTAATCATACATTTAAAGCCATTTTAAGCCGTATTCTATTAGCTTCAAAAGGGAAAAAAAGGCCCTATTCTTTTTTTTTACTTGTAAAAGCCTTTAATTGTTTTTATTATTGTATTTTTACACATGTAATATTTTATTGGTTAAAAGATTTAATCTTAATCTTTAACTAAATACCTATATACACATAATTAAAATCTTTAATGAAAAAATAAATTATAACGTAAATATTTTAGATTAACAAAAATATTTTTATTAAACAATTTTATTAAACAATTAAAACCGTGATATAAAAACTTATAAAATAATCAAACTTTGCATTTTTCGACAAATAAACATTTTTATCTGCTTTAACCCTATTTTTTTATTAAAAATGGAAGATAAAGTTATTTTTAAAATAAAATAAAACGTCCAAATCACCATACTTATGTTCAAGGATTCAAATAGCAGTCTGCCACTGCAATAGCGGCTGTTATATAGCAGTAATAGTATCATCCGAAATTGTTATTGTAAAAAATAGCAGCTCGTAATGACCGTAATACATTCGTTATTATCTGCAACCGTGATAAAACAACGCGTCCAAAAACTCGGTTACAACAGCTACTTATGACCAAAAATATTTCATCCAAAACTAGACATCTTACAACAATGGAAACCGTACTATATTCCTCCATGCAATCCTCCCTATTTCATTTGTCACATGATTTGGAGTAATTTGCAAGTTCATCAACAAAGTACATGGTAAGGTAAGGTGTGAAACAAGGACTTAATATATATCTAAGTAATAAATAATCCACTTTGAGTAATTATTTTTTTTTTGACCATATTTACCTTCGTAATGAAGATTCCAGCACGTTTTTTGACCATGTTTATATTAAATTTTATATTGTGACTTTCAAAATAGAATTCCAACTTATAATTTTTATCATATTTATTATATTTAAAAAGTAAAAATAATATTCAACTCAACAAGTGTTCCAGTGGAAAAGTGGATGATGAGACACGAGCTCAATCTACTTTGTCTATAAAGTGTATATCCATTGTTAAACAATTTAAAATATGTAAAAACAAATACTACCGTTTACATCATAAGAAGATAGTAAATTTAAATACGTCTAAATAAAATTTATATCGATACCTACTCGTTTGACAATGCTCTGGACACAAGTTTTGAAGCCAAAGATCGTGTTCATACTGATATGAAGTCTCTTTTATCTTTTAATTTTTTAAAAATAAAATTTTATGATAAAACTACCTATTTGATATCCCACATATGACTGTGTTATTTTGGTCATTTAACAACTTTTTGTTGACAAAATGATATATAATGTTATGTATTATATTTTTTTACCCTCCATTAAAAATTAACGACAAAATTGATGTAATATTTTTTATTAGGAGAGTACTAAAATAAAAATAAAGCGTAACATTATATATTATTTTGCCAAAAAAAATATAGTTTAGTGACTAAAAAAGAAACACGAAAATAGGTAATTTACCCTTTTGTTTAATTGGAAAACAATTCATCTCACTGTGACTGCGCTGCACTCGGATATGAACTTCAAATTTCTCTTTAACACAGATTCAATCATTCCTCAATTGGAACCCAAGCAAGCGGCTCTTCAAAATACACTGTATTTCCTGCAAAATCACTGAAAATGGCAGCCTTTGCACGCCATTAAACCTTTCTTCAATCCTACATTTACTTAAACATTTACACTAATAATGCATTTTTATCCAAAAATAAATAAATAAATCATGCAGTTTTGTATAAATATCCATCATCTAATCATCACTTTCTCTACATTTACTAGCGTACGAGTTTTGCAGTTCATACTTCCAACAATTTAGAAACGTATTTACTCGTTAAACTGCAAAGGACGTCGCACCCACTTGGCAAGTTGATTCCTGATTTATCAAAGCTCGATGCACTTGACGGGTCCAACTATCAAAGATGGTCTCAACGTATTTTGATTTTCTTCGAGCAACTTGATTTGTATTATGTCATGCTCGAACCGCCAACATCTAGTGCTTCCTTGGTTGTCAATGTTGGTGACACAGCCACCTCAGATGTCGCCTCTGATGAAGTTGCTGCTATCTTTCGAAAATACGAGAAGGATAACAAAACAGTGTGTGACCACCTTTTAAGTCACATGTCCAACAAGTTATTCACATGTACCTTAAGGAGTGAAGTGCAAAATTGATATGAGACTCATCGGAGAAGAAGTATGGTTCTGATAACGCGGGCATCAAAAAGTATGTGGTTGGTTAGTAGCTCAAATTCCAGATGACAGATGCCAAACCGATCATGGACCAGGTTCATGACTATGAAAACCTAGTATCCGACATACTAGTAGAAGGGATGCAAATGTGTGAAGTGTTGCAAGCCAACGTTCTTATCAAGAAGCTACCCAAGTCTTAGTCTGACTACCGCAATTCTCTTAAACACAAAAAGAGAGATATCTCACTTCTGGAGTTGGTGGGTCACATGAAAATCGAGGAGGCCAGTCGGTTAAGAGATAAGGTTACTAATCACCTTGGTCAATTATATTTTAATTCTAACTTGGTTGAATCTAGTGGTGCCTCATGGTCTAAATTCAAAAAGACCGGAAGAAAGGTGTTCAAAATAATAAGACGAAACCTCATAAAAGCACCAACTTCAAGAAGCCACCAAAATCCCAACCGGACAAGAAATCCCTAAAGTGCTATGTATGCAGACAAGTCGGTCACAAGGCGTACCAGTGCCAACATCGTTCAGACCGCCAGAACGAGAACAAACCACACCTTAACATGGCAGAGGACATTTCTGAAGATGTTATTGACGCGATGGTTTCCGAAGTCAACTTGGTGGAGAACAATTCTGAATGGGTTGTGAACACCGGTGCATCCCGACATTTATGTACAAGGAAGGAGTTTTTCACCGAGTTAGAGGATAGGAGCAATGGTGAACGTGTGTACATGGAGAACTCTAGCAGCTGTAACACCCCTAAATATATATATATATATGTTTATATTTAAAGTTAAAAAAATGAATGAATGAAGAAAAGTGAAGGTTGTGGGAATCGAACCCATAACCTAGCCTTGTTAAGCCAATCACCCAACTGCTTGAGCTATAGAAATTCTTGGTCATCTCTTACACCAAGTTTAATTTGAACCCATAGTTAAACAGGTATCAGAATATAATAATTATAAGTTCAAAATATCCCAACCACCCCCTTTTTTCTCAAAATTAAATGCATCAGATGAATAAAAAAAATAGGGGATTAGATCTGAAAATTTTCTCTTCGAACCCTTCACCTTCCCTATCGGACCACCCCCGATCCCGGCCACCGTGCCGCCGTGACTCTCATCGCCGGTACCGAATGAAGCGCCGCCTCCTCCTGAATGCAGCGCCGTCCACCACTCGCGCAGAGGGACCGCCGTTCGCCGTGGGTTTTGGGTCAAAGGTTCATCGAAACCTTTGGTTCGCGCCCCTCTTCTTTTCGCGATTCGGGCAGCCTCCGTCGTCGGCAAGGCGCGTCGACCGTGCAGATGGGTTCAGCGTGTCGTGGGGAGAAAAACCCGACCGACGGATCGTGTGTCCGTCGCCGGTTGGTAGGTCGTCGGAGCCACGTTAAATCGTTCAGATTTCTTCCGATTTGGTAAGATCAATAAGTATTATGCCTTAAATTTTGGGTTATTTGAGCTTAAAACGAAAAAGGGATGACAAGGGCATGATCGGAGGCCTTTATTCGGCCATTTTAGGCCGCGCGTAGGCCTCACGCGCCGTCCGGGGCAATTTCCGGCCGCCCTGGACGGTGGCCGTTGAACCAGCCGGTTCAGACCGGTCTGACCCTTGAACCGGTCCACCCAAACCCGACCCGACCCGTTTACCGACCTGTTGACTGACCCGACCCGTTGACCGAGTCAACCCAATGAGTCAACTCGTCCGAGTCAACTCAGTGAGTCAACTCACTGAGTCAGCCTTGGATCAGTGATGTCAGCATGACGTCAGCGTTGACCGTTGACTTTGACCAAAAAGTCAACTTTTCCCGAAAAGTCCTATTTTATGTTTTTCGACGCCCTGAGTCCAATTTTGAAGCCTGTTTCGCAAAATTTTGACCCGAAGGCCTCCGAATCGAACCTTGAACCCGAGAGTGCTTATGTATTTAGTTATTTGGTTAAAAGCTTTGTGAATAAGGTTTGATCTTGGAGTTTGTGTATTTGAAGGTGTTCAAAGTTCCTTGTATTCGGGATGTTGAGGACGTCGCATTCGGGTTCGAGAGTGATCGAACGGAGTATAATGGTCGACCAATATAGTAAGTATTAAGGTAATACACTACTACCTCTAGTATGCTTTATGTACATGTTGATATTCGGTTAATGCATGCACACATATGATGATGAGTATCGTTAATTTCTACTTAAGACTAACCGGATATGAAAATGTACGACGTTATAGATAAGGTTGGAATAATCGAATGAGAAAGATGATAAATCAAAGAATCTGGAATCCTACAAAAAATTTAAGAGTCGATCAATCTCCAAACCCGATTAATAATGTTAAATTGTCAAACGATGGAAACATTGGAGTATATAGTTACAAAAATGCCCTTAAAGGATGAGAATGACTAAAATATCCTTGAAATTAGAAGCGATCTAGAAATCTACAGTGGATATGGTAAATCAACTCGATTCATCTGGAAACCTCCATCTACTTGTAAGTTATGGTAACAAGATTTAAACGTTCGAGATTGTAAGGTGTTAGACTTCCTTGAATTTAGAATGAATCCCTGAATATATATATTTACGGGAAACTCTTCATACCTCTGAATTGATCAAGTGGCTCAAAATACTGAATTGATCGTAATGACTAAAAGTATTGGAAATACTGTTATGGTTAAAGTGATCGGAATGATCGTATTGACTAAAAAGGGCTGGAGTATCCTCGGACACCGAGGTTTACAAATTTAATGGAATGATGGATAAACTCTTGAGTTCTGAAATGAATGAAGTGGTTGGAGGTACCAAAATTTCTTGAATGGCCGAAACACCCACGAGTACTTAAATGATTGAAATACTATGTATGGCTCAATTGACATGAATGAGGGATATCTCGAACGTCAAAAATGACTGAAATACCACCATGATTGGAATAAGTAAATTACCTCTGATAAAATTTTGAAAATGCCAGTAAAGTTGAAAATGACTGAAATGCCCCTAAGGGTTGAAGCATGACTCTGGTATGTCAATCACACCTGATATTATTATGAGGATAGAAGCTTTTTCGCACAAAATATAAGTTCGACTACTCTGTGGCAAGTTCTGTGGTGAAATACGAAAGCAATCGTTCAGATATACGGTACAGTTGGATGCATTAGAAGGGTTGGTTAGTACTGCAAGGTTGGAATATGTTAGTTTGAATGGTTTTGGAGGCTCGATAAACTTCTAGAAATCTTAAATATTGTGAATCGTCATTTCATCATTAATGGGCTAAATTACGAAATCACCACTGATAGTTAAATGACCAAGATGCCCTCGTTGGCCCAAGTAATCAAAATAGCCCCGAATGTATCTAATATCGTGAAGGATCTTGATGTAGAAATCTCTGAATGCCTAGTTGGAAACCTGATGAGCAAACAAAATTCCCGAGCCACTATTTATGCCTTGTTGGTATAAATTACCATAAATGACATGTATGATGAAATGACCATAATGCCTTGTAGGCTTAAATGACTAAATCACTCATGATATGCCAAAACTCCCAAACATCTTGATGTATCATCTCCTGAATATCTGGTTTGAACCGTTAGTACAAACCCCTCTTTTAATAGGGGCCTTGTTGCAAAAATCCGTTCAATTGTCAAAAGTTTAATGTGTTCTCTTCCGTAAATGTCAAGTATCTCCAAGGAATAAATTGTTCCACCTAGTGTGTTCCATGTGTGCCACGCGACTATTTTGCATACTGTTTTACATGTTATGATACCTATCCCGTGCACATGACTGACATACAAGAAGTTACATGAACATGACATGTTTTATAAATTAAACTTGACCGTACTATATTTCTGTTATATGCATATGCACCCGATATGGCAAACATGCTACATGGATAATGTGTTACAAAAAAAAAGAATATATACAGTTATTGACTAATGAGCTATTGATGATATGATTCACTGGGGTACTTGGGACATGACATGAAGTTACCGTCGGCTCAGCCCTGATCCAGCTGGTAAGATCGCCCGTTTTCGGATCCTAGGCTTCGGCCAGGTCCGCCCGTTTTCGGTTCCTATGCTTCGGCAAGGGCCGCCCGTATTCTAAGGTATATCCTTAGGATGGTACCCACGCCCAATGGGCTCGGGTTAATGCCTGTACATGATACCGCACTGGGGAAACTATATTGGAGTATGGTTGGAGGGTAAAAATAGAATTAAAATGAACTTTACGGCTACCTGAAACAAATATATTTTAAATAAAAAGGTTTACTGTATTATTACATTTCATGCATTAACGTTGCACTGTTGGAACACACTAGGCACCAAACTCTCTGATTCCTACCTCATATGTTACTAGCCTATATAATTATCGTCTAGTTTTCGATGTATGAATAAAGAGCAAGTATCGTTATTCTCGAGTATGATGCTACCTCGAAATAGTAGAACATAAATGAAGACTGTTACTACGTGGAACATCCTGAAAATGTTATGCCTACCATATATCTGCATGAGCTTATAGCATCTTTTGGTAGTTTTGTATTACTGAGCTTTTCCAAGCTCACGTTGTTTTTACCATCGCAGGTTAAAATAAATATCAGGGTATTATGGTTGTCAGCAGTATTCGGAGTTATCTCGGCGTTGCCTTGGAGTACGGTATTGTATAGTTAGTGGGCATGCATGTCATGTATTGTTTTATTACAGTGTTTGTAAACACTTTCTGAAATTTTTGTTATGTGTTTAAATGACTTCTCGAAATGATATTTTAAATAGAAGTTGATTTTACAGTTTAATAAGCGTTTTGAAGAAATATGTTTTTATGTGTATTTTTACTATGGGTCGCTCTTGTGACCCTAATGTGACTTCCTAGGATCCGTTGTAACGCATAGGCGGGTCTAGGGGGTTACAGCAGCTCTCAAGTGCTAGGAAAATGCAAGGTTTTACTCAAGTTGACTTCTGGTAAAACTTTAACTTTGAATAATGTATGCATTAAGGTATGCATTAAGTGAGTTTTTGAGGTAGATAAACTAGTACTTTCCTGAAATGATGATTATGTTGGGATAGGCTTTTTAAAAGAGGGTTTATTTGTCATAGAAACTCAACTTAATGAGAATAAAGCTACCACTTCTGCTTATATTGTTGAATCTATTGATATGCAGCATGCTAGATTAGGTCATGTGAATATTCAATCTATAAAGAAACTGATAAAATGAATATTCTACCTAAACTAGACATAACCAGCTTTAACAAATGTGAAATTTGTGTAGAAGCCAAGCATGCTAGATCTTACTTTAAGACTTTTTTTTAAAAGAAAGACTGATTTGTTAGAGTTAGTTTATACTGATCTAGCAGACTTTAGAAACACCGAAAGTAAAGGAGGAAAATATTACTATATTACTTTTGTAGATGACTTTTCTAGACACACAAAAGTATATCTCTTTAGAACTAAAGATGAGGTTGAAAACTTCTTTCTTATTTATAAGGCAGAAGTTGAGAATCAGTTAGATAGAAGAATTAAACGGGTTAGATCCGATAGAGGTGGTGAATTTGGATCTAATTTCTTAAAAGAGGTGTGCGAGAAGAATGGTATAATACATGAAACCTCAACCCCCTATTTTCCTCAACAAAACGGTATCGCCGAGAGAAAAATAAAACTTTAAAAGAGATGATGAATTCATTGTTGATAAGTTCTGGGTTGCCTGATAACATGTGGGGGGAAGCCATTATGTCGGCTAATCATATTTTGAACCGAGTACCTCATAAGAAGTTAGATCATACTCCATACGAATTGTGGAAAGGCTACGTTCCAAATCTTCAATACCTAAAAGTGTGGGGGTGTCTGGCTAAAGTGTGGGGGTATGCTTCAAACAGTGTCGTGTATCGATTCATGATTCTGCAAGACTATTCTATTTGTGAGTCTATGGATGTTGTTTTCTTTGAAAACATTTTTCCTTTGAAGAAGCCTAGACTAGATAGTGAAACACAAATAGAAAAACTTAGTTATCTAAGTTCAATGTGGTCAAACGAAACCATGGAAAGACTCATAGTGTACATTTCTGATTACCTATCCCTATGACGAATAATGTACATGCACATGTTGAGCATTATTGCTCTTAATAAATTCATAGCCTAGTTTTGGGTGGTCTTAGTGAGAAAGACTTGATGAATTTACCAATTTTTGGATGAATAAATATTCTTAATAAGTTCATAAACACCAAATAGATAGTGTAGTTCTATTTGAGAAGGACAATATGAACTTACCACCAGAAATGTTGAGCTTAGAAAAGCTTTTACTGAATTCAAATATAGATGGTCCTAATGAGAATGACATATTGAATTCACCGACTAATGAGGATGAATACTTATTCTTAATGATTTCTTATCCCAGAGTTTGGGTGGTTCATTTATAACGAACTTGAAGAAATCACCTAAATCATAGAGAGGATGAGCTGTCTTACAAGCTCTTAATTATTTCATAGCCCGATTTCAGGGTGGTTTATATTGAGATAAACTTGATGAAATAACTTATGTAAGTGAGAAGGGTCAACCACCTTATATGAAAAACCGTGGGTTGTTTTTTCTAATACACTTACTAAAATCCTAAGGTAAGATGGCTAAACAGGGACGAAGCCACAACTCCAATGGGAGGGGTTGTGGCCCCCTCGGGTAGGGGGAAATTTTTTTTACCCTTTGATTCTTTATATTTTTCCTGAAAAAATTGGAATAATTGTGAATTTGCCCCCCCCCCCACCTTTCAAAATTTATGTTTTGCCCCCCCCCCCCCCCAACTTCAAATCCTAGCTCCGTCCCTGTGGCTAAATATACATTTCTATATATATCTTATGCATCGAGGACTTCGATGGATGAAAGAATTAGATGTATGTTATAAGTTTACCCTTATCTTAGAAAGTTCAAGACTAGTTTGACTTATCTAATAGAAGAATTGCTTATTATCACTATGTACTAGTTCAAGATTCGTTCACTAGTGCTTAAGCATCTAATTCCGCTGTTGATCTTCTTAGAAGATTGTTTTTTGAGTTTCAGAAGAATTCTTTCGCATTAGTGGGGGAATGTTAGTAATGCAAAAGAAGATATCCCACATTGAGTGGGAAACTAACATGTGAAGGGTATTTATAGCCTTCATCCTCCCCTCCCTTGTAAAGTGATAAAGAACAATGGTCAGCCTCGCGCGTCGCCGCCGCCGCCATCTGTCTTGGGTCGAGCTCTGGTTTTAGTTCGTGGTTCGTCATTCGTGGTAACACGTCCACGCGCGTACTATCTTTTTAGAGAAAATTCGTATGAATTTTTCTCAAAGAATAAAATTATGAAAGAATTTTCTGTGTGGATTAATATTTATAGGCTGCATGAGTGACAGTTTGTATTCTTAAATAGTGAGGCTTGCATGCCTCATTTGTATCCAAAAACAATTGAAAAAACACTCTAAAAGCTCTCTACTCTCTTCTGATTTTCCACCGTTCGTCTACTCCGAATTCGGGTGTACGAATATCGAAGCGACCATGTTAACCTCGGGGGACGATTCGCCCGTAGCAGGGATTACACACATCGGGGAAAATACGTTTCTAAGGCAGTGGCGTCTTTCCACGATACGGTTCTATTGATCATCATTTTTGCTTATTTTATTTTACCCAGTCAGTACTAACGTGCGAGTTTTGCAGTTCATACTTCCAACAATTCGAACAATATCCATGTCCAATTATTGACGGATGTGGAAATCTTAAAAACCTCCATTAAAACTGGAGACGACTGCATCTCGATCGCCCCGACACCAAGAATTTATGGGTCGAACAAGTCACTTGCGGACCCAGTCATGGCATCAGGTAATCTATATCGAATCCCATCGTTACTTATACTAAAAACGAAGCAATGTGTTATTGGTCACTTACTAATGTGAACCCTGTAGCATTGGAAGTTTAGCAAAGGACTTGAAAGAGGAAGGGGTCCAAAATGTTACAGTGAAGAAGATAACATTTTCCAACATTCAGAATGGGTTGAGAATCAAGTCATGGGCAAGGCCGAGTACCGGATTTGTCCAAGGGGTTCGATTTAAGGATTCAGTGATGAGAAACATTCAAAACCCTAGCGTGATGGACCAAAATCATTGCCCTCGTAACGAAAATTGCCCGGGTTAGGTATTATAGAAGTTCCGTTTCGACTTTCAAATAATTGTCCGGTTCGATCCGGTTTCATGTTATATGACTTCTTCTCCGATCTCCTTACCCTTTTCTTCTCCAATGATTATAGATTTCATGAATAAAGATTAAGGACATCATCTACACATATATACGAGGAACATCATCGACACTAGTAGCTATAAAACTCGATTGTAGTACGAAGAATTCGTGCACTGGAATAAAACTGCAGAACGCGCCACATCAACATTTCTTAATGGGTTTAAGAACACTACAACAGTGACCATAATGAATTTAAATTAAAATTTTAGTGACTATAATGAAGATTTTTTTATTTCAGTGACCAAAGTAAAAACACACTAAAAATTTGATGATTACAAAAATAGTTTATCTTATTTTTAATGGTGGGTCAAGTGACTCACCATGCACTACGGTGCATCTGCCCTTATTCATACCATGTCATATTATTACACAACACACATCAATATTTACATGAAAATCAACAATTTTTAGAATGGTTTCATTAAAATGAGATATGATTAGCATATTATTACAAGATGAAATCAAGAAAGATTTCTTTATTTACTTTGATGATTTACACAATGTAAACATGATGTTTATATAGGAAGTATACAAATCTGTTTTAACCATCTAACCAACTAACTTCCAGCTAACTAACTAACAGCTAATACAACTAATACAACTTGATATCTAACATCCCCCCCTCAAGATGGAGATCGGTGAATATTGAGAAGTCCCATCTTGTCAATGAAGTGGCGAAAAGCAGTTGAATGCAAAGCTTTAGTGAAAATGTCTGCAAGTTGATCGCCGGATCGAACATGAAACAAACGTAAAAAACCAGAACAAAGTTTCTCTCTAACAAAATGACAATCCACCTCAATGTGTTTGGTGCGTTCATGGAAGACCTGATTCTGTGCAAGGTGTATGGCAGCTTGGTTGTCGCAGTAAAGGAAAGCAGTCTCAACAAATATCTGGAATGAAGAAAGCAAGGCAGCAATCCAAACCAATTCGCAAACTGCAGAAGCCATGGCACGGTATTCAGCCTCACAGGAGGAACGACTCACCGTATGTTGTTTCTTGGACTTCCAAGAGATAATATTGCCTCCAAGATAGGTGCAAAAGCCAGTGGTGGAGCGACGAGTATCCGGACATGAGCTATAATCAGAGTCAACGAAGGCACTAAGCTGCATGGTGCATGATGCGGAAAAGAAAAGGCCCATGCCAGGAGTAGCCTTGATGTAAGATAGCAGGTGGTATGCTGCATTTAGGTGAGGCAATCTCGGAGAAGAAACGAATTGACTCAAAAGATGGACAATATAAGTAATATCGGGCCTCGTATGCGTAAGGTAAAGAAGATGGCCCACCAAACGACGATATATCTGTGGATCAGGCAGAAGGTCACCTTCATGAGCACTTAGCTTGTGTGGGGAGACAATGGGCAACTCAGCAGGCTTCTTACCCAAGGAACCTGTGTCTTCGAGAATCTGAAGAGCATAGTGACGCTGAGACAATGAAATGCCAGACGCATTTCGAGCCACCTCAAAACCCAAAAAATAACGCAAGGGACCCAAGTCTTTAAGCTTGAAATGCTGCTGAAGAAACTCACGCACAAGAGCAAGAGCAGACAAATCCTTCCCAGCAATGATGATATCATCGACGTAAACCAGCAAAGCAACTAAGTCATCCCCAGTCCCTTTAACAAACAGAGAATGTTCAGAAGGTGATTGAACAAATCCGAGCTTAAGCACGACTGAAGAAAAAGTGTGAAACCACTGACGAGAAGCTTGCTTAAGACCATATATAGACTTGTTCAATTTACAAACAAGATTGGAACCAGCAGAATCAACCTTGTATCCAAGAGGAATCTTCACGTAAACCTCCTCATCAAGCAAACCATTCAAAAAAGCATTATTCACGTCCAATTGAAGAAGATGCCAACCTTGTGAAGCAGCCAAAGCAAGCAGAAGTTTAAAAGATGTCATCTTCGCCACTGGTGAAAAAGTATCAATGTAGTCGATGCCCTCGACCTGTGTAAAGCCCTTAGCTACTAAGCGCGCTTTGTACCGGTCAATAGTGCCATCAGCATGATATTTAACCCGATAAACCCATTTACAGTCGATAGGTTTCTTGCCATCGGGGAGGGGAACAACGGTCCAAGTGCAAAGAGAATCCATCGCATGTAACTCTTCAGCCATAACCTTTTGCCATTCAGGAAATCGAACAGCCTGGTGGTAGAAGGAGGGCTCATATGCTGAGGAAACATTAGCAACAAAGGTGGCATATGAAGAAGATAAATGTGCAGAAGAAATATAATCCTGAATAGGATAGGAACATGCAGCAGTATTACAGTGATAATGCTGAAGATAAGAAGGTTTAGTTGTAGCTCGAGAAGACCTTCTAACCACTGGAAGATGATCAATGACTGCAGGCACATTTTGGACAACTGGTTCAACATGTTGAACAATTGGTTCAACAACTCGTTCATGAGGATCAGATGAAGGAGTCACATGTGGAACTTCTGACATAGGTGCAACAGGTTCAAGTGTATCCAAAACCAGCTCGTGGGAATCAGGTTCATGACTATCAGGATCAGGCTGAGGTTGAAGAAACTCATTCTCATCTTGCGGAACAGACTCGGTAGAAGATTCAGGACCATGATCCATATCGGTTGTATGCGTAGCATGCGGATCAACATGCACATGCAGCTGAGAAGTAGCTTGAGTAGAAGAAACATTATCACCACACACAACTGGCAAAGATATATCAGGAAAAGGATCATCATTAGAGATTGAAGAAGGAATCGAATGATAGGGAAAAAGACTCTCATGAAAAACCACATTGCGAGACACCATGATGGTTTTAGTTTGAAGAACAAGAATCTTATAACCCTTCATGCCAGCTACGTATCCCAAAAATACACCAGGTAATGCCCGTTCTGAAAATTTATCTCGATGAGCCTGAAGAGTAGAAACAAAACAAAGACATCCAAAAGTCTTGAGATGTTTATAATCAGGAACACGACCATGCAACAACTCAAAAGGCGACTTGTTATCCAACAAAGGAGATGGAAGCCGATTCAGGAGGTAAGTAGCTGTCAATACACAATCACCCCAAAAACCAATAGGCACCTTGGATTGAAAATAAAGAGCTCGAGCAATGGTGAGAATATGCTGATGCTTGCGTTCGACAACAGCATTCTGTTGAGGAGTCTCAACACAAGAGAATTGGTGTACAATGCCCAAAGAAGAAAACAAGTCAGTGAACCTCAACTCTGGTGCATTATCGGATCTAAAAATTTTTAAATCACACCCAAACTGCCTTTTAACCATTGCTATAAAATTAGGTACTATCGAACTAACATCAGATTTTCGTTTGAGTAAGAAAGTCCAAGTAGAACGAGAATAATCATCAACCAAGGTTAAGAAAAACCTATTATGATCATATGTACCAACTTTGTATGGCCCCCAAATATCAGCATGCAATAACTCAAAAGGAGCAACAGCTCGAGAAGTAGAATTAGAATAGGGCAATCTACGTTGCTTAGCAAGGGGACAAACTTTACAAAGATCAGTTTTATTAGATTTACAAGATGGTAATACATCATGCAAAGCACGTAACACTTGAGAACTAGGGTGGCCAAGCCTTTCATGCCAAGAAGCTAATACAACGGAAGAGGAAATATCACAAACATCTGTAGAACAAGTAGCAGTCTTCACATTTTGTACACCTGGTATGCGAAGTAGGTAAAGTCCTTTATAAAACTCACCCTTCCCAATCACTTGCTGTAGGTCCTGAATAAGGCAACAATCATTACGAAACAAAACAGAAAGATCAGAGTACTTCACCAACTCACTAACTGCCAGAAGATTAAACTGAAATTCTGGTACAAACAATACATTCTTTAGAACCAAGGTAGAAGAAAGATGTATATCGCCAGAAAATTCAACTTCAACCTTAGAGTTATTAGGCAAAAGAATAGATGTGTGTTGAACTGGACGCAAGCAATCAAAGAAACTACGAATATGGCAAACATGCCTCGAAGCCCCAGAATCAATCACCCAACAATTATGAGTATCACAAGAACCTAAAGAATTAATATAGGAAACAATCTTGCCTTGCATAGAGAAATTAACAGAGGAAGAAGGAACTTCCAAACTCGAAGCAGCCTGCAACTGGTTAGTAAGCATGGCTATGAGTTGTTGACACTGCTTTGTAGTCAGAGAATCATTTGTAGCAAAACCATCAGGAGCAGCAACAGCATTGGAGTGAACCAAAGAATTCTGTTTCGAGCGAGAACTGTATCCAGGAGGATAACCATGGAGCTTGTAACATTTGTCTTTGGTGTGGCCTAACATACTGCAGTGACTACACTGTGGACGAGATTTCTTAGCAACAGATGCCTTGATTGCAAATGTAGGCTCAGGAATAGAACTATGAATGACAATGGAGCGTTGGTTTTCTTCTTGAAGAATCCAAGAAAAAACTTTAGACAGAGATGGAAAAGGATCCATCAGAAGAATCTGTGCACGAATGGAAGCATAGGACTCATTTAGCCCCATCAAGAACTGCATGGTCAGCTCTTTTTGATGTTCATCCAACATTTTCTGAACACCTCCACAATCACACTTTGAACAAGAACAAAGAGGCTTAACAGAAGATAATTCATCCCACAAAATTTTTAATTGAGTATAGTAAGTGCTAATAGAAGCCGAACCTTGAGACAATTCACCCAATTTCTTCTTCAGATGAAACACTCGAGGACCATTAGTTTGGTGAAATCGATCTTCAAGATCCTTCCAAATAGCCGCAGCAGTGGAATGATACAGAAGACTAGCTGCAATATCCTTCGAAACTGAGTTCAAGATCCACGAATTAACGAGATTGTTAGCTCGTGTCCAAGCGTTAAACTGAGCTGAAGAAGACGCTGGTGCAGGAATGGAACCATCGATGAAACCAGTCTTGTTTTTCGCAGAAAGAGCCATCAACATAGACCGTTTCCAGCTATTGTAGTTGTCATTCGTGAGAGGTTGAGTGACCAAGACCATACCAGGATTGTCAGACTGATGCAGGTAGTAAGGGTTACCACCATTGTTGAATTGATCAGAAAGAGAATCAGTTTCAGCCATGAAGAAGATATGAAGAAAAAGAAAAGAATCAGAGAAGCAGGAAACGTGAATAGCAATTCACAACTGATACCATATTACAAGATGAAATCAAGAAAGATTTCTTTATTTACTTTGATGATTTACACAATGTAAACATGATGTTTATATAGGAAGTATACAAATCTGTTTTAACCATCTAACCAACTAACTTCCAGCTAACTAACTAACAGCTAATACAACTAATACAACTTGATATCTAACACATATATTGATAATTTGAGATGAAATTAGAAGTTCAAAAGTTTCAGGACTAATTTAAAATGAGAATTGCAGTTTAGAGATAAAATTAAAATGTTTAAAAGTTTATGAACCAATCTAGAATTAATCACAATTTGACGATGAATTTGAAACGTTCAAAAGTCTAAAACTAATTTAAAACCAGGTTACATAAATAGATGATATTTTATAAAATTAAAGTTTGAATACTAATATTTTTAAACGTTTGGTTTACCATTAAATCGCACGACTCCATAAAATCTCGATATTTTTAAACAGCAAATCATGAATTTTTATGGTAAGTACAATTAACAAGAGAGAAATTAGAAAGAGGAAATATGGTAAATTGTTAATCCATGATGTATACTCTTCTCCATCTAATCATTAGAAGAGCGACCACGTTAAAAATCCTTTCGTAACTCAGTTCAAGCTGACACTATATAATTTTTTTTGTTGTAGAGGTTAAAGATTTAGTTTAGAGTTTAATTTATAAGGTCTAAATTTAAGGTTTAAACCTTAAAATTTAAGGCTAAAGATCTAAAATTTTTTTAAAAAAAATATATATATATATATATATATAGGTTTGTGTAATTTTTTACACAACTTGCATATAAAAAAATACTCATTTTCATTTACTATAAAAATAGTATAATAACTAAGCAGAAATAAATACCCTTGATTTTACATGTAAACATTAATTTGGTAAAAGTTCCATGCATGAATGTCCACCAAATTTAATTTATTCTTTTTATAGAAGTTCCACCTATTAATTAGGTAATTGTGTTCATATACAACTTTGAAAAATAATATTAATTTACTAATTATCGGTAGGTCAGATGAGATGAGACACTACATCACTTAAGTAGGTTCAAGTGTTCGATTTCTAATATTGTGAATGAAGTAAGACAAAGTTTCTCCATAATAAGTCTCTGTCCAGATTACGATAGGTCAGATATTAAAAATTATATTCAAGAATACATTAATGTAGAAGAAATTTATGGTAATAATACTAATAATTTCCAAAAGCAGTAAAAATCTGAACAAGTGTTTAGTCATAGTTCTCAATCTTGTGTTAAAATGATGCAAGTAACAACTTGACACTCGGATTTCTTACCATAATTGCATGATATTGCATAAATTAAGCCCTCACCATATGCTATATAACATAGACATCACTCTCAAAATTTAACATAAACTGAAGAAATTTATAGTTTAGCAATGGTCACAATAGTTGAAGATCTTGCAGAACTTTCAAGCATATCGGCCGACATGGAAGGTTCGATTCCGAAAACGAAATCGAGTAGCGAAATCGAATCGAGCCACGGTGTTTTACTCGATTTGAAACTCTCGAATGATGACGGCAACGACGGTAATCGTGCTAAAGCACGGAACGAATCGAAGCTCGAACTTGATCTTTTCATCTCAAGGAACCCGTCTTCTTCTCAAGACGATCCTCGAGGCGATGATCGGAGAAATAAGAGCTTCTCGTGCAATTTTTGCAAACGAGTTTTCTCAACGTCTCAAGCTTTAGGAGGACACCAAAACGCTCACAAACAAGAACGTGCCTTGGCCAAGAGGCGTCACCAAGGGCTCATTGAAGTGAATCCATCTCGCACTTTCGGTCCCCCGAACTTTGCTTATCATTCACTTTCGTCCTACTCTTCCAACCCTTTTCATGTATCTTTCAATAGATCACCCCTCGGGGTTCAATTCAACTCCATGATTCGTAAACCACCGCACCCGTGGCCGTCATCGTCTCGACCGTACCATCTTCCCCATGGTTGGTCATCTAGGCAACCCATAACGAGTCTTTTACGGCCGAGTTTAAGCTTTAACAATGGGGAGATTGGAATCTCAGGGCCTTCAACTAGTGCAAATCGCTGCTTTGGTGAGAGTTTTCAAGCAGTAAACAGGGTTGCAGCAAGTGCAAGCACAAGCACAAGCACATATTTGGGAACTGATAATCAATACATGGATGTTTCAGAAATTGATTTATCCCTTAAGCTTTAATTGTTGTTTTATTGCTCATTTTATTTTAATTAATCTGGTTTATTGTTATAATTGTGTGTGTTTACAGTTTAAACTTTTATGTTTTTTTTTTGCTCAGCAAAGTAGGATTTTTATTAGAAAAAGAGAAGACCGAGGTGGGAGCCTCGTTAAAAACCTCCCTAATTCTAGATGGAGGAAAAGAGTACACCCCAACTTGGTACCTAAATCTTACAAACAAGATAATACATGACAATGATCATCAACCCCTTCCTCTTGTCCTCTTCTTGTTCCTCAACCTGAAATTACAAGAGGTTCCAGCATAAGCAATAGTATTACCACCAAGCTTTAAAGATCTCAAAACGATTCAAACCCTCCTTCGCTAGGTGATCCGCTAGTTGATTTGTCTCTCTCGGTGCATACTGAAACTTTATTTTTGGAATTTTCGTTGAAAACTCATCAATACTGTCACAAACTTGCCACCAACGCCAGGGTCTGAGAGTTCTATCACCAATCCAATTTAAGACTCTTTGTGAATCAGATTCAACTATTAGATATGCTTTCCCTAGCCACCCTGCTTCAACAAAGACTTCCAGAGATAGCTTAATTGAAACTAATTCAGCGAAGTCTTAATTAACCGCCTCAACCGGGCCATAGAACATCGCTCTTAACTCTTCTTTGGTCGTTCTTAAAACACCCCCACACCCAGCTGATTCGTCTTTGAACGCACCGTCTACATTGAACTTTACACTGCCTTCAAGTGGGAGGTCCATTCCTGTGAAGTTGCCTTCCATTTGACGTTGTCCCAAGGATTCACCGCTTTTATCCACAAGAAAGCTCTCATTTTCAAGATAAAGAGTATATCCTTTAGTGAAGTTGCTTTGTCTTCAAAAAACTTTTTCGTTCCTAGCCAGCGAAAGGCTCCACACCGCTGAGGAGATTGAGATTATTCAAAGAGATCTGGCTCTACCTGTCCAAGAAGCATGAAAACAAAAGGAGAAAAAATCATCGATGTTCATCAAGTGAGGCCACGACATTGTCCACCAGCTGCAGAAGTTTTTCCAGAAATAAATTGTAAATCTGCATTCAAATAAAAGATGATTTGTATTTTCGACATCCTTTGTGCACCAAGGGCACCCTAACAAATTTTCTTCCAGTTCCACTCCCCTCGATCTGAGAAAATCTTTTGTTGAAATCCTGTTTAACTTTAATAACCAAAGGAAATTTTTTACTTTTGGTGGTACCTTCAGTTTCCACACCAAATCGAAATTGAAAATAGGATCATCCAGGTTTGCATTCACCATAAGTTCTGAAAGTCTCCCCACAGAGAAATTCTCGGTTGTGTCGTGGAGCCAAATAATTATGTCAGGACTATTCACTTCCAACTTCTCAACTGCTACTAATTCCTTTTACTGAATCAAGTAGCCTTTCCTCTCTTTGAAAAAGTTTTCTTGTGAACATTAGTTGCCAATCTATTTCCAATAGACTGATATTTACTACGACTTCGGCTACCAAAACTCCATTACGAGCTGACAACTTATACAATCTTGGTTGTAAGACGCTTAAAGGTTTATCTCCGCACCAAGTATCTTCCCAGAAAAGCACTAATTTTCCATCCCTAATATTCCATCTAAAGGCCTTATCCTCCATCCATCTCCCAACATCACCATCAAAAAGATTGTTCAAAATTCCTCTCCAAACAATTGAGGTATTCTTTAATCTACTATGTGAATTGGCCTTAATTTTCATGCTTTCTCCATATTTAGCGGAAATAACTTTGCATGCAAATAAGTGATTTATGAAAATTTCGTTATAATTATTTGCATGATTTATTCCTTTGACAATACATACATTCTACGACATCAAACCAAGCAGTTGCCGATAAAAAAAAAAACAATAAAAAAATGCTCTCCACGGGAAGTTGGAACCGCCTAGCCGCCGAACAGGAAAACATCACCGGCCGGAACAGCGAATCACACACAGGCAGCAGATCGGCGCAAAGAGACCAGAAAAATCAGCAAGTCTGGACTTTATTCATCAGTGGTCTCTCTCGGACAATCCACTGGAAAGGATTGTGGCAAGTGTGTGACAGACATGGGATTGTAAAAGATGCATTCATACCGAACAAAAGGGCTAGAGATGGACAGCGGTTTGGTTTCGTTAGAATGGCGTCGAAGGAAGATGCAAACAGGGTGATAGAGAGATTAAACGGTAAATGGATCTACGGCGGCAGATTGAGAGTATCTATGGCGTGGAAGGGCAAAACGGAGTGGTATCGTAAAAGAGGGGGCAACACAGAACAACATGGGAAAAAGGAAAATGAGGAATCAAGAAAATCAGAAACATCGACAGAGAGAGACGAAGTGAAACAAAACAGACCGAGAGTATCAGGAATAGTGGATGAAGACAAATGGGCAATACTACAATGGTGTGCGGTAGGCTGGTGCCTGAATCCATGCAGCATAAAGGCTCTAGCGGAGAGGTTGGAGGTAGACAAACACGATGGTTTCTCGATCTTGCGATTATCCGGATCAATGATCTTGCTAATGTGTACATCGGCATCCATTCGCGATAAAATTATGCAGCTAGACCAGGTGAAAGAATGCTTCGCGAAGGTAGAAAAATGGTCTCCAGCGATCAAGGTGGAATCGCGAAGGGTATGGATGTCGATAACCGGCCTTCCAATACACCTATGGCACAAAAGAACGTTCATGAACATTGCAAGTATATGGGGTGTTTTGATTCGAATGGATGATGAAACGGAAACACCATCCTCATTTGATTGCGGTAAAATTATGATCGAAACATCCACGTTCAATAGGATTGAGGAACAAATTGAAGTTGAATTTGGGGGGGAATCATATACAGTTCGCGTGTTAGAAATGGATGGAAATTCCCCGGTGGTGGAATGCGATTGTGGGGAAATAGATTCATCGGACGACGAAGGAAGTAGTGATAACAATTCACCACCGACTAAGAGAGTTGAAAACGTAGTGGATGCAGCAACAATTCAGGAACCAACAAATCCGGTTATATGGCTTGCGAATGAAGCATATCAACAGGGAGATTCATCCGGAAAAGAAATACATTCTGATCGGAATTACATTGACGAAAAAGGGGCATCAAACAACTCTACTCGATCGCCGGACAGGCCATCGAAGAACCTGCCGGCAAAGACAATGGAGGCGGCGGAAAGAAGCCTGAGCGGGGAGAAGTTTGGTGGTGAAAGGAGTCCTACAGAGATAGGAGACATTCAAAATTGCAAGAGTTTGGATATAGCGGGAATTGCTAATTCTAAAAATAGTGATTCAATTGAATTGGAGTCTAACCTTCATGCTGTGGATAATTTAGAATTTAATTCTAAATTAAATCCGAATTTAAAATTTTTTCCTCCTATCTTTTCGACATGTGCACAATCAGATTTGAGCAAACCCGAAGTTGTTCAGGTGGGTCAGGCGTATTGCAAAATCAGACGATTTTTAGGGGGCAATTTGGAAGTTTGTCGGTCCTATAAAAAAAAGAAGAGTAACCGAGTGTCTAAAGTTAGCCAAGAAATATTGAATACGGGAAGATTGGATGACGGGCAAGCAACAAAAAATATTGAAATAGAAGCAATTGAAACGGTGAAGCTGGGTTCATTGATTGGGGTTAACTCCAACGGCAGGGAAGAAGAGATTATTCGAGACATTTCAAGGGTGATTAGCGGCGATCGTCGGGGTTTGTGAATCATGAAAATGCTATCGTGGAATGTTAGGGGCTTGGGAGGGAGTACTAAACGACGGTTTGTTCGAGATGTGATATTGCCTTGGGTAAAATACAGGAAAGGGAATGGCGACAGAGTTGTGTGATTTTGGAGTCGGATTCTCAAGTTGCGTTGAGTTGGATTACTCAATTTGCAAAAAGACCTTGGCGGCTTTGAGAGGAGTTTTTGGCAATTGATCAGGCTTGTCAAGTCATTTACGATATCCAATTCTGCTATGTGCCGAGGGAAGCGAATGGATTTGCGGATGCATTGGCGAAAGAGGGAGTAGATAGGTTTTCGATGTTTGAGGCATGTTTGTGACTTGGCCTTATTGTGTTTTTTTCTTTTGTAATCGACAGATCGTATCGTACTCTTTTCCTCCAATAGGTTTAGGGAGGTTTTTAACGAGGCGTGCGATTTCGTCAAGCTGTATGTTTTTTATTTAATAAAACATACGGTTGCCGATCAAAAAAAAACAATACATACATTTTGTAGATAAAGAAAGCGATTGAACTCGGGTCCCCAAAGATAAACATCATACGCTTTTTCACCGATAGCACTTGTTGGGTTCGAGATCAAATGTTAATTTCTCAAAACTTAGGGGGTCAAGAATATGTCACTCGCTACGTTTTGAAAAAGCAAATTAATGTTTTTGGACATAATGTAACACCCGGGTTTGGGGGTCGGGTGAAAATAATATTAAAATAATATTTTGAGCTTCGGTTTTATAATTAAAGTAATAAAATATTATTTGGGCCTCGGGTTTTCAAACGAATAAATTATGTTGGACATGCCCAATTCCATGGAATTGGGAAATTTAAATGACTATCCTCATTAATGGCAAGATTGTAAATAAGTAGACTATCAATTTAAATCCCCTTTTATTAAAATAACCTTTTGTCATCATCTTCACCACTCTCCCATTTTCCTATTTCAACGACAAAGTGAGAGCTCTTCTCCATTTTACTATTCCATCACCATACAACTTCATCTTTGGTGCTTTTCGAAAGGTGATCTCGTTTTTGACTTGGCATTGTCTTCGTCTTCATTTTGGTACCATTAGCTTTCATTAAAACTATGTATTTCATATTTTGGGGTTTTCAAGGATTTTGTCAAAGGTTGTGACTTTATGAAATTTTAACAAAGCTTTTGATTTATAGTTTTTAGATAAGTTGTTTACAACCCTTAAGGTCCAACATATGTGAATTTTAAAGAGATTTATAAAGATTCCCGGATTTGGGTTTTAATGGGGGTTTTTGAAGGGTTTAAAAGCTAGTTTTGGGTGTGTTTGAGGTTGGAAATTGAGGGCTGATGTTAGTGTAATAGTTAGGGGTTGTTTTAGAAGCATTTGAGTGTGTTAACAAGGTTGAAATCGTGAGTTTTGGACTGGGTTTGATGGCTGCTCGGTATTGAGAATTTTGGGAGTTGTTCATAGCTTGAAATCATGTGTTTTATGCTTGAGTAGTGTTTCGGGTTTGCTACATTGATGTGTGAACTGATTTGAGGTTGTTTTGATTGTGTTGAGTTGATTAGAAGCAAGAAATTGTGTTGGTGAAGCATCAGGAACAAATCCGGAATCATTGGAAGCTTGATCAGCTAGTGTGTTGAGCTTGGAATAGTCAGTGAGTGGTTAAATGTTTTTAAATGGTTTTCGAGTATTTGGTTCAAGCATGTGGACTAGGTCGGGCTTGGTAGACCCACCTAGAGTTGGGATTAGAGTGGTAGCATAACCCCAAGCTTTAGTTAGAGACCTTGGTTGAACTCTAATTGTTGTTATGCCTCAAGTTTAATTGTGTTTATGATAGTTATGTATAAATATGTTATACATATATGTTGAGGCATGGTTGTGATGCATTGTGATATGCATGTGGATTGTGCATGATGATGATCATGGTGAGTACGTGCTAAGCATGGAAGTTGTTATGGAATGATGTTGTGAATTGTGTTTAATATTGGCACTAGTATGCTTGGGTACAATGATCGATCATTTGAATGTTTAGTGTGCACACGTGAGTCAAATGCGCGCGTGGTCTTAGTGATGGTAGTCATCAAGATGGAGTACGGGTTCGCTCGGAAAATCTTCTTATATATGATAGTCGATGATGAGTGTAATCCCATCGACGGGGTATGAGGATGAGTGGAATCCCTTCCGCGTGAACGGTGATGAGTGTAATCCCACCGTAAGGTAATGATTGTTGTTGGATGTGAGTTCCAACGTGTTATCCGTGTATTCGAGTCATAGCTAGGTGCCAATATGAGATGATATGTGTACCAATATGATTTGAGATGTGTTGCCAATATGGACTAATATATGTGTTTACATATGATGTGGATTTGAACTTGTTGAGCATGGCATAATATTGAATATATGTCCATGCATCATGTGTATTTTGGCTCATGTGGATCGAAGGTAAGATCATGCATTTTACCTTGGTTGTGCTCGTGCTTGGACCCTGCATTGTCGAGGTTTGTTTTAATGAGCTTACCCTCACTAAGCTTTATGCTTATGCTCTCTTTTGTTCGACAATGCAGATCCGTAGTTCGTGGGTTGCTAGTGCAAGAAGGGGCCCTCCAAGTGTGTGCTTTGTGGTGCCATCTTAGCTATCAAGTACGGACATTTTAGTTATAAGGTGTAATGGTCAAGCAATGGGATATGTATTTGTTGCTTTGAGCTTTTGAAGTATGTTGGTGTTGGTTTGTTTAGGAGCATGTTAGACTCCTTGTTATGATGTTGTTGGTTCGGCTTTTAGATGCCTTGTCTTGTTTGTAAACCATGTTTATGTTGCTTATCTTGTATGTTGGCCTAGTGCCTTTATGGATGCCTAAGTGTATGTTTATTGAAGCATGAATCTTAAGTGTTATGTATGAAGCATGTGTTGAATGTTATTGATTTTCTTTAATGTATGGTTCCTATATGTTTGAGGTGTTAAGCATGCTTGTAGATGTTTGGTTGCCTTAGAGTTGTTGTGTGTGTGTTGAGAGAGGTTTTAGTGGGGTTTTGGGACATCCTTGTGCCATAAACCAGCTAAAACCAATCTGCAGACAGAGGGCGTTTCGAAACGGTTGGTCCCGTTTCGGTACGGTCCCTTTGTTTCAGGCCAGACGTTTCGGTACGCTAAGGGCCGTTTCGATACGATTTTGCTACTGGAAATCTGAGAATTTGACGATAAAATGACGCTAAGGGCCATAAATGAGAAGTTGACCATTGGGGGCATTTCGATACGGGTCACCCATGTTTCGGAACGGCCTCTTCGGGTTGACTTTGGCTAGTTGACCTGGTCAAGGCGTATCGGAACACCCTATGGGCGTTCCGATACGGCCTGCTGTATAAGAATAAAATGGGCTGTTTAATTTGGGCTGTTGATTGTTTACCTCGTTTGTTTTCTTCCGCTGTTGCTTTTCTCACATAGGACATAACAATACATCTAGAAAAGATAATAATAATGAAAAGTTTTTCTTGGGTCGGTAACCAAAGTGGAGCCTTAACGGGTTTCGCCTCGGTTATCCCCGTGTAGCCCACTCGGATCGGTCAAGCGTCCGGACCGGGACGAGGGGGTTACACATAATATTTAGGCTTAATGCACAAAATGTCCCCTAAAACTTACAACTTTTCCTGATTTGGTATCTAACGTATCAATTAGGACATTGTGCCCCTTAACGTTTCCACCATTACTCATTTTGTCCTAAACCGTTACTTTTGCCATTAAAAAAATTTCCAGCCGATGAGATCATGCTACTTCAGCGCCTCTTTGACAAAGCAACCCACATGATTTTTCAATTAGGGTAAATGTCATGTCAAGTCTTACATGTTTGTTTTTTGATCAATTTATGTACTAAAAATCTATTTTCATCTGAAACCGACCCCTAATTGTTTCTATATTTTTTAAATTTAGTGTAACACTCGGTTAAAAAAATGAAAGGGAAGAGGAGTTGTTGGTTGTGGGAATTAAACCCACAACCTATAGGCAACCAAGTCGGTGACCTAGCCAAATGAGCTAGTAGCTCTAGTTGTCTAAATCGCCCAATCCTTCCTTTGAACCTTCATGTGTGGCTACCAAAGATAATTAAAGTCGATATGACTTTTCACCTACCAAATTAATGCCCAAATTTCCCCCTCGTTGTTCCAGACCCTTCCCCTCACCGAACCCAGTGCTTAGCCGTTCTACTCATGTCGATCTTCCACACCGCCCACCAGTGTCGTCCACCGCCATCGCCTCTGTGCCCGTAATCGTACCCCAGCCTCGATTCCGCTCCTCACTTGCGGTTAACATATGTCGTTCTCTGTGGAGATAAGGCTGAAGCCACGTCGAGACCCCGATAAACGCCTCTCTATTTCTCCCCTGTTTCCTATCGTCTCCACCATCAGCAAGGCACGTCGACCGTCCAAGCGTGTTTCGCGTGTGGAGGAGAAGACACCCCCTTTGAGCACTCGATGTTTTGCCACCGAGAGAGCCTTCGTCGGAGCTGCGTGTCCTTTCGGCTACTCCGTTGCATTTTGGGTAAGATCTGGTGCATTTCCGACGTGAATCCAATTAACTTCGTAGGGTTTTGTTTGCGTGGTCTTTTTGGATTCATTTCTGGCAAAAAAGGGCATTCGACGTCTCCGGTGATCAGCCAGTGAAGCCAAATCTGAAGGGTAAATGGACCGATTTGATAGAAGCCCAAAACCTGAACTGGCTTAACCCAAAACCGAGTTTGACCCATTGACCGAGTCAACCTAGTGAGTCAACTCGCCCAAGTCAACCCAGTAAGTCAACTTGCCCGAGTCAACCTAGTGAGTCAACTTTCCCGAATCAACCTAGTGAGTCAACTCGTCAAGTCAGCCATTGGACCAGTGACGTCAGTATGACATCAGCATTGACTTTGACCGCCGACGTTAGCGTTGACTGTGACCAAAAAATCAACTTTTCTCGAAAGCTCCCGTTTTATGTTTTTTGATGTTTCAAGTTCAATTTTGATGCCTGTTTCGCAAAATTCTGACCCGAAAGCCTCCGAATCTGACCTTGAACCCGAACTTGAATATGTACTTAATTATTTAGTTAAGAGTAATGTGAGTAGGGACTTAAATAGAAATTTGTGTAATTGAAGGTATTCACGGTTCCATGAATACGAGATATGAAGGGATGTCAAATTCGAGTTCAAGAGTGTTTGAATGTAAATTTCAAGGATCGACCGATATAACACGAATTTAAGGTAATACATTACTACCTCTTGTATGCTTTATGAACATGTTGGTATTCGATAATGCATGCATAAATATGATGATGAGTATTGTTAAATTTTCTCAAGTCAAACCAGATATGAAAATGAGTATGATAATCTAGATAAGATTTCAATGCTCGAATGAGAAGATTAATAAATCAGAAGGATCTGGAGTTCAATAAGTAATTAATAAGGCAGTTAATCTTCAATTCTGGTTAATAGTGTCAAATGATTAAACGCTAAAAATATTTGGATATGAAATTACAAAAATACCCTTGAGATATAAGAATGACTAAATATGCTTGGAATTGGAAGGGATCTAGAAATCTACACTAGATATGATAAAACAACCTAATTCATCTGAAACCCTCGAACTACTTGGAAAGTTATGGTAACAAGATTTAAACCTTCGGGTTGTAAGATGTTAGATTTTCTTGAGTTTGGAATGAATCTCTGAATATAGATTTACGGGAAACTATTCATACCTCTGAATTAATCAAGCGACTTAAAATATCGAATTGATTGAAATGACTAAAAGCATTGGAAATATTGTTATGGTTAAATTAATCGGAAACATCGTATTGACCAAAAAGGTTGAAGTATCCTCAGACACCGAGGTTTGCAAATTAACTTGAATGATGGATATACCTTTGAGTTCTGAAATGAATGAAGCAGTTGGAGGTATCGAAATTACTTGAATGGTTGGAACACCCACGGTTACTTAAATGATTGAAATGCTATATATGGTTCAATTGACAGGAATGATGGATATCTCGAGCTTCAAAATAACTGAAATACCCCCCTTTGACTGGAATAAGTAAATTGCCTTTGATAAAATTCTAGAAATGCCAGTAAAGCTGAAAATGACTAAAATGCCCCTAAGGGTTGAAGCATGACTCATGTATGTCAATCACTCCTGATATTAATATAAGGTTGGAAGTTTTTTTTTGCACGGAATACAAGTTCGACTACTCTGTGGCAAGTCCTGTGGTGAATTATGAAAGCATCCGTTCGGATAAACGATACAACCGGATACATTAGAAGGGTTGGTTAGTACTGCAAGGTTGGGATATGTTAGTTCGAATGGTTTTGGAGGCTCGATAAACTTCTAGAAATCTTAAATATTGTAAATCGTCATTTTATCATTATTGGGTTAAATTACAAAATCACCCCCTAATAGTTAAATGACAAAAATGCTCTCGTTGGCTAAAGTAATCAAAATAGCCCTGAATGTATCTGATATCGTGAAAGATCTTGACATAGAAATCTCTAAATGCCTGGTTGGAAACCTGATGAGCAAATAGAATTCTGGAGCCATTGTTTATGCCTTGTTGGTATAAATGATCAAAATGCCCATGTATGATAAAATGACCATAATGCCCTTGTAGGCTTAAATGACTAAATCACTCATGATATGTCTAAACTCTCAAAGATCTTGATGTATCATCTCTTGAAATTAATTTGAAATATTTAGGGTTTAGAGTTTAATTTAAAATATTTAGTATGGACTTAATTTGAAATTTTTAGGATTTATGGTTTAATTTAAAATATTTAACATGAAATTAATTTGAAATTTTTAGGGTTTAAGGTTTGGGTTTAGGGTTTAATTTAAAATATATAGCATGAAATTAATTTGAAATACTTAGGGTTTAGGGTTTAATTTAAAATATTTAGTGTGGAATTAATTTGAATTGTTTAGGGTTTGGGGTTTAATTTGAAATATTTAGCGTAAAATTAATTTGAAATATTTAGGGTTAGGGTTTATATATGTGAAATTAGTGTTTAGGGTTTGAGATTTTGGCTTATAAATGTAGAAACTAATAAGAGATATATATATTTTATCTTGAGAATTATAGTACAAAGTTGTGCTTGGTGTAGTGGCAAAGCCAGTGGCTTTACACTTGATAGACCTAGGTTCGTATCCTGCTTAGTGCAGGTGGAGAGAACACTACAAGAAAATGCATTTGTAGTGACATTGAAAATAGTCACAAAAAGTGTTAAATTTAGTCACTGAAATTTACAGTGACTATTTTTCTGAGTCGTCACCTGTCGTCACTAATAACTCCGTCACTATTATATTAGTGACAACTTTCATGTATTTCGTCACAATAGTTATGTTTTTAATGACCACACTATTTGACACAAATGATTATTAATAGTGACTAAATTTTGACACTAATGTTATTCTTACTAGTGACAAACATTCTATCACAAATACATATTTAAATAGTGTCTATAATATGTCGTCACTATCAATAATTAAAAATTAATTATATTTTTAATTGTAACCATTTTATTTAGGGTTTAAACTAATCCCTAATTATCCCTGAAATTTAATGGAGCTTTTGCATTTTAGTCCGCAAACTTTTAAGTTTTCATTAGATCACTGAAATTTAAGTATAGATGATGTAGCATATTCAAATATCAATTTTTAATAAATAAATGCATGCATGGCTTCAAGAAGGATCGAACCTGGAACCTTTAGGGCGAGAGTGCAATACTTATCCACTAGGCTAGGCAAGAAATTTTATACTATTTTGAAAGAAAAATTATATTTAGGTTTAATTGTAATTGAAATTAATTTTATTTGTTTTAAAAATATTTATTAATTATAACACATTATTATAATAATAATTTACCTCATTTTTCTATGGTTCCTTATACGAAGTACGTATGTTGAAGAAACCATTTAGATTTTTTTCTGTAGAAAAAACTAATCAAAATGAAAAATATCTGTTAAAATTTTCAAAAAAAAAATTATCATATATTATGCTAAAATCAAATAGTAGTCTTTGTACTCTAATTTGGTCACTTTAAATTTCTATACTTTTAAATTTTGAATTTTTTATCCTGACATGAATGGTCGTATTTAAATATGTTAAGTAAAATTTCTTTTTAGCTAATTTGTTATACATAAGTTGCTTATTTTTTTTTTAATTTGATCATTTTTAGTCCTTGTAATTTAGTCATATTGTTGGTGTCTCATTAGGATTAGGATTAAAATTTTATAATTTGAAAAATATAGGGACTAAAGTTGATCAAAAATAGATTGACTAAAACAACAATTTACACATAGTATAGACTATAGAAATATTTTACCTTTTAACAAACTAGTTTATGATAACTTTAATTTTTATAATTATAAAAATAAATTTATCATTGTGACAATGTGTAATATGTCACTACTTTTATTTTTTTATTTGTGACAAAATTTATCACAACAAAAAGTGAAACTTTAAGTGACAAGTAATTTTATTGTAACAACAAATATCAAATAATAGTGTCCACTTCACATATCGTCACTATCATGTGTCAAAGTTTTAGTGACAATGAACTTTGTGTCACAATTGTATACTTATAGTGAGAATTCATTTGTGTAAAATGCAATCGTCACAATTACTACTGTTACAGTGACCAAATAAAAATATGTCACAATTACTTATACTAATTGTGTCGCACAAAAAATTGTCACAAAAAGTTAATATTTGTGACAAAATTATTTCCAGTCACTATTAATTTGTCACTAAAAACGTATATTCTTGTAGTGGAATTTTATTTTTCTATTCTAAATTGGTAGTGACACGTGTCACCACCTGATTGGAGGAGAAAATAAATTAATAAAATCAAATATAAATAATTAAATTTCTCCAATATGGTGTTGACATATGTCACCACTTAATTAAATAATTTATTATTTTATTAATTTAAAATTAAAACTAAATTGAAAGAATGTGTAAATAACATGGACCAAATGTGTAATTTTTAAATTTTTCTGTCAATTGCCACGTGGCAGTTCTGTAACTCCACTGTTAGGTTTTTAATGGTGGTGGTCAAAATAGGTTGATTTTATAAGTTCGGTAGTCTGATTGATGATTTCTATAGTTCGGTGGTCTAAATATGTATCCCCAATTTGTTTGGTGGTCAGTGGTGTAGTTTTCCCTAAAAAAATTATAAGGTCTAAATTTAGTTTAGAGTTTAATTTATAAGGTATAAATTTAGTTTAGAGAAATTAGAAAGAGGTTAAAGATTTAGTTTAGAGTTTAATTTATAAGGTCTAAATTTAGGATTTAAACTTTAAAATTTAGAGTTAAAAATTTAAAATTTTAAAAATAAATATATAGGTTTGTGTAATTTTTTACACAACTTATATATAAAAAATTACTATTTTCATTTACTATAAAAATAGTATAATAACTCAGCAGAAATAAATACCCTTGATTTTACATGTAAACATTAATTTGGTAAAAGTTCCATGCATGAATGTCCACCAAATTTAATTTGTTCTTTTTAATAGAAGTTCCACCTATTAATTAGGTAATTGTGTTCATATACTACTTTGAAAAATAATATTAATTTACTAATTATATGTAGGTTAGGTGAGATGAGACGCTAGATCATTTAAGCAGGTTTAGGTGTTCGATTTTTGATATTATGAATGAAGTACGATAAAGTTTCTCCATAATAAGTCTTTGTCCAGATTACGATAGGTCAAATATTAATAATTATATTCAAGAATACATTAATGTAGAAGAAATTTATGGTAATAATACTAATAATTTCCAAAAGCAGCAAAAATCTGAACAAGTGTTTAGTCATAGTTCTCAATCTTGTGTTAAAATGATGCAAGTAACAACTTGACACTCGGATTTCTTACCATAATTGCATGATATTGCATAAATTAAGCCCTCACCATATGCTATATATAACATAGACATCACTCTCAAAATTTAACATAAACTGAAGAAATTTATAGTTTAGCAATGGTCACAATAGTTGAAGATCTTGCAGAACTTTCAAGCATATCAGCCGACATGGAAGGTTCGGTTCCGAAAACGAAATCGAGTAGCGAAATCGAATCGAGCCACAGTGTTTTGCTCGATTTGAAACTCTCGAATGATGACGGCAACGGCGGTAATCGTGCTAAAGCACGGAACGAATCGAAGCTCAAACTTGATCTTTTCATCCCGAGGAACCCGTCTTCTTCTCAGGACAATCCTCAAGGCGATGATCAGAGAAATAAAGGCTTCTCGTGCAATTTTTGCAAACGAGTTTTCTCAACGTCTCAAGCTTTAGGGGGACACCAAAACGCCCACAAACAAGAACGTGCCTTGGCCAAGAGGCGTCACCAAGGGCTCATTGAAGTGAATCCATCTCGCACTTTTGGTCCCCCGAACTTTTCTTATCATTCACTTTCGTACTACTCTTCCAACCCTTTTCATGTATCTTTCAACAGATCACCCCTCGGGGTTCAATTCAACTCCATGATTCGTAAACCACCGCACCCGTGGCCGTCATCGTCTCGACCGTACCATCTTCCCCATGGTTGGTCGTATAGGCAACCCATAACGAGTCTTTTACGGTCGAATTTAAGCTTTAACAATGGGGAGATTGGAATCTCAGGGCCTTCAACTAGTGCAAATCGCTGCTTTGGTGAGAGTTTTCAAGCAGTAAACAGGGTTGCAGCAAGTGCAAGCACATCTTTGGGAACTGATAATCGATACAAGGATGCTTCAGAAATTGATTTATCCCTTAAGCTTTAATTGTTGTTTTATTGCTCATTTTATTTCAATTAATCTGGTTTATTGTTATAATTGTGTGTGTTTACAGTTTAAACTTTTATGCTTTAAATAAATAAGTGATTTATGAAAATTTGTTATACTTATTTGCATGATTTATTCCTTTGACAATACACACACTTTATAGATAAAGCGATTAAACTCGGGTCTTCAAAGATAAACATCATCCACTTTTTTACTGACACCACTTGTTGAGTTCGAAATCAAATATTAATTTTTCAAAACTTAGGGGGTCAAGAATATGTCACTCGCTACGTTTTGAAAAATCAAATTAATGTTTTAGACATAATATTTAGGCTTAATGCACAAAATGTCCCCTAAAATTACCACGTTTCATAATTTGGTATATAACGTATCATTTGAGATGTTGTGTCCCTTAACGTTTCCACCATTACTCATTTTGTCTTAAACCGTTACTTTTGTCATTAAAAAAATCAACCGATGAGATCGCGCCACGTCAACTCCTTTTTGACAAAGCAACCCACATGATTTTTCAATTAGAGTAAATGTCATGTCAAGTCTTACATGTTTGTTTTTTATTCATTTTAGGCACTAAAAATCTATTTTCACTTGAAACTGACCTCTTTTTGTTTCTATATTTTTTAAATTTAGTCCAATACTTTTTACTACTAATAATATTATTTTATTTAAATATTAATATTTAATAAAAAATAAATTAAATATTTTAACTTAAAATTAGTATTTTTTAGATAAATTCAAACTATAGTTTTTTTATAAAACATTAGTTTGTTCACTTTCAGCTTCAATGAATCTCCCTGCAAATCTCCAACAAAAGAATCAATTTATGTGAATTGCATGTGTTGTAGTTTATAGTATATATATGGCATCTCCTGCAATTTATATGATGTTTGAGTTGCTCTTTAATAATATTAAAATAATATAATATTAATCTTAAAAATTTAATTTAATTTTTCTTTACTAATAATATTTTAATATTAAATTAATAATATGTAATTTATCTAAAAAATATTTTAATATTAAATTAGATAAATTAAGAGACTAATTTAATATTAAATTACTAATTTGGAACGTAATGACACTAAATTATAAAATTAATTTATTTGGGACGTAACAGAGAACTATTTAATGTTAACATTTAATTTATTTTGATGAGAATAAATTATAAAACTAATTTATTTTGGAATTACAAAAACACTAATTTTTATTAGTAATAATTTAATATTAAATTAGTATTTTTTTTATAAATTGGTTATTACTAATTTAATATTAAAATATTTAACTTAATTTTTTATTAAATATTAATATTTAAATAAAATAATATTATGAATAATAACAAAAATTGAACTAAATTATAAAATTTAGAAACAAATAAGTATCAATTTTAGTTAAAAATAGACTTTTCAGTGATTAAATTGAATTAAAAAACAAACATGGGAGACTTGACATGATATTTATCCTTTTAATAAAATCAGGCGGGTTATTTTATCAAAGAAGAGCTGACGTGGCATGATCTCATTGGCTAGAAAAAAATTTTAACGGGTGCTTTTTTAACGACAAAAATAACGGTTTGAAGACAAAAAAAAGTTACGATGGAAAATGTTAGGGGGCACAACGTCCCAAATGATACGTTAGGTACCAAATTGGGAAAAGTGATAAAACTTTAAGGGCCATTTTGTGCATTAAGCCTAATATTTATATTAATTATGTTGCAATAATTTATAAAGCGTATATAATAATGTAATTCTTTAAGAAATGTAAAGGTTCATTGCACCATACATTCCAGACCTATATTCTAATCGGTCCCTAAACTTTTAAATATTTTAATTTTATCTCTAAATTATGTTTCTCATTTTAAATTGGTCCTCAAACTTTTGAATATTTCATGTTTACCCTCAAACTATGTCCCTCATTTTAAATTGATCTCCAAACTTTTGAACGTTCCAATTCCATCATCAAATTATCGTTTATATCACATCATATTATTACACAATACACATCAATGTTTACATGTCAGTTAACAATTTTTATAATGGTCTTACTAACATGGGACGTGATTAACATATACCGGAAATTTGGAGATGGAGTTAGAATGTTCAAAAGTTTGAGGATCAATTTATAATGAGAGTCATAGTTTGGGATGAAAAGGAATGTTTAAAAGTTTAAGGATCAACTTAGAAAGAATGTAATAATTTAAAGAAGATTTTGAAACGTTCAAGACTTTCGAAACCAATTTAAAATGAAGATTATAGTTTAGACACGACTGGTGCAATTAACTCGAAAATGTTCCATCAAGGGAATAAATCGATCCGAGAGGTTTAAGTGGAGGAAGAATGAAACCTAGGAGAAATATGAATTCTGTTAGAAAATAGGCGTTAATCCAAGAATAAATAATAAGATAAATAATATTATTTAAATGAACAATACAACAATATATAAATCAAACCGATTTGGAACCAAAAGAAACGTGTTGAGGCCTGCACGAACGCAGTTTCCTTAAGACAGATTTTCGGCCACTCCTATGGTGCTCGAGTTCATTGGTCGTCTGTCTCCCAGGATACAACAACATAAGATCAACCATAGTTGCACTACTGTGGAGATCACGAACTGACCCTTGCCTTCGCCTATCACCGAAAACCACTTGTAAAATCCACAGAGTAAAACAATAAAAATTTTCTGTGATTTTGAGTTGTGTAAAACTTAGAAGGTTTACTCTCTGTTTATAGGAGTGTCATGAGGGTATAAGTGGAAATTTTGACCTAATGGAGCATTCAATATTGAGAATCAATTGATTCTCCTATAAAGCAATTTCCAAAATTATTATCTGAATTAAAGGTAATTTCTAATATTAATCCTTTTAATTCCAAGATAAAATTTGGCAAATTTGTGCTTTTATTTGAGGAAAATTCATTTTAAATTTGGGTCAAAATATCTGAAAGCCCACGAAGGACCAGACCGGTTCAAACATTTGCGTTACCCACGTCGTACACGTCTGCACATTTACGAACCAACAATTGGTTCCACATTTTCCTCAACAACATTTGAATCAATTTCTTATTCAAAGCTCCAAAATTATCAAATTTTTCCAACAATCCCCCACATGAATGAAATTGATTTAATCAAAAACATTTTGACTCGATGTGGTGATAGATTCTACGATCGATAGCTCATAGGATAGGTAGGTGTCCACCCTTGAACCTTCCCTTGTGAAAGTATATTTACTTTACTAGCTGACCAGTAGACGTAATGTCCTTGAACTGTTCTGCTGTTTGTGTAAACGATGATATACTTCACACAACTACCTCTTTGACAAGAGTATTAGTTCTCATGAGTATGTCCATATGGTCGTGGACATCGCCTGGTTCTGCAAGAGTTTGAAAGAACTATGCCCAATAGTCTCATTGAAGCGGCCCCACTTCACTCTCACATAGGTGACTTATGTTGCTTGACTCGCAAAAGCACACAATGGTCATTAAAAGCATTGCTTAGCCTAAACCACTTTGATCACCGTTTACATCATAGGAATGGACTTGGGGATAGGAGCCCCTACAGTGACCGCACAGGTCTATGCAATTAGGTTGTCCCTTTGAACCTAGATCTTAGGATCTCCAGTCAACTAGGTAGGGTTTTCCTTCACATAGCACCTTAAATTTACATGGGCTTTAGTCTCATTCCTTTAGATGTTTTCTCAACTTGATCTCAATTTAACCCTTTGGTTAATGGATTCACAACGTTATTCTTTGATTTCAAAAAATCAATAGAGATAATTTCATTTGAGATCAGTTGTCTAACGGTATTATGTCGACAACACATATGTCTCGACTTACCATTATACACAAAGCTCTATGTCCTACCTATTGTGGGCATTGGCTTTGGTCGTTCAGGAATATCCTCCAAGAAATTTCTAAAGTCATTCGACTTCTTTTCTAGACTTGTCTAGAACTTCAAAATCATATTCTATTATGGATTTAATTATAACCATTTTTCTTGAGGATTTCCATGACACGGTTCCTCTTCCCAAAGTGAAGACATATCCACTTATGCCTTTGATATCTTGAATATCAGATATCCAATCGCATCGGAGTATCCTTCTAAATAGAAGAATCTCTAGAATAATGCAATTCATAATCTCGAGTATATCTAAGATATCTCAATGCCCTCACAATTGCTTTCCAATGATTTTCACTTGAATTGCTTGTGAATCTACTTGAACTGCTCACAGTAGAAACAATATCTGGTCTATTGAATCTACTTGGTCAACACTTTGGTCTTTGTTCTTGGACAAAAGTTGGCATGTATTTATTGGAGTTCTGGCTATGCCGGAAACATCCTTGCTAAACTTCTCTTATCCGCGTAGTGTGACTACGTCAATATGAGACCTTCAAGTGATCGTTTGATTTGGATGCCCAAACTCAAATATGTTAATCTCATATTTTTCATGTCAATCTTGAATTTGACAAGTCTTTGGTACGTTTACCATTTTATTGTTGCTTCCAACAATGGATATGTTATTAACATACAAACATAGAATAATATATTCAATGTTAGTAGTTTTGACATATACACATTTGTCACACTCATTTATCTTGAAGTCGTTTGTCATCATGACTTTATCGAACTTCTCATGTCTTTACTTTGATGCTTGTTTAAGTCTATACAAGGACTTCACCAACCTACACACTTTTCTCTCTTGACTTGAAACTACATAACCCTCAGGTTGTTCCATGTATATTTCTTCATCAAGATCTTCATTTAGAAAAGCTCTTTTAACATCTATTCGATGTACGTCTAGATTTCGCAAAGCGACAATTGTAAGTATCATACTTATGGAGGTTATCCTTGATACATGAGATTATGTATCGAAATAGTCAAGGCATTCGGTAACCTTTTATTACCAATCTGGCCTTATACTTATCAATTGTTCCATCTACTTTCATTTTCCGTTTGAAAATTCATTCAAAACTTAGTGGTTTAATTTACAGAGAAAGATCCACTAATTCTCACGTATGGTTTTGCATGATGGAATCAATTTCACTCTTAATGACATCCTTCCATAAGATGCCTTCAGATGAATGTATAACATCATTATACGATTGAGATTCAACCTCTAACATAAAGTTTAGAAAAATGATCCAAAGAATTTTTCTACCCTTGCTCATTTACTTCTTTGCGGCTCTATTTCAAGCTCAAACCCTTGTTGATCATTTGAGTCATCTTTATCGATAATCTCCGAAGTTCGTTTCATTGAACTTTGACCAACTTCCCTAGCTTTACAAGGGAATACATCTTCCATTATCGTATGCTTGCGAATCTCGGGGTTCTTCGATTCATACACAAGAAATCGATATACATTGCTATGTTCTATATAGCCAATAAAATACAATCCACAATTTTTAGGGATCTATTATCAGTTGCTTTAGTAATGAGTCATTACTTTTGCAAGACACCCCCACATTTTCAAGTAGTTGTAGAAAGGTTTAATTACCTTTCATAACTTATATGGTGTCTAGTCTCTTTAATTACGGGGAATCTTGTTTAAAAGGTAATTAGCTTATAGAACAGCTTCCCCCACATGTTAGGTACATTATAGTACCAACGTTACTCATATAGAGCTTCTCCTCATCTTAAACCTTTAATTAAATTTGGGATTCAACATCATGCTCATAGAGAACAATTTTCACTATAGCTTCATCTTTACATTATTTTTGTGTTATCATCAATGAAGGTAATAAACATATTCCTTCAACCAATATGTTGTCATATCAATTGTTATGGCAATAACATTTCCCTCATTTGAAAGTCTATAGTCTGAAGACTTGTTCCTCATCTTATGGCAATTGAAGTATTTTTTCCATGAAATTTTACTTCTTGAACACACCGTCTAATTTATGGTTTGAAGTCGTTTTTGACTTCTACTACGTTTGCCATGATAATATTTATCTTAGAAATATTTACCTTAGTAACATTTGAAGGTGGTAACAATATTTACCTTATCCTCTCTAATAATAGGAGGATCATCCTTCATATATTTAACTAGGTTTATCATGGTTAATTATGCAACATCTTTTGTTGCAATGTGTGAAATTTTTTTTCCTAATAAATTTCACTGATTTTTACATTGTGTCACGTAGACACAATCCAGAACCAAAAATTATGAATCTGTTAAACGTTAGGAATTTAGTCAAAGACTAAAACCAGAAACAGAAACATAATTTTTAACTTTTGTTAGACGACGGAGATTTAGTAAACTAAACCCCAAACAAAAGTTCACACGGTCTTAATAGAAAGAACAATAATAAACAATGCACCAGGTAGGTAACTTATGAAAGAGAGGTGGTGCACTAGGCACGCTTAAATACCAAGTCTCTCAAAGAACCAACCCTAGACATGCATTTTTAAATTTTCTTTCAATCACCGTTTATGGATTTTATTCTTGAAATCATTCCAAGCATGGATGATCAATCGGAATCACTACCTTTGATTCACAACAATTTGGAATCTTCCATTTATGGTCCAACGACCCTCTCGATTCTTTAGCCATTTTTAAACAATGTGCACTTCATAGAATGCATCAGAATAGGCTTTAAGAATTTAATTTTGACATAGAGAATCAAGTTCTTCTATGCTTTGATTCGAGACCTCAGTCAGAATCAGCGCTCTAAATTTGGTAACCAATGTTACTTTCCGGAATAAATTCTCCAATTTATTTCCAAAATAAAATCATACTTGATAATAAATTTGAGTTATTTTTTTTTCAAAATAAATTCACCAATTTATTTCAAGGTTGAATCATTCTAGATTCTCACGAAATTAAATCCAACGATTTATTTTCCTTAACAAGTTAGAATCAACACATGATTCTAGTACATAAAATAATTTATTTCCTATTACGCAAATTTAATCATATTTGATTCTTACGGAAATAAATTCCATGATTTATTTTTTTAACAAGTTAGAATCAACGCATGATTCTAGCATAGAAATAAATTTAATGATTTATTTCCTTTTACAAAAATTGAATCATACTTGATTCTTACAAAAATAAATTCAATGATTTATTTTCCTTGCAACGTTAGAATCATACAAGATTCTCTTGAAAACAAATTCAATGATTTATTTCCTTTTCCAAAATTAGAATCAACACATGATTCTAACGAAGAAATAAAGTCAGTGATTTATTTCTCATATATCTTTTGTTAAATATTGGGATTAGTAGCACTAAAACCCAAACCAAAGATATCAAGGCAACAAAATCAAAGGAATTGATCCTTTAATTTTTTTTTATTCTTGTTTTGGAAAGATTACGTAAATCCGTTAAAACGGCAGAAATTAATTCCTAAAACGAATTATTTACGAGATCTTTGTTTCCACAACAATCACGATTTCGCTTGAATATTCTGTTCGTCTCTATAAAATTTCTCAAAAAAAATTGTTAGTACAAAATAAAATCCACATAATTTTCAAAAATACAAAAGATCATAATTAAGACAAAAAATGTGACAAAGTATAATCTATATACATGCCATATTTAAATGTCCATGTTATAAGGTAACACTATCATAATAATATTACAAAAAATATTACCAAATTTTAAACTTTATCTTAACAATGTTATAAAAAAGTTTAATTATGGCATAAATCATACCATATTAGAAGTCAAAATTTAATATGAAATATTAACTTATTAATACAATAATTTTATGGTTTTAAAAATGTCATATAAACAAGAAAAGGTATTAAGGAATATTTAAATTACCTCACTAATCGAATATCCAAATGTTCTATTTCAAGAAATACCGCTTGCATCGTGTTGAATCCGTGATATTGGTGATCTCAACGTTTCTTGTCTTTGGGCATTCACTTTTTCTATGCGTGAAAATTTCCTCATCGTGTGAATCATTGCTTTAGATACAATAATTTGTTCGTCCTGGATTAAAACTGAGAATCTGTCTTAAGATTGTTTGAAAATAGGCGTTAATCCAAGAATAAATAATAAGATAAATAATATTATTTAAATGAACAATACAACAATATATAAATCAAACCGATTTGGAACCAAAAGAAACGTGTTGAGGCCTGCACGAACGCAGTTTCCTTAAGACAGATTTTCGGCCACTCCTATGGTGCTCGAGTTCATTGGTCGTCTGTCTCCCAGGATACAACAACATAAGATCAACCACAGTTGCACTACTGTGGAGATCACGAACTGACCCTTGCCTTCGCCTATCACCGAAAACCACTTGTAAAATCCACAGAGTAAAACAATAAAAATTTTCTGTGATTTTGAGTTGTGTAAAACTTAGAAGGTTTACTCTCTATTTATAGGAGTGTCATGAGGGTATAAGTGGAAATTTTGAACTAATGGAGCATTCAATATTGAGAATCAATTAATTCTCCTATAAAGTAATTTCCAAAATTATTATCTGAATTAAAGGTAATTTTTAATATTTATCCTTTTAATTCCAAGATAAAATTTGGCAAATTTATGCTTTTATTTGAGGAAAATTCATTTTAAATTTGGGTCAAAATATCTGCAAGCCCACGAAGGACCAGACCGGTTCAGACATTTGCGTTACCCACGTCGTGCACGTCTGCACATTTACGAACCAACAATTGGTTCCACATTTTCCTCAACAACATTTGAATCAATTTCTTATTCAAAGCTCCAAAATTATCAAATTTTTCCAACAAATTCTTTTCGGGATTTTGTAAATGACAGCGGGGACTTAAATAACGTTTTGTGTCGTTATAGCGGTTGTTATTGGTAGTGTCCGAAACCGCGATATTTGTAATTGTTATGTCTACAATAGCATATGTTTTTTTGAAAAATTTATAACCGCGATACTTGACCGTAATAATATTTATTATGTCTGCAACCGCAATAAACGTAACGCGACCTAAAACGCAATTTAAATCCATGAACAACAATAGATTAATTGACTTACCTTTTAAAGGATAATTGTTGAGTTTGTTTAGTAGGAAGGAGCGGAAGATGATTAGGGCGCTCAATGACAGATCTACAACATGAATGCGAGGGGCTGTTGCTCCCCGACAGAGGGAATTATTTATTTTTTTTATCTTTGATTTTTTGTATTGTTTTAAAAAATTAGAAATAATTATGAATTTGCCTCCCACCTTTAAAAATTTATGTTTTGTCCTCACTCTCAAATTCTGGCTCCGTCCTTAAGGAATAGTCATACCCTCGAAATTTCAAATCAATAAAAAAGAATTTACATCCAGTAAATGGCTGCTTAATTAGCCATGAACTCTACATAAATAAATTTAGGAATTAACCAAAAGGGTAAATCCTTTAACCCATGCTTTCCAAACAACCATTAGGTTGAACTAAATCAAATGCTTTCCCAACCACATTGCTACAGAATGATTGAGCAACTTTGTTCAAGTACGTCAAGTTCACGTTCTGCAATTTTACTTCGGTGCACGGATTCTCGGCACTACAGTCAAATTTTATAGCTACGGGTGTCGATGATGTTCCCTGTATGTCCGTATAGGTGATATCCTTAATCTTTACTCCCGAAACCTATAATCATCGGAGAAGAAAAGGGTAAGCAACCGGATCTAACCGGACAATTATTTGAAAGTAGAAACCTGACTTCTGTCATACCTGACCCGGACAATTTTCGTTATGAGGGCAATAATTTTGGTCGATCACAATAGGGTTTTGAACGTTCCTCATCACCGAATCCATAAACCGAACCCCTTCGACGAATCCGGTACTCGGCCTTGCCCATGATTTGATTCTCAACCCATTTTGAGTGTTGGAAAATGTTGTATTCTTCACCGTAACATTTTGGACCCCTTCCTCTTTCAAATCCTTTGCTAAACTTCCAATGCTGCAGAGTTCACATTAAGCAACACAAACCGATATTAGTAAGTGAACAATAAACCATTGCTTCTATTTTAGTATACGTAACGATGGAATTCGATATATCGTACCTGATGCCATGACCGGGACCGCAAGTGACTCGTTCGATCCATAAATTCTTAGTGCCAGGGCCGATTGAGATGCAGTCGTCTCCGGTTTTAATGGAGCTGCTAAAGATTTCCACGTCTGTTGACAATTGGACATGGATGCCGTCGGTGTTGGGACTATTACCGGCGGCGATGATCTTAACTCCTTGGATGTGCACATTTCGGCATCCGTTGATCGCAATGTGAAACATTTGACTATTTAAAGACGTTATTCCGTGGATCTTGATGTTGTTCGAGTTGGTAAAACGCAATGTCTGTTTTCGGACAAAACATTATTGTTTACAATGAATCATATATGAGAATAAAATGCAGGGCTGCAGTATAAAAGAAATGAAAGAAAACACTACCGTGGCTCCGGAAGGACATGAGTTGGAGTTGGAAGCTTTGCAAGTCCAAAGAGATGGTCCTTTAGCATCGAACGCGCCAGCACCGGTGATGGAAACTCCGGTCACTCCTTGAAAGCTAATCCAATTTTCCGATTTTCCGAGCACTCCATAGTCCAAAGGAGCCACAATGGTGCCATCAATTCTTATAATGATCTGCGGACTTTTGCATTGGCCTTTAAAAGCCATAGCACCAACCAAGTACCGCCCTTTCGGCACATATATGAAGCTCGAGTCAGCCGAGCCACATGCCGCATCCCATGCCCTGAGGAAACCGTCGGTCGAATCCGTTACACCATTCGGTTTAGCCCCAAAGTTCAGAACATTAAAATTTGTCATTGCAGATGTCGAACTCGTATATGACATAACAAAGACAATCACAAGAATTCCATGAAAAAGACCTGAAAGCTTCATCGTTTTAAGCTGTGTTTGGAAGTAGAGAAAACTGTGAGAAAACGCAGAGGAAGTGGGATATTTATACACGTTGAGCTTGTAAATGGATAGCGAAGCGTACGGTCTTTATATTATTTTTTGTGTGGATAAATGTCAAAAGTGTAGGATTGAAGAAAGCTGCAATGGCGTTCAAAGGCAGCCATTTTCAGTGTTTTTTGTAATGAAATACAGCGTACTTGAACTGTTTGCTTGGTTTTCGGTTCACCGGCGACATAGAATATGTTTTAAAGTGGGATTTTGGGTTCATCTCCGGTGCGGCGCAGTCATATTGAATTGAATTGCATTCCAATTAAACCAATACAGATCTTGAAAATTATTCCAAGTTATGAACTTGAGATGCAAGAATCGTACCTTATTTTGAGATTAAAGAAACTATTGCATTATTTTATTATTAGAGTTAGTTGCACCACATGTCCTCAACTATGGTCCTCATCTAAATTGATCCCTAAACTTTTTGAATATTTTAATTTCATCTTCAAATCGTCGTTTATACCACATCATATTTTACATAATACACATCAGTGTTTCATGATAATTAACAATTTTTATAACGGTTTTATTAACATAAGATATGATGAGCATATATTGATAATTTAGGGATGAAATTAGAACACTCAAAATGTTTGAGGACCAATTTAGAATGAGAGTCATAGTTTAAGGATGAAAATAGAACAATCAAAAGTTTGGGGACCAATTAGAATGAAGGTCATAGTTTAGGATGAAATTGGAACGTTTAAAAGTTTAAGGACTAATTTAGAATAAATGACATAGTTGGGGACATATGTGCATTATCTCTTATTATTAGTAGTAGTAATTTTTTAGACACATGAACTGTATTTATTTTTGTAATTAAATATTTATCTTTTTAAATAATTTATTTTCTTTAAATAAAATACTTTTTAATTTATTTTTAAATTAATCAAATTTATCAAAATAGTTATATCGTAAAAAACTAAGTTTTTAACTTTTAAGTATTCAAAATTTAGGAAATTAATCATTTTCAATGATGTTATTTATTGGTACAAATAAGATTGAGTTGTTATTATAAAGTATATAGTATTTTTATGTATACTTTTTTTTTATTTTGATTAAGGGTACTTTTCGAATTGAGATAGTGCCACTAAATTAAGTGGCATCTAACTAAAAATAAACGCTTTAAATATTTCAAAAAAAATAAACGCTTTAAAATATATATTAAAAAAAGAAATATAAGCGGAATGATAAAATACTTTGTGTACAAAAATTATTGGTCGATTTTTTTGAATATGCTGGTGTGATACAAGGGGAAAACCGAAGCGAAACCCGTTAAGGCTCCACTCCGATTAGCAACCTTAGAAAATTTCTTTTAATGTTATCTTGTCTAGATGCATTGGACATATCCTATGTGAGAGGGCACGCAGCGGAAAACACACATGAATTCAAAACACGCAAAACAAACTATTAAGATACCCCTTTTTTTTATTTTACAACAAGCCGTATCGGTACACTAGAGTACCATATAGATACGCCTGGACTTGGTCAACACCCCAAGTCAAACCTAGGGAAATCGTATCGATACCCACAAGGTGCGTATCGATACGCCCTCAACGGTCAACTTTCCCACGGTCAACTACGAAGACCGTATCGATACCCTCGGGACCCGCACCGATACACTATGTAACCCCCTAGACCCGTCTATGCGTTTCGCGGATCCTAAGAAGTCACATTAGGGTCACATGAGCGACCCACGGTAAAAATACACATAAAACATGTTTTTTTTGTTTCAAAACACTTATTAAACTGCAAAACAAACTTTTGTTTAAAATTCACTTTCATGAAATCATTTAAACATATAACAGGATTTCAGAAAACGTTTTACAGACACTATCATGAAACAATAATGATATGCATGCCCACTAACTATGTCGGTACCGTACTCCAAAAGTAACGCCGAGAGAACTCTGAACACTAATGTCAAACGTTATACCATGATATAATCCTTTAACCTGCGATGGTAAAAACAACGTGAGCTTGGAAAAGCTCAGTAATACAAAACTACCAAAAGATGCTATAAGCTCATGCATATATATGGTAGGCATAACATTTTCACGATGTTCCACGCAGTAACAATCTTCATTTCTTTTTCGATATTTCAGGGTAACGTTATACTTGAGAATAACGGTACTTGTTCTTTATTCGATCATCGAAAATTAGACGGGAATTATAGGCTAATAATATACAGAGGTGGAATTATAGAGTTCGGTTTCTAGTGTGTTCCAACAGTGTAAGTAAAACATGTACAACAACATTATAATATACATTTCTAGTTCAAAAACATAAAGTTCATGTAACAGTACGGTTCGGTTAAATCTTTTATCTACCCTCCAACCATACTCCAAGAGGCAGTTCCCCAAAACTGCGTCAAAGGCATTAACCAGTGCCCATTGGGCATAGGTGCCAACCTAAGGGAATACCTTAGGAACGGTACGGTACGGTAGGAAATTCCCTAGTCGAAGCATAGGAATCCTGTAACGGTAAGGAATTACCAGCTGGATCAGAGCTGAACCTGCGGTCACTTCATATTCTATCCCAAGTACCCCAGTAACAACCTATGTAATAGTTCGATTATCAACAACAACTGTAATTTCGGTAAATGTAAAATAGGCATGTGTTTTCCATAAAACGGTAATCAGAAAGCATATTGTTCAATCAAAACTATGATGCATGTGTTTAGTTTAATAACATACTTTCATCATGTAAAACAATATTAAAACGGTTATATAGCACACAAGGAACACACTAGGTGGAATAGTTTATTTCCTTGGAGATACTTGTCATTTACGGAAGAGAACACATTAAACTTCTGACCATTTAAACGGGTTTCTGGAACGAGGCCCCTATTAAAAGAGGGGTTTGTACTAACGGTTCAAACCAGAAAGTTAGGAGATGATACATCAAGATTATTGAGAGTTTAGGCATATCATGAGTGATTTAGCCATTTAAGCCTACCAGGGGCATTATGGTCATTTTATCATACACGGGCATTTTGATAATTTATACCAACAAGACATAAAAAGTGGCTCGAAAATTTTATTTGCTCAACAGGTTTTCAACCAGGCATTCAGAGATTTCTATATCAAGATCTTTCACGATATCATATACATTCATGGCTATTTCGATTACTTTGGCCAACGAGGGCATTTTGGTCATTTAACTATCATGGGTCATTTTGTACTTTAGCCCATTAATAATGAAATGACGATTCACAATTTTTAAGATCTTTAGAAGTTTATCAAGCCTCCAAAACTATTCGAACTAACATATTCCCAACCTTGCAGTACTAACCAAACCTTCTGATGTATGCACTTCACGTGTACCATTTCCAAATATTGTTTGTATCGTATATCTAAAAGGTTGCCTTCATATTTCACCACAGGACTTGCCACGGAGTAGTCGAACTAATATTCTGTGCGGAGAAACTTCTATCCTTATATTAATATCCGGAGTGATTGACGTACATGGGTCATGCTTCAACCCATAAGGGCACTTAAGTCATTTTCAACTTTATTGGCATTTCCTGAATTTATCAAGAGCAATTTACTTATTCCAGTCAAAGGGGGGTATTTCAGTCATTTTGAAGCTCGGGATATCCATCATTCCTGTCAATTGAACCCTATATAGCATTTCAATCATTTAAGTACCCGTGGGTGTTTCAGCCATTCAAGTAATTGCGGTAACTCCAACCACTTCATTCATTCCAAAACACGAGGATAGACCCATCATCTCTGTTAATTTAGAAATTTCAATGCCCAAGCACATTTTGGTCATTTGATGACTCGATTGTATCGGCATTTTCAATTCTTTTACTCGATTCAGCCATTAATAGCAATTATATATCTTCTGATAGTTTAATTGATCCGAACATATAAAGAGTTTCCCCCACAAATTTATCTTCAGAGGTTTATTCAGGATTTACGCTAAATCCGAGTGCTTATCTTTCTTGAGTAATTAAGCCTTATTATCGCATCTCTCTGAGTAATTCGAGACTTTTAGATGAATCAATTGTTTTACCAGATTTAGTGTAGGTTTCCGCACCACTTTCATTATCAGGGGTATTTCTGTCATTTTCACCTTGAGGGCATTTTTGTAATTATATACTCCAATATTTATGTCGTTTGACAAATTAACATTATTAATCGGGTTTGGAGATTGATCGACTAATTAATTTTCTGTAGGATTCCAGATTCTTTGATTTATCATCTTTCTCATTCGATTATTCCAACCTTATCTATAACGTCGTACATTTTCATATCCGGTTAGCCTTAAGGAGAATTAACGGTACTTATCATCATATGTGTGCATGCATTAACCGAATACCAACATGTTCATAAAGCACACTAGAGGTAGTAGTGTGTTACCTTTAATCCTTGCTATATCGGTCAACCATGGTACTCCATTCGATCACTCTCGAACCCGAATGCGACGTCCTCAACATCCCGAATACAAGGAACTATGATTACCTTCAATCGCACAAATTCCTATTTCAGTCCTTATTCACATTGCTCATGATTTATTATTAAAAATACATAAGCAAACTTGAGTTCAAAGATAAATTCGGAAGCTTTCGGGTTAGAATTTCTCGAAACGGGCATCATAATCGGACTCGGGACGTCGAAAAGCATAAAATAGGACTTTTCGGGAAAAGTTGACTTTTTGGTCAAAGTCAACGCTGACGTCAGCAGTCAAAGTCAACGCTGACGTCATGCTGACGTCACTGGTCCAAGGCTTACACGGCGTGTTGACTCACTGGGTTGACTCGGACGAGTTGACTCACCGGGTCGGATTGGTCAACGGGTCGGGTCGGTTATTGGGCTTGGGCCGGTTTGTTTGGACTGGTTCGAACGGCTCGGTTCAGGCTAGACCGGGTCTGAGCCGGTTCGAGTTTTGGGCTTAAACCAAACCGGTCCACTTACCCTTGTATATGACTTCGTCGACCAGTCACCGGAATCGGTCATCGGAGACGCCCCTTGGCCGCGATTCTGTCGGAAAATGGTAGATCGTTAACTCAAGGTTTCAACCCACAAAATAATAACACGAAACAAGCCGGAAATCAAACGGAAATTACCTATAACGCACTCGAACGGCCGGAAAATGACGAGACGCCGATGAAGGGCTTGCCAGCGTCGGACACACGATCGATCGATCGGGTTTTGCTCCCCACAACACGCTGAACCCACCTGCACGGTTGACTCGCCTTGCCGATGACGGAGGCGGCCGGAATCGCGAAAAAAGAGGGGCGTCAAACCAAGGGTTTCGAACAACCTTCGGTTGGATCTCTACGGCGGATGGCGTCTTCTTGCCGCGAGTGGTGGACTACACCGAGATCGGGGCACCGTGGCGGTCAACTCGGTGGTGGCGGTGCACAACACGGGCGGGTGGTGGCTGCCGGAATCGATTAAAAGCTGAACGAGAAGGGTTTTATATTCAATCAAACCCTCGATTGAATCTCCACGGTAAACGGTGTCGGCTCACCGCGAGTGGTGCGCTGGGCTGGGGTCGGGGTGAGGCGGAGGACACGGTGACACCGGCGGTGACAGCCACATCGCCGCCGTGACGAAGATCTGGATGGGCACCGGTGTAGGGAAGATGAAAGGTTCTGACGAGGATAAGAATTTAGATATGATTTCCTTTAGATTCGAATGGTGCATTTAATTTGGGGAAAAGGGGTGATTGGATCTAGCCTGATTATTATATTCCCCGATACAATCCTATAACCAAATCTTACTACACCATAACCAAGACTTTCCTTAGACCAGATGGCTAAGCCCATTGCCCTCCATACCGTGAGGTGGGGGTTCAAAACCCCATGACTACACATTTCATCTTTTTCTTATTTCATTCATTTTTCATAAAAATATATACATTTTAGGGTGTTACACGCCAAAATCTCGTCAATTTCTTAGATTTCTAGAGAGCATTTGGTGTATCGATACACCCCCGTGTACCGATACGCCTTGCCCAAAACAAGCCCCAAACAAGGGACCGTATCGATATAGCACTTGAGCGTATCGATACGCCCTGCACTGCAAGACTCATTTCAATTGCTAAAAACACAAAGACTCAACACTAGAGGCATATAACGACCATTCAAGCAACATACAAGCTCAAATACAATATAAAGCATCCATGGATAAACATACGAGGCAATTCAAACACATAGCGATGCAATATTCATCATGATAGGATTTTAAAGGAAAGCATGCATACATAGCATTCACCAACATGGCCAAAAGTTAAACAAGAGCATACATCAACGTGGCATAAGGCAATACAAGTCCAAAACATCTAAGCAAACTTGTCTAAGCAAAAAGGACATGCCAACAACACTTCAAACATAAAGGTTCTATCCCATTGCTTAATACTAATTATCGAAGTCTAAACCATACTTGGGCAAACCAAACTCCCTTGGAGTCTCCCTTGTTCCCCGAGCTGCTCCGAAGGTCTAAGGGCCTGCATTGTTGAAAAAGAGAGCGTAAGCGTTTAAGCTTAGTGAGCGATGCTCAGATCGGTAGCTACAACAAGGTAGTTTTAAAAGGTAGTTTGTTTGAAAGCCAAAAGCATTTCCAAATCATTTCCACATGCATGAACACATAACCACATGCATTTACCTTCCCATGCATTTACCGAATGCAACCACAAGCCATAAGCTTACCACATGCTCATTCTCATAACGCAAGCAAAGTAACCACAATGCATAAGCAAGATAGAAAGAAATCAACGTCATGCTTAACATATGAATTAAAGCATCATAGGTATATTGACATTCAACGTTTTTACTCGGATATTTGGATAATTCTCATACCCACTAGACACTTCCGGTGAAATCTCGCATCACCGTACTCACCCGTCTAGTAATAACATAATTTCCGGTGGAATCTCACATCACCGTACTTCTGCTTAGTGGAATCTAACATCACTAAGGCCACGCGCGAATTTTACCTCGAGTGCACTCTAATCCTATTGATCGATCAATTATATCTGGTAACAACCCAACACGTGTTAATATACTCAATTACAACCACAAGCATTACCGATGCTTGAACCACTTACCAAGTCCAAACTTCCATGCAAGGCATGTACTCACAATGCAAATATAATACAAGTCCCACATCTTAACATGCATAACAATGCAATTCGACACATAACAACATAGCGTATACAACTTGCATTCAAGAATCGTAAAACACAATTTAATTGCATAAAACCTTTAAAACTTACTCTTGAGCTTGGATTGGCTTTTCAAGCTCAATCCAAACTCCTGAAACACTTCCTTAACCACGTTAAGGCTTTTAAAATCGATCCACTCACCAGCCAACAGATAATCGATGTCCAAGATGCCGAATCAAGCCTCCAAACTACCCGGATTTCCGTCCACAAAGCCCGAATCCAATTCCTCTATTTTGAGCAACCCAAAATCGAACATTAGAACACAAATACACTGACAAACACATCAAAAACCCGGAACTCAACAACCTTGCAACAATACACATCGATTAAAGCCCAAACTTCACCTGAAACACAATCAATTCAATCCCAAGATACTAGCAGCCACACCTAACGAGTTTACCATAAAAATCTACCTTTTAGAATACCTAAACATCAGTCCAAAGCTACCAAACCTCTAGCTGCCATTTAGACTCAAAACCCAACCAAAAACTCAAGATTTCTAACTCTTAAAATCACCCACAATACCCATTTTGGGTTTCCATTAAAAACCCATCCTTTTCATGTTATTTTAGTGATAAAACAAAGTTAGAAACACCCTCAAACTCAGCCATAATCAACCCAAACGAAAACCCAAAAATTTCCTTTCATTTCAAACCAAACTTTAAAAATCAAACCAAGTTAAATCCATGTGTTTTGCAAAATTCTTTACATTTATGACTTAAGGAAGATAAAACTAAGTTAAGGAACCATTTACCTTGAATAAATCACTTGATTTGAGGTGTTGAATCCAATAGAATAGTGAATAGGATTTGGGGAGGGTTTTAAAACGTGAAATGAAAAATTGGAGAAGATGGTAACTTTTGAAAACCCCTTTTTTATTCCTTTTTACTAAAAGTTCCCTTTTTGCCCTTTTTCCTTTAAAATACTTTTTGGTGTGTTAAAAATGGTTTTCTCTCCAATTTAATTTTAACCCGACTCGGTTTAACTGACTCGATATCTCTCGGCCCTAAACTCAGGGCGTTACAACTCTCCCCCACTTAAGGAATTTCGTCCCCGAAATTTACCTGGCCGAAAGAGATGTGGAAACTGTTTTCTCATGTTATTCTTCCTTTCCCAAGTGGCTTCTTCCACCCCTCGGTGTCGCCACTTAACCTTAACCAACTCAATGGTCCTTTCTCGTAATACTTTGTTGTCCGAAGCCAAAATCTCAACTCGTTCTTCATCGTAGGTAAAATCCAGATTCAATTCAATCTCCTCAACTGACATAATATGTGACAGATCCGATCTATACCTCCGAAGCATCGAAACATGAAACACATCGTGAATCCTCTCTAGTTCGGCCGACAGTCTCAATCTATAGGCAACAAGACCAACTCTCTCAACTATCTCATACGGACCGATGAATCTCGGGCTCAACTTGCCCTTCCTACCAAACCTCATCACCTTCTTCCAAGGTGAGACTTTCAAGAACACTTTGTCGCCCACGGCATACTCTATTTCTCTTCTTTTCAAATCCGCATAAGATTTATGTCTATCTGAAGCTGCCTTCAAACGGTCACAAATCAACTGAACTTTCTCGGTAGTATCCTTAAGCATATCCAGCAAAGGTATCAATTTCTGTCCCGCTTCGGCCCAACAAACAGGTGTTTTACATTTTCTACCATACAGAGCTTCGTAAGGTGCCATCTGAATGCTCGCTTGATAGCTGTTATTATAAGCAAACTCTACTAACGGTAGATGCTTCTCCCACGAACCCTGAAATTCAATAATGCAACATCTCAACATGTCTTCCAACACTTGTCTGACTCTCTCTGACTGACCATCGGTCTAAGGATGATATGAAGTGTTGAAATTCAATCGAGTACCCAAAGCACTATGCAAACTTTCCCAAAATCTAGCCGTGAACCTCGGATCCCTGTCTGACACTATAGATTTTGGTACACCATGCAATCTAACTATCTCACTGATATACAAATTGGCCAACTTATCTAAAGTATAAGTGGTGTGGACGGCCAAAAAGTGCGCACATTTTGTGAGACGATCAACAATTACCTAAACCGAATTCTTCTTAGAAGACGTCAACGGCAAACCCGATACGAAATCCCTGGAGATTCTCTCCCACTTCCACTCGGGGATTCTCAATGGTTGTAACAAACCTGAAGGAAACTGGTGCTCGGCTTTAACTTGCTGACAGACCATGCACTTACTCACAAACTCGGCAACATCTTTCTTCAAACCAACCCAGAAATACTCATTTTTCAAATCGCGACACATCTTCGTACTTTCCGGATGCATAGCAAACGGGCTACTGTGAGCTTCAGTTAGGATGGTGCGTCTCAAGTCTACATCTTCTGGAACAACTACTCTACTCTTGAAACACAAGACTCCATCACTACTAAAACAAAAATCTGTCGGTTTACCCTCCGCTATGTCTTGTACATGAGATGCTAATGATCTATCTTGCATCTACTTCTCTCTAATCAACTGAAGCAACGAAGGCTTAACTTGCAACTCGGCCACTAAACCACCATCTTTGGACAAACTTGATCTAGCAAACATAGCTCGTAATTCCACTGCTACCTTTCTACTCAAAGCATCGACCACTACATTGGCTTTACCCGGATGGTACTCAATCGTGAGATCGTAGTCCTTAAGTAACTCTAGCCACCTACGCTGTCTAAGATTCAACTCTCTTTGTGTCATTATATATTTTAGACTCTTGTGATCCGTATACACTGTGCATTTCTCACCATACAAGTAATGTCTCCAAACTTTCAAAGCGAAAATCACTGCATTCAATTCTATGTCATATGTAGGGTAATTACGCTCATGAATCTTCAACTGTCTAGACGCATATGCCACTACTCTTCCCTCTTGCATAAGCACACAACCTAAGCCAACATACGACGCATCACTGAAGACTACAAACTCTTTTCCTGACACGGGCTGAACTAAAACAGGAGCTTCGGTTAAGGCCTCTTTCAATTTCTCAAATGCTTGATGCCTTGCATCAGTCCACTCAAACTGAACATCCTTATGTAGCAATTTAGTCAAAGGAGCTGCAACCTTCGAGAAACCCTAAACAAAACGTCTATAGTAACCGGCTAAACTTAAGAAACTACGAACTTCGGTCACTGACTTCGGTGGTTTCCAATTCAAAACTGCCTCAACCTTCTTAGGATCCACTCGGATTTTCTCAGCTGATACAATATGGCCTAAGAAGACTACTTCCCTAATCCAAAATTCACATTTGCTCAACATGGCATACAACTGATTGTCTAACAATTTCTGCAACACCAAACGCAAATGCCGATCATGATTTTCCTCGGTACGAGAGTACACTAAAATATCATCAATGAACACTACCACAAACTGATCTAAGTGCTCATGAAACACTCCATTCATCATGTCCATAAAAGTTGTCGGTGCATTAGTCAAACCAAAAAGCATCACTAAGATTTCGTAGTGCCTATAACGAGTGCGAAAAACTGTCTTCGGTACATCTTGATCTCTTACTTCAGCTGATAATAACCGAATCTCAAATCTATCTTCGAGAACACTGAAGCACATCTCAACTGATCAAACAAATCATCAATTCTCAGCAACGGATATTTGTTCTTCACTGTCAACTTATTCAACTGTCGATAATCGATACACATTATCAAACTGCCGTCTTTCTTTTTCACAAACAACACTGGTGCACCCCAAGGTGAAGTACTCAGACGAATGAACCCTCGGTCTATCAATTCCTGAAGTTGTGTCTTCAACTCTTTCATTTCTTTAGGAGCCATTCGGTACGGTGCTATCGATACTGGAGCTGAATCTGAATAAGTCTCAATAACAAACTCTACATCTTTATCTGGAGGCAAACCAGACAATTCTTCTGGGAACACACTCGAAAAGTCACAAACTATCCTGATGTCTCGCAGTCGTGCCTCATCCATATTCAGATTCATAACATAGGCTAGGTACGCCTGACAACCCACATCCAGTAACTTCTGAGCCTCTAAGGCTGAAACTACATTGGACAAGAACTTAATGTTCTCGCCCACTATTACTACCTCATGATCCTTTGAAAGTCTCAAGGGCACCCGCTTTGTCTCAAAATCTACTCTAGCCGTATACTCTACAAGCTAGTCCATGCCTAATATAACATCAAAACCAAAAACGACAACTCCATCATATCCACAGGAAAACATGACCCTGAACCATCAAAGGACATCTTATGTACATCTTTCTGACCACAATTGTCTAACCAAAAGAGCTAGTGACATTCATACCCACATCTAATATCTCAACCAAAATATCTAACAATCTTACATGCTCACTCAAAATGTATGCATGCGTAGAACCAGAATCAATCAAGGAAAGCAATGTCAAAGATCGTAACGAGAAATTACCTACAATCACATATGTGTCATTCCTGTCCTCACGGTGTGTATAAACTCTAGCTGGCCCACCTCCCTTGGGCTGAACTGCGACAACATGAGCTACATTCCTCTGACCGTCATTCCTAGGCTGAAAGTTACCTTGACCACGCCCACGGCCTCTCTGATGCTCGACAGCTTGTGCAGGAGCTTGTCTATCCCTAGACGGATGTGGACAATCGCGCTTCAAGTGCGCCCTAGACCCGCAGTTCCAGCAAGAGCCATAAATGCCCCAATACTCACCGTAATGACGTCTACCACACTTGTTACACTCGGGAGTACGATTTTTAGTCCCTTGGCCGTGATGGCCTCGCCCCGGATTACCACCTCTGCATCTATGATCATTGTAACACTTGGTTAAAAGGACAAAAAAACGAAATTGAAAATGAATAAAAAAAAGAAAAAGGGAAAGAAAATAGAAAAAAAAATTATATTAGGAGGTTGGGGGAGTTGAACCCGTGACCTCATGGTCCAAGATTGGTAACCCAACCGATTGAGCTAGGCAGCTCATAGTATCTAAACCCCCTAAAATCCCTCTTATGTTTATCCCGGGTAAAAAAATATTAAATGGAAGTCTGATTTCCCCACCTACCTACAATTAATTGCTCGTCCATTTACGAATTTTAACGCTTCATCATCCTCCTCTCTCTCTCGCAAAACCCCCTCTTCCCGATTTCTGGCGATCCGCAACCATCCACACCGTCGTTCGACGTATGCCACTGCCAACACCGGCGAACATGCCTCGCCGCTCTGAATCCGCTACCGTCGGTCACGCGCGCTCTCATGTCGATGTTTGCAGTTAAAACCGAGCCGAAAGTTTGGCGAGTTTGGCCTCTGCTCTCCCTCTTTTTCGGTCGTGCCGTCATCGTTTCGCCTCGCCGTCGGTACGACTGAGCTCCCCACACCGAGTAGCGCAAAACCCAGGCACTTCCTTGTCCGATCGTTGCCGGCAAAGCCACCATCGGAGCTACGTAAGTTCTGGCGAACTTTAATTTTTTCGCAAGGATTTCTGGTCCATTTCCGGCTTGTTTCGCGTTGTTAATGTATGGGTTGAAACCGTGGTTGATTGATCTACATTTTCTGGTAGGATCGCGGCTATTGGCGTCTCCGACGACCTCCGGCGATGAGAAAATTTGGGTAGGTGAATCAATCTGAACCGGTTTGAACCAGCCCGAACCGGCTAGACTGGTTAAACCGGTCGGCACATGACCCAGACCCGAACCGAACCGGTCCGACCCGACCCGCTTATAACATGCATCCGACCCGGCTGAGTCAACTCAGTGAGTCAACTTGCCCGAGTTGACTCTGTGAGTTAACTCACCGAGTCAACTCAGTTGACCTTATCTGATGACGTCATGCTGACGTCAGTGTTGACTTGACTGCTGGCGTCAACGTTGACTTTGACCAAAAAGTCAAAATTTTCATAAAGGCTCTATTTTATGTTTTTCGACGTCCTGAGTTCGATTTTCAAGCCCGTTTCGTTAAATCTCAACCCGAAAGCCTACGAATCCAACCTTGAACCCGAACTTGTATATGTATTTAATTATTCAGTTAAGGACTTTGTGAATAAGGTTTGATCTTGGAGTTTGTGTATTTGAAGGTGTTCAAAGTTCCTTGTATCTGAGATGTTGAGGGACGTCGAATTTGGGTTCGAGTGTGATCGAATGAAGTATCATGAATCGACCGGTGTGGCTCGGAGTTGAGGTAATACATTACTACCTTTTGTATGCTTTATGATACATATCAGTATTCGGTAAACGCATGCATAATTGTGTTTAAGCGTATGATTAATTCTGTTTATGCCTAATCAAATATGGAAAAGGGTAGTAAACTAGTTGAGACTAGTGCTCGGTTAGAAAGATGAGTGACTTAAAGAACTTTCGAGACCTAAGAATGATTGATAAGACTGTGATGCTCTAAATTGGGGTTTTGCTTGTTAATGATTTAAATTTCTAAAATGCTAAGTTAAGAGATGATGAAAATGCCTCTGAGAGTAATGCGATATGAGATTTTGCTCTTTATCTTATAAACAACTGATTCATCGGAAAATCTCGTTATACTTGGAATGACCTAGTAATAAGATTTGCATCTCCGAGAATGTAAACACTTAAGCTATTCTTGAATTCTAAATAATCTCCAAAGACAAATTTACAAGAATTTTTCACATGTCTAGAGCTACCAATGGTGTAATTATCGGATTGACTAAAGCGTCTGAAATGACAAAGAGGATTGAAAATATTAATAAGGCGGAATTAATCGGAACAACGTGATGACCAAAAAAAGGATTGAATTACCCTCGGGCACTAGATGCCAAAATTAACCGAAATGATGAATATACCCTCGAGATCGGAAATAAATGAACAGTTGGAACAACCAAAAGGCTCATAATTTTTGGAACACCCTCGGATATGAAGCATCTGAAATACTTGCGAATGCTGAAAATGACTGAAGGTACCTCTACGACTTGAATAAGGAATACCAATAAAGCCAAATAATATAATGACTCTAAAGTGGTAATTCACGACCCGTGTTTGTTTGTTATTTCTGATACTATCGTAATTTTGGAAAGATACCATGTGGCGACATGTTCGGGTTATTTGGAGAAAGTACTCAGTTATTGGTAAGAGCAACATGTTTCCTTAAAAAAATATAAATTCGATGCTCTGGAACGAGTTCGGGTGTTATATACATGTTCAGGAATTTGGAAAATTACCGCTTGGATACATGTTTGATCTCTCGTAGTAAGTTCAGTGGATGTAAGGTGAAAACGATCTGTTTTGTTGTTACGCTGTAATCAGTTCTGGAAATGAATGCTTAAGATGTATTTATCCGATTATATTTCAAACTCTGTGTTAATGGTTTCAATTAGTTCAGAGGGACTCGAAAGCTTGATGAGCAGCTAGAATTCCTAAATTCGGAACATCACCGTTTATACCTTGTTGGTTCAGTTTACCAAATTACCCCCCGAAGGTTAGTATGACCAACAATACCCTCCTAAGCTTTAACGATCGAATCACTCTCGATATATCTGAAATTCCAATGATTCTGATGCATCAACTTTCGATGTTGATTCGATCCGTCTTATCGAACTCCCCTATTCGTAGGGACCTCGTTCTGAAATCAGTCCAATTGTCAAATGTCATCTTTCTGATATCTATCAAGTACCTCTAAGAAATAAATTGGGCCATAAAGCGTGTACCATGTATCTGTAAATGCTTTCTGATCTAAACCAAGACCATATGCTTAAAATTTAAAAGTATGATAATGTAATTCGAAAGGAAAGCAATTCTCTAACTTCTAACCTTTGATATGAAAAATATATTTGATATATGACATTGAATACGAAATAATAATAATGATAATAAAATAAATTTGATATATGTCTTCTGGTATAAAAATAGATTTGATATCTATTTTCTATAATACTCTCTTCTGAATATAAACTGAAATCATCTGGGGTTATCTGGGATATGAATGATGATCTGTAGGCTCAGCGCTGGTAAGTCCTTCTGTACTTAAGCTCCTACGCCCAATGGGCCTAGGGTAAGCCTTTCTGTTAAGCTCCTACGCCCACGGGCCTAGGGTAAGTCTTTCTGGACCTAAGGCATCCCCTTAGGTAGGCTCCTACGCCTCAGGCCTAGGGTAAGACCTTCTGTATGCAGTTCAGGGGGAATTGCATTTTGGAGTTCGGTTGGAGGGTAGTTAAGTAAATTAATAAAATTTTCTGACCTCTTTTGAAACATCCCCTACTAAATTAATGTATCAAAGTGAACCTTCAGTAAACTTACAATTTGCGCTTAAGGGACCACTCTGAACTCCTTGATTCAAATTCTGAAAATCCGAATCTCTGGTTTTAGACTCACCTCTTACGGTTCGGGTGATCAATTAAAGAATAACTATGTTGTCTTCTAGTATAATATTCCCTTAAAATCTCGAATCGTAATTTGAGATTACCGCTGCCCAGTTCTTCATGATAGTGTTAATCTTGCCATATACTTGCTTGTGCTTTTAGCATCTCCTGGTAGTTTGTATTACTGAGCTTTTCGAAGCTCACATTGTTTTTATCATCACAGGTTAAAAGATCGACCATGTTGCAGCTATCAACGTCGATATGAGAGCTTCTTTGGCTCGCTTGTGGAGTATGGTATTTGTGTAATTAGGGGGCATGTATGTCATGTTTTGGTTTATATTCAAGTCTGAAACTTGTATTAATAATTTGTATCATAGTTTTGTTTCATTGTCTGAATGTTTTCTGGAATTGTATTTTAGTTCAAAACTTGATTTATGATTTTAAATGGTTTGACAAATTGTTTATTTAAAATTTTATCGTGGGTCGCTCCGGTGACCCTAATGTGACTTCCTAGGATCCGTATTAATGCATAGGCGGGTCTAGGGGGTTACAATCATGATGAGGTTTCCTATCCTTGTGCCTCTTGGCACGATCTCTGTCCCATTCAGTAGTCCTCTTTCCTGAACTAGATCCACCCTTGCGATCTGCAAGTCCTAGAGATTGTTCGATGTCCTTGGCCCTAGCGACCAACACATCAAAATCTGTATAGTCGGAAGCCAACATGCAGGTCTTCACATCCTGAACCAACCCATAACGAAAACGCTCACAACGTTCCGCCTCAGTGGGAACCAACTCAGAAGCATACAGACTCAGTCGTACAAACTACACCTCATAGTCGGACACGGTCAAGCTACCATGAACTAGAGCCATGAACTCTCTCTTCTTCTCATCTAGGTATCGAGGACCTAGGAACTTCTTACAGAAAGCAGTCTTGAAGAACTCCCAAGTAACCTCATCCTCTGACATACCCGTAGTGATAGTATTCCACCAAGTGTAGACATCTCCCTGAAGCAAAGAGACAATGCAACCCAACTTATGTGCTTCAGAGCACTCCATCTGATTCAAAATACGAACTATGCTCTCAAACCATGCCTCTTAACCCTCGGGTGACAACCCACAGAACTCAACCCCGGCCAAGTTACGGAGTCGCTCTAACGGTAAACCAGAACCTGCACTCTGAGGCGGTGCTGGAACCCGAACACCCGCTAAAGTTGTATGTATAGCCCTGGCTATAGCCTGAATCAACGGATTCACATCAATACCTATCTGTCCCTGACCAGCCTGAGGTCCAACACCCTCAACATTCACTCCACCCCCCGGAGGAGGAGGAGGGGGAGGAGGAGGCAAGTTCTCTCTGCGCACATCCTCAACATTCTCAATCCGCTCAACCCTCGAATTATCCATTCTCGGTCTTCCCCTCGGTCTCACCATGCTAACAGATGCAAAGCTAAACAACAAACACAACAAGTGAAATGATTTGGGGTCAGCAAGGAACAAGGTCCAAGGTGTTCAAGTCCTTAAACTTAAAATCACTTACAATAATAGTATACTAGTAATGGGTGCCTTTAACTATTTCTCAACCAACACAAAGATAACCACAAGCATTCTTACAATTACCATGCAATCACAATCAACAAGCTTACACCATAAAACTTACCTCACTTACCTTTCGGCTTGCGGAAACTCAACGAACCTAGGCGGAACATAGGTTCTGATACCAACAAATGTAACCCCTTCGACCCAATCTAGCCGACAGACCGTATCGAATGAGTTACACGAGGAAAACCGAAGCGAAACCCGTTAAGGCTCCACTCCAATTAGCAACCCTATAAAATTTCTTTTAATATTATCTTGTCTAGATGGACACGCAGCGGAAAACACACATGGATACAAAACACGCAAAACAAACTATTAAGATACCCTTTTTTCTATTTTACAACAGGCCGTATCGGTACACTAGAGGACCGTATCGATATGCCTGGACTAGGTCAACACCCCAAGTCAAACCTAGGGAAACTGTATCGATACCCACAAGGTGCGTATCGATACGCCCTCAACGGTCAACTTTCCCATGGTCAACTACGAAGATCGTACCGATACCCTCAAGACCCATACTGATACGCTAAAATCTCGTCAATTTCTCAGATTTCCAAAGAGCATTTGGCGTATCGATACACCCCCGCGTACCGGTATGCCTTGCCCAAAACAAGCCCCAAACAAGGGACTATATCGATATAGCCCTTGATCGTATCGATACGCCCTGCACTACAAGACTCATTTCAGCTACTAAAAACCCAAGGACTCAACACTAGAGGCATATAACGACCATTCAAGCAACATACAAGCTTAAAAACAATATAAAGCATCCATGGATAAACATACGAGGCAATTCAAACACATAGCGATGCAATATTCATCATGATAGGATTTTAAAGGAAAACATGCATACATAACATTCACCAACATGGCCAAAAAATAAACAAGAGCATACATCCACATGACATAAGGCAATACAAGTCCAAAACATCTAAGTAAACTTGTCTAAGCAAAAATGACATGCCAACAACACTTCAAACACAAAGGTCCTATCCCATTGCTTAATACTAATTATGGAAGTCTAAACCATACTTGGGAAAACCAAACTCCCTTGGAGTCTCCCTTGTTCCCCGAGCTTCTCTGAAGGTCTAAGAGCCTGTATTGTTGGAAAAGAGAGTGTAAGCGTTTAAGCTTAGTGAGCGGTGCTCAGATCGGTAGCTACAACAAGGTAGTTTTAAAACGTAGTTTGTTTGAAAGCCAAAAGCATTTCCAAATGCATGAACACATAACCACATGCATTTACCTTCTCGTGCATTTACCGAATGCAACCACAAGCCATAGGCTTACCACATGCTCACTCTCATAACGCAAGCAAAGTAACCACAATGCATAAGCAAGATAGAAAGAAATCAACAACATGCTTAACATGTGAATTAAAACATCATGGGTATATTGACATTCAACGTTTTTACTCGGATATGTGGATAGTTCTCAAACCCACTAGACACTTCCGGTGGAATCTCGCATCACCATACTCACTCGTCTATTAATAACATAATTTCCGGTGGAATCTCACATCACCATACTCCTCCTTAGTGGAATCTAACATCACTAAGACCATGCGCTACCTCGAGTGCACTCTAATCCTATTGATCGATCAATTATATCCGGTAACAACCCAACACGTGTCAATATACTCAATTACAACCACAAGCATTACCGATGCTTGAACCACTTACCAAGTCCAAACTTCCATGCAAGGCATGTACTCACAATGCAAATATAATTCAAGTCCCACATCTCAACATGCATAACAATGCAATTCGACACATAACAACATAGCGTATACAACTTGAATTCAAGAATCGTAAAACAAAATTTAATTGTATAAAACCTTTAAAACTTACTCTTGAGTTTGGATTGGCTTTTCAAGCTCAATCCAAACTCCCAAAACACCTCCTTAACCATGTTAAGGCTTTTAAAATCGATCCACTCACCAGCCAACACATAAATGATGTCCAAGATGCCGAATCAAGCCTTCGAACTACCCGGATTTCCATCCACAAAGCTCGAATCCAATTCTTCTGTTTCGAGCAACCCAAAATCGAACATTAGAACACAAATACACTCACAAACACATCAAAAACCTGGAACTCAACAACCTTGCAACAATACACATCGATTCAAGCCCAAACTTCACCCAAAACGCAATCAATTCAATCCCAAGCTACTAGCAGCCACACCCAACGTGTTTACCATAAAAAATCTACTTTTTAGCATCCCTAAACATCAATCCAAAGCTACGAAACCTTCAGTTGCCATTTAGACTCAAAATCCAACCAAAAATTCAAGATTTCTAACTCTTAAAATCACCCACAATACTCATTTCGGGTTTCCATTAAAAACCCATCCTTTTCATGTTATTTTAGTGATAAAACAAAGTTAGAAACACCCTCAAACTCAGCCATAATCAACCCAAACGAAAACCCAAAAATTTCCTTTCATTTCAAACCAAACTTTAAAAATCAAACCAAGTTAAATCCATGTGTTTTGCAAAAATCTTTACATTTATGACTTAAGGAAGATAAAACTAAGTTAAAGAACCATTTACCTTGAAGAAATCACTTGATTTGAGGTGTTGAATCCAATGGAATAGTGAATAGGGTTTGGGGAGGGTTTTAGAACGTGAAATGAAAAATTGGAGAAGATGATAACTTTTGAAAACCTCTTTTTTATTCCTTTTTACTAAAAATTCTCTTTTTGCCCTTTTTCCTTTAAAATACTTTTCGGTGTGTTAAAAATGGTTTTCTCTCCAATTTAATTTTAACCCGACTCGGTTTAACTGACCCGATATCTCCCGGCCCCAAACTCGGGGCGTTACAACATGGCAGTTAATGGTGCTGACATGGCAGTCAAGGTGAGGACGTGGCAGTTAAGGTGATGATGTGGCAGTCAACAATGATGACATGGTAGTCAACGGTGCTGGCGTGGCAGTGCATGTGTGATGATGATGAATTTTTTACAGAGTTCAGGGGTATAATTCATTTTAATTGAAAGTTCAATAATTTACTTAATCTTTAAGTCAAAAAATAATAAATTTTTAAATATTTAAATAATATTTAAATACTCATAAAATATTAAAAAAATAAAAATACTATAATGAATTTAAAAAATTAAGTAAAAAAATAAAATTAAAAATATGAAATTTTATAAATATAAAAACTCAAAATTTTAAAATGTTTATTAACCATCAGAAAAGTCTTCAATTGTTTCTAGCTATGCTAAGCCTATTAATATTCCTTGAGCATATTTTCTATGGAATCATCCTTGTATTAAAGTAGAAAAAATAAAAAATTTCCTTCGCTTTTCTACATCAAATGTTAATGAGCGTCAATTTAATGTTGAAAAGTGAAAGAAAATTTGAGTTTTATTGTTAATTTAATACAAGGTTGATTCCACTAATTTTTTTTAACAAATGGTAATACTTAGACTGACGAAGTCAAAGACTTTTTCGATTAAAGTGTTCGATTTTTAATACTTTATAAATATTTGTTATTTTTTATATTTATATTTTTATCATTTTTAATCTCTAATACATTTTATTTTTATATTATTTTTTTATTTTCAATAATTTTTAAAATATTTTATTTATTTTTATTAAGTTTAAGAATTTTTTAAAGTAAAAAAAATCTTTGTTTTTTTTTGTGAGTGTTCTCACTTTGCTTATTTTAAAATTATCTTTCATCAAAAGATTTTTACATCAATTTGTTAATCGATTTTTCATTTATTCTATTTCTAAAAGTTAACTTAAAAAATAATTTTTTTATCTAATTTTATTCAAAAACTAAATAAATCAATTAAAATTAACTTAAAATTTAAACAAATTATTTATTCATTTTTAAATTTTTAATAATTTCTTAAATTCTTATTTTTAGCTTAAATATTAAATAAGTTATCAAACTTTCAATTAAAATGAATTATACCCCTAAAGTCGGGGAAAAATTCAATTATGCCATCGAATTCGGTTTAAAAAATCAATTCAGCCCCCTGTCACATCATCATCACACATGCACTGCCACGTCAGCATCATGGAATGATACGTCAGCACCGTTGACTATCACGCCATCACCGTTGAATGCCACATCAGCATCGTTAAGTGCCATGTCATCATTTTAACGGTTAACGTTGGTCGAGGGGCTAATTTGCTACAATGTGCGAACTGAAGGACCTAATTAAACGCGTTTTCACGTGAGGGTAACATTGCTTATTTGGGTCGAACTTGGGACAAAATAACCCCTTAGCCTTTATTAATCATATAAATAGCTTGAAGTAAAATTAAGTTGATAAACTTACTTCAATTATGGGTTAATTATTTAGTTTTAAAATAAAAAAGTGTGTTTGGACATCACGACAATAACGCAAACAATATTTGGATAAACAAAGAGGAATTTATGATTAAATATTCGGCGGGATAAGAGACTATTAACTTATAAATCTAAACTTTAAGAGAGACAAAGACCTTAATTGACTAATGTTTAAATTAAAAAGACCTAAAATGATATTATACCAATTTTTTTTTTTGGGAGAAACAACATACTCTCATATCCTATTAATGGCTCCATCCCTGCCGATAAAATACAATCGAACATGACTCAAATTTCATTCCCATCCTATCTTATACCAGCCTCTCGGGGAGGGACAAACGCACAACTTTATGTTAGGGGGCGAACCTATAAAATTATAGGAGGACGAACTTATAAAATTTTAGGAGGGAGTGAAAATAAATTTTCAATAGAAAACAAATAGAAATTTTTTAAGTTATATAAAATTTCAAATTTTCAATGGGCGATCGCCCCCTCGAGCCCCCTCAGTCCATCTTTATTCTCGTGGAAGAAGAATGTACTCTCCACTCTATTAACATCCTTGGAATTAAAGAATTAGAATCTAAAATTTAACAATTTAGAGCATAAAATTTATAAATTAATTGAAGTGTTAAAGGATTGCCATTGTCACATGATTTGGAGTATTTTTGGTGAATCAACAAATCAAATGGAGTAAACTTAAGGTTGATTATATTTAAAAACATAAAGCTTAGTTTGCAAGTTCATCAAAAAGAAAGTACTGGGAAGGTGTAAAACAAGGGCTTGTAGGAAATAATTAATCCACTTTGAGTAATTAATTAATTAATTAGTTTGAGTTATTTTGTCAATTATATATATATATATATATATATATATATATATATATATATATATATATATATATATATATATATATATATATATATATATTGCAAAATTAGGGGAATGGTGAGAAATAAAAAAAAGAGGGAAATTGTGCTCGAATCTATTTAGGGAAATAGTGTAATTTCTACCGTAACTACTAACATTTAAAAATTTTGGTAGCTGCCGATGAATTTAGTATCAATTTTTAGTACATTTAAGTGAAATAACGTGTAAATAATTTTATCATAATATTTTTACAAAACAACAAACATGTTAGAGTATAATAGAGTTGTTTACACTGTAATGCATTGTTTTTAGCTTTTTCAAATGACTGGTAGAGTTAGTAAGGAGACGGTTAGGCTGGTTGTTAGAATCTGTTTCTCTCAACTAACTCTAATAGTCATTTTTTTTGTATAATAAGCCGGCTTTCATTAGAAAGTATTACGTTTTTTTTCAGATCAATAAAATAAATCAGAGAGTACCGTCTCTCTTTCACCAAATCATTTCATCTTTGTCTTATCCTTTTCGTTTATTCATTGTTGTTGATTTTACAATTTTCAGCACTATCTTCACATGGTATCAGAGCTATGATAATCTGAGTTTGAAGATGTGTTACGGTGGTTTTTTGAAGATCCACAACTTCCTTGAAGACCAGAATGTTAGCGGTTGCAAAGTCAGAAAGATTTGGAGAATGGATTGCAATATGATCTGCGATTACGAGCTTCAATAGTGGGAGTTGAGGAGGTCAAAATTGAATCATAATCTCAGTGAATCTATCGTGGTTTGCTCTCCTAAAATCACTTTTGACGTTTGCTTCAATTTTCAAATCTATACTGTTCAAAGGATTATCTGTTTTAGACTATAAGGAAATTCACTTCATGAATGTTTGATTGAGAAGTAAACCAGTAGTCATCGTTGATGTCCTTCATATCTGTGATTGAGTTTTTTGAATCATACTATTAGTTCTTTGGAACACTCATATATTCTGGCTTCATATGTGTGGTTGTTTTTGTTGATCTCTAAGGTCTGCCACTTGTTTATGAAAATTACAAAGAGAAGGTATATTTGCGGTTAGTGTGCAATCAATGTCCTTGTGATATACAAAGGTTTAGTTGAGTTTGTTTTTTAGCTATGACGCAAGGTGTTATTGATGGTAATACAAACTCTAACTCGAATTCGAGTCAACATAATGATACTCAGCCTACAGCTAATCATGATCTGTCATCTGGTCAGTCTATAGTGTCTCATGTTCAACAGTTTCATAAGCATGACACAGTCAAGCTGACTGAAAGCACATATATACTGTGGAAACATCAAGTTTCACTGATTATAGATGGCTATGGGTTAATGAAATATATTACTGATGGAGTGACAACTCCTACTCAATTCATTCAAAATGAGTCAGGACAAGTGTTTGAGAATCCAAGTTTTTTAGCTTATCGGCAACAAGATAAGCCGCTAGCTTCTTGGTTGTTATCTAAAGTTAACACTGATGTTCTTCCATATTTGATTGGTTTAAATACTACGCATGCTATTTGGAGTGCCATCTCTCGTTTGTTTAGAGCTTGATTTAGTGCTAAAGTGTCAGCCTTAAGACACAATCTTCATTCTCAAAAGAAGGGTGGTTTGACAATTAGTGATTACTTAGCAAAGATAAAGCTCTTGTGTGACACCTTGAATCTTTCAAGTAGTGTTGTCACAGAGTCAGAGAAGGTTAGTATAATTCTTGCTGGTCTCACAGTAGAGTTTGAATCAGTTCTCGCTATAGCCTCTAAAGAAACTCTATCTCTTGAGACACTTATTGATATGCTGCTTGATTGTGAGGCTCGCCAGAAGTTATTTCTTGTTGACAGTCTCCCTATGGTTGCTAATATGGTTACACATCAAGGTGTGTCTAAGAATGAAAATGTGACTGCGTGTGAAGAAAGTTTGCAAGGTAGACAGTTTTAGACTCATCAATATCAAAGGGCAGGTCGTGGTGGAATCTACAATCGTGGCCATGGTCGTGGAAGGTCAACTTTAATAGACCACAATGTCAACTTTGTGGTCGTGTTGGGCATGTTGTTCAGAAGTGCTGGTATCGGTTTGACCATGACTATCAAGGGCAACATGAGGATACATATATGGCAAGTCAAGGTTCAGGACAACAACGACCTAGTACCAACAATACTCCACAAGTTTTTTCTCATACACCTGGTGTGTAGTCAGTTTCACAAGCTTTCTCTCATACACATGGTGTGCAGATAGCTTTACAACCTTTTTCTCATACACCTGGTGTGCAGTCAGTTCCACAAATGTTTTCTCTTACTTCTTAGATGTATGTTCATACTCTTGGTGTTCCCTATGTTGGGTCATCACCTGCTGGCTTCACTCCTCAAGCTTCACAAGTGTTTCCTTCTCAGTTTATTTCTGGAGGAAATTCTTCCTCTGGTCAATTGCTCACTCCTTTAGCAGGCGTGTCATGCTTTTCTCCTGCTTCTGGAAGGTCTATTAATTTGACATCTCCTGGTGCTAGAACCTCATTGGGTGGAAATTTATTCTATCCCTTAACAACACCAATTTCTGCAACAGTGTCCTCACCTTCTACTTCCTTCTTGGCTGCCTCTCCTACTGAATTTGGTCGTACCTCTCTATCTTCAGGAGACATATCTTGGTATCCTGATTCGGGAGCAACACGTCATGTCAATAATGACAACAATGCTCTTCATGCTTCTGAGGTTTACAAAGGTAACAATTCCTTACTTATGGGCAATGGTGATGGAGTTCAAATAACTCAGGTTGGGTCGGGTTATTTACATACTCAGTCTAAGCCTTTACTTTTACAAAATCTTCTTCATGTTCCTACTGTTAAGAAAAACTTGCTTTCTGTTTCTCAGTTGGCTAGAGATAATAATGTGTTCTTTGAGTTTCGATCTAATGGATGTGTTGTGAAGGATGCACGGACTCAAGCCATACTTATGGAGGGGGAGCTCACTCGTGAGGGCGTATACAGACTGGTCTCGGTTGAAAATAAGGCTCCAGCTGGTATTCAAGCTGAAGCAAATAATCTTTTGAATTCCGGTTCAAATTTGTTTCCTTCTAAATCTGATTCTATCTTGTGTTTGTGGCATAGGCGTTTAGGACACCCTTCACATAGTGTTCTTAAGAGTGTTCTTTCTTCTTGTCATATTAGTACATCTGAGAATAAAATGTTGAATATTTGTGTTGCTTGTCAACAAGGGAAAGCTCACAAGCTCCCCTTTCAGAGGTCTTTGACTCAATATAAGACTCCTTTTCAATTGGTTGTTTCAGATGTGTGGGGGTCGGCCCCTGTTTCTTCTGATGGATATACCTATTATGTTTTTTTTGTTGATTTTTTAGTAGACATACATGGATGTATTTACTTAAGAAAAAGTCAAATGTTATGCAGTGTTTTGTGAACTTTTCTAAAATGATTGAAGTGCATTTTGGCTCTAAGATAAAAGAATTTCAGACAGATGGTGGAGGAGAATATTAGGCTCTTGCAAACTGGTTAGTGTTGAATTGTATTCAGCACGAATATCTTGTCTTGGTACTTCAGAACAAAATGGTAGTGCTGAACGAAAGCACATGCATATAGTAGAAATAGGGTTAACCCTACTTGCACAAGCTTCACTTCCTTTAAAGTTTTAGAATCATGGTTTCACTACAGCAATGTTTTTAATAAATAGGTTACCCATTGAAGTTCTACATGGGAAGTCTCCTTATGAAATTTTTTTTAAACAAAAACCTAATTATTCCTATATGAAGGTGTTTGGGTGCGCATGTTTCCCTTGTCTTAGGTATTTTAATAGACACAAGTTGGATTATCGATCAAAGCTATGTGTGTTTCTCGGTTATAGTCCATTGCACAAAGGTTACAAGTGTCTAGCTGAGGATGGTAGAATTTTTTTTCCGAGGCATGTTGTTTTTGATGAAGGTGTTTTTCCTCGTTCTTGCAATTCTGATCTTGCATGCTTAGCTACTGACTTAAGAGCGTCCTTCTGTTTGCCTATTGTTCATTCTTCTAATGCAAATCGTGAGACTACCTCTGATTTAATTAGTGGAGGATCAAGGCATACTTCCCATGTTTCTTCTCCGGTGGTTACAGTGTTCCCAGAACAGCCTGTGTTTGTCCTTGAAAATGCTGGTACAGTGGAGCTGCCTGAGAATTTAGTGTCTGGTGATACTGGTGATCCTACATATCCATCTGAGAACAACCTGGGGTTATAGTTTCTGGTAACAATGACATTTTTCAGTTCCAGGAAATTCAGGTCAGGCCTCTCTCATGACTGATTTTGCTCATTCTCCTAGTGCTCATAATAATTTGCTCATTCTCCTAGTGCTCCTTCTATTTGCCTATTGTTCATTCTTCTAATTCAAATCGTGAGACTACCTCTGATTTAATTAGTGGAGGATCAAGGCATACTTCCCATATTTCTTCTCTGGTGGTTACAGTGTTCCCAGAACAGTTTGTCCGTGAACAGCCTGTGTTTGTCCTTGAAAATGCTAGTATAGTGGAGCTGCCTAGAAATTTAGTGTCGGGTGATAATGGTGATCCTACATATCCATCTGTAGAACAACCTGTGGTTATAGTTTCTGGTAACAATGACATTTTTTCAGTTCCAAGAAATTCAGGTCAGACCTCTTTCATGACTGATTTTGCTCATTCTCCTAGTGCTCCTAATAATTGTTGAATGTGAATGATAGTCTTGATCATGGAAATTTTGAACAAACTGTTAATGGTTCACCCTTGCTGACTGATTCTGATAATTCACTTTGTGCTCCTGAAGTTAATTCTCTTAGTGCTTCTAATGTTTTGTTAGATGCGAATGATAGTCTTGATCATGGAAATTTTGAGCAGACTGTTGGCAATTCATCTTTGCTTGCTAATATTAATGCTGATATTAATGGTAATTCTCCTAGTGCTCCTAATGAACTGCTCGGTGAACATGCATCTTTGCTTGTTGACATTAATGTTGCGCCATCATGTGAGGCATTTGCTGATTCCCCTAGCTTGCATAATGATGAAATAGCTCCTATGGTGTCTTCACATGATGCTATTTCACCTCGTGTCACTACATCCACTCATATAATGATAACTCGGAGTAAGAATAGGATTCGAAAGCCAAAAGTTTATCAAGTTTAGACAGATGTTGCTACATCTCACATTAAGGAGCCACAGAACATATTTGAAGAAATGAAAGATCCTCATTGGAAAGAAGCTGCTCAAGCAGAATATAATGCTCTTCTACAAAATAATACATGGATACTCACTCCTCTGCCACCGAATCGAAGAGTTGTAAGTTGCAAGTGGATCTTTAAAGTCAAACATAATGTTGATGGTACAGTGGCTAGATACAAAGCAAGACTTGTCGCAGAGGGCTATTCACAGGAAGCTGGAATTGATTTTCATGAAGTGTTTAGTCCAGTGGTCAAACCTACTACAGTCAAGATTATACTTTCTCTTGCTTTTATGAAAGGTTGGAAGTTGAGTCAAGTAGATGTTAATAATGTGTTCTTACATGGTGACTTAACAGAGTAGGTTTATATGCTTCAACCCCCAGGCTATGAGAAGATAGATGGCACACAACAATTAGTTTGTAAGTTGAATAAAGCACTGTATGGTCTCAAACAGGCTTCACGAGCATGGTTCGAGAAGCTTAGAACCTACCTTGTTTCAGAAGAGTTTAATTCTTTCAAATCTGATGCTTCTTTGTTTGTCAGGAAAGGTGATACTAGTGTGTTGTATTTATTCGTCTATGTTGATGACATAATTCTCACGGGGAGTAATGATAGTGAAGTGCAGCAGGTTATTGACAAGCTGAACAAAGTCTTTTCTTTGAAAGATCTTGGAACTCTGAAATTTTTCTGGGAATTGAGGTGAATTATCATTCTTCTGGTCTGGTTTTAAATCAACGAAAGTACATTATGGATTTACTGATTCGAAGTGGTTTGGACAAGTCCAAAGAACTACCAACTCCAATGGTTTCGAGTTGTAAGTTGACTACCAATAATGGTACTCCAATATTAAATGTTAAAGAGTATAGGAGTTTGGTAGGAGCTCTTCAATACATAGTAATCACTCGTCCAGATATAGCATATGCAGTGAATCGTGTGTGTCAATTTATGCAAGCACCCTTGGATAGTCATTTGCAGGCTGTTAAAAGGATTTTATGTTATCTTCAAGGAACAATAAACTATGGGCTTTGCTTCACCAAGCATTCTCGGATGTCTGTTGTTGGTTTCGCTGATGCAGATTGGGGATCTGATGCTGATGATCGACGGTCAACAACAAGATATTGCATTTACTTTGCTGGTAATCCTGTCTCTTGGTGCTCTCGCAAGCAACATGGTGTTTCTCTATCAACGGCTGAAGCAAAATATAGGAGTGTCGCATGTGCAACAGCAGAGGTAACTTGGATTGAAGCTCTTCTCAGCGAATTGTTTGTTAAGCCTGACGAGAAAGCCATCATTTGGTGTGATAATTCAAGTGTTGTGACAATATCTTCAAATCCGGTGATGCATTCAAAGTTCAAACACGTGGAATTAGATCTTTATTTTGTAAGAGAGAAGGTAGTTGCATGTCAGCTACAGGTAAATGAAGTGCCTTCATATGAGCAAGTGGCTGATATAATGACCAAGCCCCTGTCAGCACTTATGTTTCAAAAACATCGAGAGAAGTTGTCTGTGGTGTCTTTGACTGCTACTAGGTGAATGTGTGTGCTTCTACATCAACTTGGTTCATCAAGTTTGCAAAAAGGGGTTCAAGGTAAGAAATAGTAGGGGGAATGTTAGAGTATAATAGAGTTGTTTACTGTAATGCATTGTTTTTGGCTTTTTCAAATGACTGTTAGAGTCAGTAAGGAGACAGTTAGGCTGGTTGTTAGAATCCGTTTCTACCAACTAACTCCAATAGTTATTTTTCTCTTTGTATAATAGGTCGGCTTTCATTAGAAAGTATTATGGTTTTTTCAGATCAATAAAATAAATCAGAGAGTATCGTCTCTCTTTCACCAAATCATTCCATCTTCGTCTTATCCTCTTCGTTTCTTCATTGTTGCTGATTTTACAAGCATTATCTTCACAAAACATTATCAAAATAATCAACATATGGAGATGATGAGATTCACTAATTGATATAGTGACTAAAAATACTCATCTTGCCACGTTTGATATGAGAATATAATATCAATATTTTTAATAAAAAAATCAACATAGGAAAGCAACTTTATCAATTATTGTAAAAATCACTTCACTTTCCTAAATAATTTCTAATCAATCTCAACTCCATGGTATTTTTTAAACCACAATATTTATTTAAATCTTTCCTAAATATGTAGTTAGAAGTGATGATTAAAAAAATTGTTGGAAAAAATAAATTCTTATTAGTATAATATGATAATATAATAAACAAACTACATTCACCATCACAATCAAGATTCCATCACTTTATTGACCATGGAATGATGATCCGCCGCAGAGAATAATGCTAAAGATATTTTTTAATAATTTTAAGATGATTATAAAGTAATATTTGTTCATAAATATATATTTTTGATAATACAATAAATATTTTATAAAAAAAATAATTTTAACTTAAAATATTTAAGATGAACAACGTCCTATTTTTTTCACTAGACCATTTGCTAAGTTCAGATGTAAAAAAAAAAAGAAGAAAATTATCTAATTGTTTGTGCTTGGGATCTTGGGTATCGGCTCATAGTTTTGGAGGTGAATTGCATGGATGTTTATCGTCTTCTTCAATCGGATTTGGATCGGTGTGGTATTGTTTCCTTGTTATTTTATTTGGACGAATTGCAAAAACGCGCATGGACTGTTAAGTTACAGCATGTTCGTAGGTGTGGAAATCGAGTTACAGATGCGTTGGCAAAACACGTTTCTCCAGCTAATTTCGATGTTACCGTTTTCATGTTCCTCCGACTTTTTTGTTTAGCCTCTTGTATGAGGATGGTTATGTGTAATTGACTCTTTATTATTTTCACGTGTACTCTTTTTTTTCTCTTTAAATTTAGGGAGATACTTTTAATGAAGCACGGGTTAATAATTTATTTTTATCAAAAAGAATCTCAACTTATAAATTCGATTATATTTATTGTATTAAAAAAAGAATTGAAAAATTATGATATACCTTTCATAACGAATTTACATCATGAAATATTTAAAGCCGTCGTTTTTGTTTGTGGGAAATTCATCATTCAATCATGCGGGTCACACTAATTTAATTAAAACTTTAATTTACTGCACAATTTTATCCATTTTTCTTTATGTTATTAGATTCATTATTACTGTTCACAACTTTATCATTTTTTTCTTTATGTTATTTTTTAAAAAACAAGAATCAGCTGGCATTAAAGAAAATAGGGGAACAAACAAAGGAAAGTGGATAGATTACAGGGGGAAAGAGATGAAGAACAGTACAAGTCACCCATTGAATGACACTTAATTATATTAGTCGAATTTAAAAATTAATGACCAAAACTATACTATGCGAAAATATAAGTGACCATTGCAGTAGTTTACCCTTAAAAACAAAACATAACACAGAAAAGCAACCAGAACAAGCCGAAGAGGAGGTCGAAGCACCAACACCGACAAGAGAAGTGGAGCCGAGAGAGAGCCACGCCAGCAAATTCAAATCCGCTGCTGCAAAATCACTTCAGTCACACAGAAGAATGTGTGTCTGTTCAAGAAATGCACAAGGACAACCAAACTCAAGTCAACGCTTCAAGATCGAGAGGCGACGAAGGTCGAGGGCAGAGAGGAGGGACCAGAGCCGGAGGAACAAGTAGGCCGGTCAACCCCTGGCGGTACGGTGAACAAATCATCTGCTTTTTCCACCGGAACACTTATTGGATTCAACATTTGAATTTATCTAAATTCAATTGTACAAGTTTTAGCAAATAAAAAATATTAATTGTTAAATGGAAATAATATATTAAAAAAACAATATGGACAGATTTAAACAAGCTTGAATTAGTTGGGGTCAATGCAAATATGCATGTTGCCTCATCAAGCTGACCAATTTCAATGTACAATCAATATATGCAGGAAATAAACAAATGGTGGCGAATCCAGAATCCATGGATTTACAGACAACTATCTGGTCGAACTAAATCAACTGCTTTCCCGACCACATTGCTACAATATGATTGAGCAGCTTTCTTCAAATATGTCAAATTCACGTTCTGCAGCTTTATTCCGGTGCACGGATTCTTTGTACTACAATCGAATTTTATAGCTACCGGTGTCGATGATGTTCCCCGTATATCTGTATAGATGATATCCTTAATCTTTACTCCGGAAACCTATAATCATTGGAGAAGAAAAGGGTAAGGAGATTGGAGAAGAAGTCATAGAACAAGAAACCGGATCGAACCGGACAATTATTTGGAAGTCGAAATGGGACTTCTTTAATACCTGACCCGGACAATTTTCGTTACGAGGGCAATAATTTTGGTCGATCACGATAGGGTTTTGAACGTTCTTCATCACGGAATCTGTAAATTGAACCCCTTCGACGAATCCGGTACTCGGTCTTGCCCACGATTTGATTCTCAACCCATTCTGAGTGTTGGAAAATGTTGTTTTCTTCACTGTAACATTTTGGACCCCATCCTCTTTCAAATCCTTTGCTAAACTTCCAATGCTGCAGCGTTCACATCAAGCAACACAGACTAATATTAGTAAGTGAACAATAACACATTGCTTCGTTTTTAGTATAAGTAACGATGGGATTCGATATAGCTTACCTGATGCCATGACCGGGACCGCAAGTGACTTGTTCGACCCATAAATTCTTGGTGCCGGGGCCGATCGAGATGCAGTCGTCTCCTGTTTTAATGGAGGTTTTTAAGATTTCCACATCCGTCGACAATTGGACATGGATGCCGTCTGTGTTGGGGCTATCACCGGCGGCAATGATCTTAACTCCTTGGATATGCACGTTCTTGCATCCATTGATTACTATGTGAAACATTTGGCTATTTAAAGACATTAATCCGTTGATCCTGATATTGTTCGAGTTGGTGAAACTCAATGTCTGATCTCACACAAAATGAACATTGGTAAGTAAATTTACAAAACATTTGTAAAATGCAGACTCATATAACTCGAGATGATAATCGAGTTCTTTTATTCCGAATCGAGCTCAAACTTTAAAAATGAAACTCAATTAAACTTAAGTGAAACTTTAAGCCTCAAATTTCGAATTAAACTCAAACATTCGAGTTCAACTCGGCTCAATTGACCCTACTCGGAATCATATACTGGATAAAAATGCAGAGTTGCAGTATTACAAAAATGAAAAAAAGAGAGAGTACCGTGGCACCAGAAGGACATGAGTTAGAGTTGGAAGCTTTGCAGGCCCAAAGAGATGGTCCTTTAGCATCGAATGCACCGGCACCGATGATGGAAACTCCGGTCACTCCTTCGAAGCTAAACCAATTCCTCGATTTCCCCAGCACTCCATAATCCAAAGGAGCCACAATGGTGCCATCAATTCTTATAATGATCTCAGGGCTTCTGCATTTTCCTTTAAACTCCAATGAACCAACCAAATACCGCCCTTTCGGCACATATATGAAGCTCGAGTCTGCCGAGCCACATGCCGCATTCCATGCCTTGAGGAAGCCGTCGGTCGAATCGGTTCGACCATTCGGTTTAGCCCCGAAGTTCAAAACATTAAACTTTGTTACTGCAGACGTTGAATTTATACTTAACATAACAAAGACAACCACCATAATTCCAGGCAAATTACAACCGGGGAGCTTCATCGTTTTGAACTGTGTTTGGCCGGAGAGAAAACTGAAATGTAGAGAAAAATGAGGGAATGAAGAAGAAAGTGATGATCAGATGATGGATGGATGAGAAGTTGAAGAGAAAGTGGGGATATTTATACATAACTGTATTTTCTTTTTCTTTTGTTTTTGTGGGTAAAAAGATATTTTAAAATCTAAGTGTGGGATTGAAGAAAGATGATTCATTGGATTCCAATTCTCCAAGTGCAGCGGAGCCACATTGCAATGAATTGCTTTCCAATTAAACAGAATTCAGTTTTTTTTTGCATAGAAATTTAGGGCTCAAAGGAACTTTGCATGAATTTGAACACAAGATAGGAAGCATGTGTACTTTTGACACATTATCTTGAGGTTACCGTGGAATTAAGCCAAGATTTTCTTTTGTTCTTTTAGCAATGTAGTTTTGTTGGAAAATTAATCAACTTCTGGTTTCAAAAGTTGTCTAAAGCAAGCAAATAAAGGATTGTATTATCTAGTTTAATGAAATGAGCCGTCAGATTTTTTCAACAACGTTAAAAGTTCGAATTTTAAAATTATATATAAAGTAAATTATCGACCTCTGCATTACAGGTGGAAATTGACTGCCACTAAACATGTCTCCTTTGGTGCCCCCAATTTAAAAAAATGCGTTTAGGGTTTAAATTTAGGGGTTGTGGTTAGAGCCTAAGAAAGGATGAGTGTATTTTTTAGAGTTTAAGGTTTAGGATGAGAAAATTAGAGTTAGGGTTTTGAATTTAAATTTTAAGTGTTTTTTAGCGTGAGGCATACAAAGAGGCATGATTAGGGACAGAGGATTTTTGCTCCTGCATTACCTAGTAGCGAAACATAAGAAAGTCACGTGCCAGTCATGACCCCCAATTTTTTTTTGAAAAATTATAATTTAGACTCTTAAATTTTTAGAAAAAATAATTTGACTCTACAATTTCTTTTTTAAAAAAATTAGATTATGCTTCAAAATTTCTTGATGTTCTTTATTAAACCCCTTCTATAATTATTAAAAGTTCTCATTAAGCCTCTCAAAATTTTAAAAAAAATAGTTAAACTCTAAAATTTTGAAAAAATAAAATAAATTAAACTTTCAAAATTTTTAAAAAATTTAGTTTAAACCTCTATTGTTTTTAGGTTTTAAGTTAACTCTTCAAACTCTTTTCCCAAGTTACGTATCTTACAGTACCCTACACTTCAGACTTATATATCAATTTGACATTTGTATTGTAATTTTTATCCTTTAGACCTATATATCAATTTGACATATGTATTGTAAATTTTTTCTCACCTTGGTAGTATTATATATATAAGTATATAACTACATTAAAAGTCCTAAATTTATTATAATGTTTACTTTGAAATTATAGTTTTGGATTTAAGATTTAGTCCCTATACTCTAATTTAACATAATCTAATAATTTATTTTTGAATGTGTACTTCAATCAAATGATGGTTTTGGTCTACCATTATGCTCAAATTTAAGATTTAGTCCGTATACTTTAATTTTACATAATTTATAATTTTGGTTCAATTTAGAGAAAAATTACATGTCTCTACCGGATTCGTGTTAATTTTTGTATGTTAAATTACTAGAGTATATAACGTTTTACACATTAATAATTTATATATCACACTTTTTTATAATCGAATTCTAAGTATTACATTAGCCACCGTAGTGTATCGATTCAGTCTAACATATACTAATCATACATTTAAAGCCATTTAAAGCTGTATTCTATTATTTTTTATTTTACTTGTAATTTGTAAAAGCCTTTAATTGTTTTTATTATTGTATTTTTATACGTCATATTTTATTGGTTAAAACTTAAAAGATTTAATCTTAATCCTTAACTAAATATCTATATACACGATCAATTATATTATGAGTCATTCCCACCACGTTATTCATGCGACCAACCAATATATTGAATATTTCCTCTACATCAGTCTGCTTATATACACATACATGAAACAAAGAAATTGATCTACAAACTAATTAACAGAAAAATAACAGTTCGCAACAAACTAACTATCTATTTCAACAAACTAACTCTCTACACTCCCCCCTCAAGTTGGTGGTTGAAAGATGTTTTTCATCCCAAACTTGAAAATAAGATAATCATGTTGTTGTGCTCGAAGGGCCTTTGTTAGCACATCAGCCAGCTGCTCTGTAGTGTTCACATGCTCTGTTTGTATCAGCTTCTCTTGTATATTTTCTCTTATGAAATGGCAGTCTATTTCTATATGCTTTGTTCTCTCATGAAACACAGGATTTGCTGCTATCTGTAGTGCTGCTTTGCTATCACTGTACAAGATTGCTGGTTGCTGCAATGTTATTCCCAGCTCTTCCAACATTCCTTTCAACCAAACTATTTCTGCTGCAGTAATAGCCATGCTCTTGTATTCTGCTTCTGCAGAAGATCTTGCTATGGTGCTTTGTTCTTTAGACTTCCAAAAGAATAGTGAATCTCCTAATTTTACGCAAAACCCTGATACTGACTTCTTTGACATTGGGCAAGATGCCCAATCCGAGTCACAGAAGGCTTTAAGTTGACATTTGCTCCCTACCTTCAGCAAGATATCTTTTCCTGGATCCTTCTTCAGATATCTTACAATTCTGAGTGCTGATTCTAAATGAGATTGTTTTGGCTTTTGCATGAATTGGTTGAGATGTTGCAATGAAAAAGTAACATATGGCCTTGTATGAGTTAGATAAATAAGCTTTCCAATCAATCTTTGGAAAACAGTCTTGTCTTCCAACAAACTATCCTCTTGCTGTTTGCATTTCACATGTTCATCAAACTCTAAAGTTGTTAACTTTACATTTTGTTCTAAGGAAGTAATTGTTGGCTTTGCTCCCCCTAAACCAGTATTTTCAATCAGCTCTAATACATATTTTCTTTGACTTAACAAAATTCCCTCCCCAGTCCTCAAGATTTTCAGCCCTAAGAAATATTTCAGATCTCCTAGGTTCTTCATCTTGAAGTTTTGATTCAGGATTCCTTTCAACTCAGTTATCAATTCCAGATCATTTCCTGTTATAAGCAAATCATCCATATAGATGAGCATAATTACCAGCTTGTCCTTATCTTTCTGCTGATACCCTGTTGTAACTAAAGTCGCAGTTAACTTCAAGTTTCATTGTCTCGAAGCCTGCTTCAGTCCATAAAAGGACTTTTGCAGCCGACAGACCATATTCTCCCCCTGGCTGCAAACACCTTCAGGTAAGGTCATGTAAACTTCTTCAAAAAGATCCCTTTGAAGAAACACATTATAAATGTCCATCTGGAAAAGAGGCCAATGATACATAGCAGCAAGAGCAAGGACGAGCCGAACAGTGACAGGCTTAGCCACATGGGGAAAAGTGTCAACAAAATCAATCCCCTCCTTCTGATTGTACCCCTTGGCAACAAGGCGAGCCTTAAATCTTTCAACAGACCCGTTAGCCTTGTACTTAATCATGTATACCCATTTGCAGCCAATGAGAATTTTACCCTGAGGTAAAGGCACGGCGGACCAGGTAGCATTATTTTCCAGAGCCTGAAGCTCCTCTTGCATGGCATGAACCCAAGATGGATGTTTGATGGCCTCAGAATAAGAAGAAGGCTCATGATGTAAAGTAATGGAATTTAGAAAAGATTGAGAGCGAGAGGGAAGATGAGCATAAGAAATATGATTAGAAATGGGAAAATAAACAGAAGAAACCGAGTTAGAAGAAGACATGCCTTTCGAAGAACATGCAAAATCTTTTAACCAAGTTAGAGGTTTCGAGACACGAGAAGAGTGTCGAGAAGGAACAGTAGGATCACATGTTGAGACTAAACCATCATTATCCAGAACAAAGGAATGTTGAGAGGTGGGTAAAGATGGAGAAGGTTGAGAAGTGGGTAAAGGTTGAGAAGCAGGTGAAGTAGGCAAAGGTTGAGAAGTAAGTGAAGAAGGTGAAGTATGTAAAGGTTGGGAAGTAGGTGAAGGCTGGGCAGTATCTAAAACCAAAAAACCATCATCAAGAATATGGGGTGAAGAAAGAAAAATATGGTCTGAAGAACTTGAAAGGGATGCAAAAGGAAAAATAGATTCATGAAAAAATATCTCTATTTACAAAAAAGGATTTGGTGGCAAGATTAAAGAGAATATAACCTTTTTGGGTAGAACTGTAACTCATGAGAACAGATGGGATAGCCTTTGGAGAAAATTTATCTTGGTGATTTGGTTGAGTGGCATAAGCTAAGCAACCAAAGACTCGAAGATGGGATAAAGAAGGAGGTTTTTTGTAGAGCAATTCAAAAGGAGCAATCCAGTTTGTAACAGACGAGGGCAGACGATTAATCAAATAGCAGGAAGTGGAAATGCATTCACCCCAAAATATAATAGGAACTTTGGAGTGAAAACGCAATGCCCTGGCTACTTCAAGGAGATGCCGATGCTTGCGTTCAGCCACCCCATTCTGTTGGGGAGTAGACACACAGCTACTCTGATGCAGGATGCCAAGGGATTGAAATAAAGAGAAGCAGTGAGAGCTGAAGAATTTAGTCCCATTATCAGATCGAAAAGTATGAACAGACGAGGAGAATTGGTTACGGATCAACAAGAAAAAATTTCTGAGGACATGAACAACATCTAACTTAAGTCTCAACAGGAAAATCCAAGACATTCTGGTGAAATCATCAACCAGGGTGAGAAAGAATCTGTGGACACTCGGTAAGGACCCCAGAGGTCAGCATGTAGTAATTCAAAAGGCTTACTGGTTCTAGTAATACTAATGGGAAAAGGAATTCGAGTTTGCTTAGCTAAGGGACAAATAGCACAGCCATGAAGTAAATTTGATTTAAAGGAAATAGAACTCAAATAAAAAATCTTATTCATTTTAGTAACAGTGGCATGACCAAGTCTCACATGCCAAAGTAAAGTAGGACAAACAACAGAGGAAAGACAATGAGACAAATTTGAAGAAGCATTAGAACATATATCAGAAAGCAAAGAAGAAAGACCTTTAAAAGAACCCGTACCAAAAGACTCTAAAAAAATAAAGCCCTCCATGAGCTCTACCAATCCCCTTGATCCTCCCATTTGAGAGATCCTATAGGAGACAAAATTTAGGGTAAAATAGAACAACACAATGCAATTCATAAGCCAACTTAGAAACAGAAAGCAAATGATGAGTAAAACCATGAACAAAAAGAACATTGTGAAGAAGAAATGAAGAAAATAATTGAATTGAACTAGTATGCGTAATGAGAACATGTTTACCATTTGAAAGGTGAACATAACGAGGGTTCAATGCACAAGCAGTAGGATTAATCAGACATGGAAATTAGAAGTTACATGATCCGTGACACTAGTATTCAGGATCCAAGTGCAAGAAGCAGCAGAAGATGAAGCAGAAGAATCATTACCTGCCATATTAGCCATAGGCATAGATGAAGAATCCTTGTTCAGAAGCTCCAGGATTTGAGTATATTAGGCTTGAGTAAAGACCGGCACCGAAGAAACAGAGTGAGAACTCGAATCAGAAGAAGCACCATCAAAGATGTCAGGAGAAACAGTGGTAGCAGCCTGAACCTCCCTCTTCCGATTAAACTTGAAATCTAGAGGGAATCCAACCAGACGATAACAATTTTCCTTCTTATGCCCACGAATCTTGCAGTGGTCGCATACACCATTAAAACGTCGTCGAGAACCACCCTGATTGGAACCAAAATTAGAATAAAGAGCAGTAGATTGCAGAAAAGGAGAAGAAGTTGAAAGGTAAAGGCGCTGCGATTCCTCTTGAATAACCATAGAATAAGCCTTATTCACCGAGGGCAGAGGATGCAAAAGAAGAATCTGATTATGAATAGCTGAGTAACTCTCATTAAGACCCATGAGAAATTGAAACAGGCGTTGTTGAAGAGCATTTTGATTAACCTTAGCAGATTGATCACAATCGCACGGAGAAAGGGGAACCAAAACATTGTCGATACGCCCTGCAATTTGTATTTGAATTCCTTTTGTATCTGTTTGCTCAGTTAATTCAATAGCCTTTTTCATTGCTTTTCAAAATGAAACTCGATTCTTTAATTGTCCGGCTATAAATTCGGCAAGAATATTAGGGTGTCCATAAGGATTTCCAATTCTTGTAATAGCAATGTTGAGTTTTCGGTTCATACAATTAAGTTCTTTTTTAACATTCGTCTGTAGTTCTTCAAGTTTTCGTGGCCTATCTTCAATTAATAATTTAGAAAATCCCATATAGATTATGACCTGAATTAGATCGATTCTTTTTTGAATTTCTATCCCAGAGCATCTTCAATTCAGTATAATAAGACGAGACAGAACGATCACCTTGAGTGAGATGAGGAATAGACTGATGGAGGAAGTAGATGCGAGAAGCGTCGATCTTGTCGAATATCTCCTTCAGATCTTTCCAAACGACCACCGCACTGGAAGAAAAAACAAGCCCAACAAAGAGATCCTTGCTGACGGTGTTCAGAAGCCACGAGAGAACAATCGCATTGCAACAATTCCATTTCGACTGCAAATTCTCAGAATAGCCATCATGTTTGCAGCTGCCATCGACGAAGCCAAGCTTGTTCTTGGCAAGCAAAGAGAACTTCATGGAACGGCTCCAGATATTGTAGTTATCAACCCATGTCAACGGATAAGACACCATGATAGCACCCGGTGTGTTAGAGGGATGCAGTATAGCGATGCATGAAATCAAGCTCGGATGCATCTTGAGGAGGCATCGCGAAGAAGACGATGAGAAAAAAAAACCTAGAATAGGATTTGGGGATTTTGAAAGCGGGTACAAAATGAAAAATGAATGGGTCAGTGGAAGAAAAAATCGAGAGAAAAAAGCCCAAAATATCGGCCTGATACCATGTTGAATATTTCCTCTACATCAGTCTGCTTATATACACATACATGAAACAAAGAAACTGATCTACAAACTAATTAACAGAAAAATAACAGTATGAAACAAACTATCTATTTCAACAAACTAACTCTCTACACAATAAAATGCATTCATTTCATTAATTTTTTCATGTCATCTTTTTACTAAGTGAATCTTCACTTGGTAAAAATTATTTTCATTAATTTTTTTCATTTCATTAATTTGATTTATAGTAAATATAATTAAAATTTTAATGAAAAATAAATTATGACGTAAATATTTTAGATTAACAAAAATAATTTTATTAAACAATTAAAACCTTAATATAAAAACTTATAAAATAATCAAACATAGCATTTTCAACAAATAAACATTTTTATCTGCTTTAACTTTGTTTTTTTTATTAAAAATGGAAGATAAAGCTCTTTTTAAAATAAAATAAAACGTCAAAATTACAACACTTATGTTTAGGGATTCAAATAGCAGTCCACTACTACAATAATATAAGGGTAAAAATCCTCTACTCCTAATCATGCCCCCTTCTATGCCCCACACTAAAGATCACTTAAAAATTAAATTCTAAACCTTAATCATAATTTCTACATTCTAAACCCTAAACCCTACACCCTAAAAATACACCCTACCCCTAACTCCCTAAACTCTAACCACAACCCCTAACCTTAAACCCTAAAATCTAAACTCTAAACTCACCATAAAAGGGGCATGATAAGAGGCAGATGATTTTCATCCGTTATATAGCAGTAGTGACATCGTCCGAAATTATTATTGTGAAAAATAGAGGCCCACAATAACCGTAATATATTCGTTATTATCTGCAATCGTGATAAAACAACGCGTCCAAAAACACAGTTACAACTGCTTATGATCAAAAATATTTCATCCAAAACTAGACATCTTACAACAATGGAACCATACTATATTCTTCCATGCAATCCTCCCTATTTCATTTGTCACATGATTTGGAGTAATTTGCAAGTTCATCAACCAAGTACATGGTAAGGTAAGGTGTGAAACAAGAACTTAATATATATCTAAGTAATAAATAATCCACTTTGAGTAATTATTTTTTTTACTTGTTTTGTCAATTATATATATAATATACAGTAATATTATAAATAAACCATATTTACCTTCGTAATGAAGATTCCAGCACGTTTTTTGACCATGTTTATATTAAATTTTATATTGTGACTTTCAAAATAGAATCCCAACTTATAATTTTTATAATATTTATTATATTTAAAAAGTAAAAATAATATTGAACCCAATAAGTATTCCTGTAAAAAAGCGGATGATGTTTATCGTAGGAAACACGAACTCAAATCGTTTTGTCTACAAAGTATATGTCTATTGTTAAAAAATTTAAAATATGTATGAACGGATACTACCTTTTACATCATCAGAAGATACTAAATTTAAATACGTCTAAATCAAATTTATATCGATACCTACTCGTTTGACAATATTGATGTAACATTTCTTATTAGGAGAATATTAAAATAGAAATAAAATGTAACATTATATACTATTTTGTTAAAAAAAATTAGTTTAGTGAAAAAAAAACACAGAAATAGGTAGAGTAGAAAGTAGGTAGTTTACCCTTTTGTTTAATTGGAAAACAAATCATCTCAGTGTGACCGCGCTGCAGTCGGATATGAACCTCAAATTTCTCTTTAACACAGATTTAATCATTCCTCAATTGGAACCCAAGCAAGCGGCTCTTCAAAATACACTGTATTTCCTGCAAAATCACTGAAAATGGCAGCCTTTGCACGCCATTAAACCTTTCTTCAATCCTACATTTACATTAACATCTACACTGATAATCACTGAATAGGTAATTCAATGTTTTGAACTTTGGGGCTAAACCGAATGGTCGAACCGATTCGATCGACGGTTTTCTCAAGGCATGGAATGCAGCATGTGGCTCGGCAGACTCGAGCTTCATATATGTGCCGAAAGGGCGGTACTTGGTTGGTTCATTGGAGTTTAAAGGAAAATGCAGAAGCCCTGAGATAATTATAAGAATCGATGGCACCATTGTGGCTCCTTTGGATTATGGGGTGCTGGGGAAATTGGGGAATTGGTTTAGCTTCGAAGGAGTGACCGGAGTTTCCATCACCGGTGCCGGCGCATTCGATGCCAAAGGACCTTCTCTTTGGGCCTGCAAAGCTTCCCACTCTAGCTCATGTCCTTCAGGAGCCACGGTCTGTATCTTCTTTCATTTCTTTTGTACTTCAACTCTGCATTTTGTAAATTTAATTACTAATGTTCATTTGGTGTGAGAAGTTTGATTTAATTCGAAATGTTTCGAAAATTTACTTACATCAGTTCATGTTGTTTGGGATCAGACATTGAATTTTACCAACTCGAACAACATCAGAATCAACGGAAATTGTCCTCGTGATTGACCAAAATTATTGCCCTTGTAACGAAAATTATCCGGATCAGATATTATAGAAGTCCCATTTCGACTTTCAAATAATTGTCCAAATCGATCCGGTTTCTTGTTCTACGACTTCTTCTCCGATCTCCTAACCCTTTTCTTCTCCAACGATTAAGGACATCATCTACACAGATATACGAGGAACATCATCGACACCAGTAGCTATAAAACTCGATTGTAGTAAAAAGAATCCGTGCACCGGAATAAAACTGCAGAACGTGAATTTGACGTACTTGAACAAAGCTGCTCAATCATATTGTAGCAATGTGGTCGGGAAAGCAGTTGATTTAGTTCGACCAAGTAGTTGTCTGTAAATCCATGGATTCTGGATTTGCCACCATTTGTTTATTTCCTGCATATATTGATTGTGCATTGAAATTGGTCAGCATTTGAGCTATTTAACCTTTGGTACTCATAGCCAATGCTCCTCTCTTGTAATTTTTATTTTTAAAACATTTGTTGAATTAAAATTTATATTGTTAATATGTTCTGATAAAAGCTGGGTTTGGAAATAAATTGCTTAGCAGTTGATTTCCATGTCCCTAACCTTAACTGCTGTATCATAAATTATATATCCTAAATTTTAAATTCTAAATCCTACAACATATACTCCTAACCCCTAAATTACCACAGTACTATATATGTTTTTTTTGTTGAACTAATTTTTTCAATTTAGTCATTAAAATTATAAATTTTGATATTTTGAACACTCAACATTAAATGATCAACCACATTAATGATGTTTTAGTTTTTTTAGTTGGTATAATAACATATTTAGTTCTCAATATCTCGTATTCTATTAATTTAATTTTAATTCTAAAAAATCCATCAAACTAAATCATTGTTGTGTTTTACGCGCAATCGACACATCTCGAAATCTAGAACTTGATATATTTCCAAATATAAGTCAGCAGTGACGAAAGATAAGGACTGGTGGGGTTATGATCTCACAAAATTTTAAAATATTACTCCCTCCATCCTATTCAATAGGTTTAGTATTGACTTTTTTAAGTCAAATTTTTTCAACTTTGACACATTATTATTTTAATTTTATTATTAATAAAAATATAACAAAATATATGTTTTAAAAACCTTCAATACTGGACATATTGAGTGAGATAGAAAGACTAAAATTTAGTCCTTTTAAAATTTTAAAACCTTTAATTTATCCCTTCAAAATTTTTAAGAATTTATATTGAGTTTCAATATTGTTGATTATTTTTAGTTAAATCCCTCTCATAATTTAAAGCATTCCTTTTCGCCTGAACAGGTGCCATCTCTTCCCCTTCCTGGATAAGTGACCAAAATAGAAAAACACTAATACTTGAGTGACCAAAACGCTAGTTTATCAAATAATAATTGGATACCGGTTATTAATATTATCACCAAACCCGACCCCTGTACAGCCTCAAACCAAAATATCTCAGTTCTGCAGCAACCCAAAGTGGATATGGTTTTTACAGGCACTTTGCCTTGTAATTCTGTAACTCAAATCCAAAGATTATTTACAAGGAGCCATCTTCAACAACACCAGTTTTCCCCTCCAATTCTCAAGCCTTCTTCTTCTTCATCTTCTCATAATCAGAAGCATACTTTTTCTCTCATACAAGACTCTGCTGTCATTGCTTGCCTTCGTTCCAACAGGTAAAACAATCCTTCTATTTCACAGTTTTTTGTAATTCGATTGCTTTTATTTCCATCATAGGGATGATGGGTGTTCTTTATTTTTGTCTGAAACTCAAAGTTTCCCCATTTTTTTCATATGTTTGTAGTGCTGAGCAGGCTATGGAAGCTGCTCGTGCTGCTGTTAATGGTGGCATTACAGTTGTAAGTCACAGCAGAACTCTTTTGGGGTTTAACTTTGCTTTCTAAATTTCAGTTCTCTTGGAGAAAATGATTCTTTTTTTTTTTTTGAAATATGAACTTAGTTCAGTTGGTTCTGCAACCCCAAAAATCTTAAGGCTGATGTTGTGTAATTTGTAGTGCTTACTGCATATATGTAACATAGAATGCATTATAAAATTTATTTGTAGTTCTTAGTCCCCTGATCTAGGGAACTGTCTCTTTTATACCAACCTTAAAATCTTTAAGTGTTGTGTATTGGATAGTGTTTTCTGCATATCCGAAATGTCGAATGGATTATGGAACTTATCTTGAAATTGAATCCTGTTTCTGCTTTTATTATCAGTGGACATTTGAATTTTTTTCTTCTCTTGATTTGCAGCTGGAAATTGTGAGATCAACGCCTGGTGTTTTTGAGGTTGTTTAAAACTCCAATTGTTCTTAATTTTCTGCTCGAATTCGGCATCTTGGATCGATAATTTATTTAGTTCTGTCCTCTTTTCTTTTCAGGTCTTGCAGGCTCTGGTTAATGAATATCCTACTAAGGCCTTTGGTGTAATGACCTTTACTAGTTGGATATTAGTTGCAGAAAACCTATGTTACTCGGAATAGTGAGTCTGAGTCGGATCCGGATGTGTTCGATATATGTATGTTCAATTCTTCCTTAGTTTTTTTTATGTGTTTTTGAAGGTTTTGAACATGTAAACAGATGTGTTCTGTAATTTGAGGATACCCATGTCGAACACAACCCTCCTATCCTAGTCCGAGTAACATAGTTCAAATGACCTTGAGTTATTTCTGAGGTGGATAGATATCTTGCAGGTTGGGACGGTTTTAGCTGCTGAGGATGCCAAAACTGCTATAAAGGCCGGAGCCAAGTTTCTTATGAGTCCTGCTACAGTCGATGTATGTGTCGAGATTTCTCGAATCCTTTATTCTGTCTTTCCATTCATTATCTTTCCATATGTTTTCGAATCACTTCAGTACTATGATATCCCGGTTCATTGTCTTGGTAAATGACGATCTTGGGAAAAAAAAGAACATTTCTGTGTTCGGTACTCACAACAAAGTCTGAGAAACAAGGCTTCATTATTCCTAGCTTGTATTTCGAAGCTCAGTCTAACTGCATACATTACTTATATGTTTCAAAAGCTCCATTATTGGTTTTTCCTTTTTGTAATGCTAAACACTCTTACATGTTATCAGGACATTATAGATACTGTTCGAGATGCTGATGTTCTATACATACCTGGTGTAATGACCCCCACAGAGGTAAGAAAAAAAACTATATTTTCCAGTTTTACTTCTAAGTCTTAGGATTTTCTGTGACCCTGATTAGTTCGTGCTACTATCTTTACGAGATCACATCCGGTAAATCCGGAATTCAAATCCTAACATCTAAATGATAAGCAAATACCAAAATTTCCCCTCTAGTGTCAAAAGGCCTAGATCTGGTATGTGTGTATATAAGAGGCACTAAAAAAGGTTAGAATTGTGATTTTTCAGATATTCTCTGCTCATAATGCTGGTGCCAAGATTGTGAAGGTGAGTCTTCTATTTGACATTTAATCGGAAAAACTTAAGAACACTCGTATCCGACATTCACACCTAAATCCTGAGTAACATGATAACACACATACTCGTATTCATATATGTGTGTATACATATATTCTTATGAAGATTTTTACATTAATATGGTTAAACAGATTTATCCTGTTTCCGCGTTAGGTGGTGTACGATACATATCAGCTATTATGAAGCCCTTCTCTCACATCCCCATGGTTGCTTCCCAGGGCATAACTATAGGTTAGTATGTTCCTCTAGCATGTTGTCTGCAAGTAATTTCAAGCATTTTCACATTAGAAAACTTAGATATTGCTTTGATTCTCTCTTTTTTTCCGCTTGAAGTACTAGTATTCGTCGTCTATATTCCATACAATACGAGGATACAGCCCTCCTAGAACCTTTCGAATACATTATTTAAGAAAAATGGACATTGGTGTTCAACAACAATGAATTGAAGCATAGCATTTTTCTACTGTATCTGAATGAAATATTTTTCCTAAAATTGATACAGATTCAGTAGGTGAATATATCGCTCAGGGAGCGATATCCGTAGTTCTATCTGATGCCATTTTTGATAAAGAGGCAATGAACCAAAACAACTTCAATGCCGTAAATCAACTCGCCAAATCCGCAGCTTTGCAGGGCAAAATTGCTATTGAAAGGTTGGTCCTTTTTTAATCTCTTCTTTATTATCTTTGCTGCAAGTTCTTCCATGTCATTACTATTTGGTGTTGCTTTTGCTCTGGCTTGTACTAAATCCTATGTTAGAACTTCTGTGCTCCGATTTTTCATTTTACTTGAAGTATTCGTGCACAACCGTTGTATCCAAATTTAAAGTATTAGTATCCAACACTTATGTCCGACGCGAATATGGTCAGATTTTACTCAACTTTTCCATGTATTTGGATAAAGAAACTTAGGGAATAAGCCATGGCCATGAACAAGTCTAGTAGGAAATCACATCTTAAGTTATACAAGTTGTTCATATCTTTATTCTCGTGTCTGATTATACATCGATCATAAATGTTTTAAGAAAAATGAAGAGTCAGAATAAAGAAACGTCCGTCGACAAACTCGATAATTCCAGTTGCTATATTTGTTTTATGTGATATACTGATCTGAAATTTATGCAGGAAGAAAAGGTAAAAGAGGCTGCAAAGGAATACATGTCTTCAAGTCCTCGTATGCATGATCATCTTTTCGATTTCCATGTCTTCCATATGCATGATCTCTGAAGCACGGACATTTCTGTCACGCGGCATTCAAGTATCGGATATGTGTCGAATACGAATATAGTTTCAACACTAAATACTTATCCGACATACGAGGACTTGTCGGAAAATTAAAAATGAAATCAGACATGATCATAAGATCAGTCTAATAGTGGCATGTATTAGAGCATACCGACTTGTATCAATCGGTACAAGATTTTAATATTTTAAACCAATTCTTATTTTTTATGGGTAAATTGTCTTTTTTAGTTACTCGAATTCAGCATGCTTATGTTTTCAGTAAGCAAAAGTCATGCACTCATCCTCTCACATAGGAAGAATAGAAATAAAACATAAAGCTAGGCATTATTTTATTTAAAAAATTTAGTTGGATGACCAAAACGGAAATATAAAAATAGTTGAGATATCGAATATATAGTTTACCCTAAATAATAAATGGAACTTTAAAGCTAACCGCGGGAATAAAAAGATCAAACAGTAGCTGGGCCAAGTGCTGCCTTTAGGAGTGGCGTAACGCCGCTTGGATCAATATTAGCCACGGCGGCGTGCTCATATTTATAAATACGAACAGGGCTGGAGCTTGATGTGTCCAAAAGCGTTCGGTAAGAATCCCAATCTATTTTCCCGTCTTCTTCAATAATGTTAACATAAACCTGCATTCGACATAAATTTTATTTATATAAAAATCGATTGTATTGTTTCGTTTATTTGGAATTAATTACACTGGATTTTATTCTTAAATTTATTTTGGCCAATGAAGTTTTAAGACATTTAATGAAATTTAGATATTGAATGCTTTTTTGTCACTTTATTGTTAATTTTTTAACAGTGTTATGACGTGGACGTCGTGTATCGTTCACCGTCGTCGAACACCATTGTTGACGATCGTTGATTGTAATCGTTTGGTCTCAAATTTTACCAATCGCTTTGTCTCAATCCCTGAGTCCGAATCCAACTTCAATTTCGTCGGAAAGTGCCTTAAAGTCCAATGGCGAAGCTTAGAGTAAGAGTGTGAGGGGCCAAAATAATTTTTTAAATTTGAAGGCTTAAATGAAAATTTTCAAAGATTTTGAGGGTTTAACTAAAATTTTTAATGATTTTGAAAAATTTAATCAAAATTTTAAAAAATTTTAAGAGGGAATTTAATTAAAATTATTCAAATTTTTAAATCTTAATATGAATTTTTATAAATCTTGAGGGGTCAAATTAAAATTTTAAAAAATTAATAGATAAAACTAAAATATTTTAAATTTTTTATTTTTTTTTGGGGGGGGGGGGGGATGGCCCCTCTAGTCCTATGAAGGTTACGCCCCTGTCGAAGTCCATGAATTGAGTAAAAAAAATTTAATTTCTCTTTTGCTGATTTTTTTTTCATTGTCGAATGGAGCTCGTTTCTTAGTATATTGTTTCTCTTATACCAGTAAAGTTTTTTACTGTTATGATCTTGAAAAAATTTATCAGTTACCCAGTAAATGAACGCCGTCAAAAAATTAACGAAAGAGTGATAAAAAATTTAATATTTAAATTTAAGTGAATAAATTGAACGCTTTAAAATTTTAATGACTAAAATAGGCTTGAATGTGAAGTTTAATGATAATTTCCGTAACTTACCTGTTTATTTATTCCGATCAAATTAATAGCAAGCAATTTAAAACACGGAATAACATTGAATTGATTCATACCTTGTTGTATTCATCTTTCATATTGGTCCAGGCAACCACCCACCTAATGTTGCACCTACTGTTTTTGATAGTATACGCAACCGCGGCTTTCGAGTATCCGGTTTGTGGATCGGCTTCGTGCTTAATTTCTCCCGGCAATCGTGCCGGAATAACTTGCGGATAGTCTGCAGATCCATACCAATCTTTGTGGTCATACAGGATGAGACCATCGTCGGTATCGTTCCGTAGGGTCACGCCTGTATATACCGCAGGACCCGATATACCCATTCGGTTTGATATTTCAGAGTAGCTTGTGCTTTGAAGGCTGCAATGAACACCCATATATACTGGTTTGCAGCCATTAAGATGACAACGACAACTCTCTTCAGAGGAAGGTGAAAGGAAGGAGCACCACACAAATTATTTATTATAATTTCACATTTGAGCACTCAATGTCAACTACTATATTATTTATACAGTTTATATATATATATATATATATATATATTGACAGCTGTTGATATTAAGTATTTTCACAGCGTATTCCAATTGAATGTAAAACGCAAAATGAGTGTCATAAATGAAGGATGAATTGTACTTTGTGACTTTTGCGACGAGAGTAGGAGACTTCCTCAATAAAGTCTACAATCGCTACCTTATTTTTCCACCATTAAGTTCCAATTTACTAGCTTGAATTCAAACTTTCACATACCATGTTTAACTTTTACAACCATATTTTCAAGGTAAACTACACCGGATGCTACAAAATTATTATTACTGACTTGAAAATGCCATTAAACTTTAAAATTGTTCAAATCTAGTACTAAACTTTACTTTCTGACTCGTTTATGCCACTCCGATGTTAACTCTTAACGGAACCGTTAACTCAAAACGACGTCGTTTTGGTACGATTGTTTTAAAGCCTAATTTAACCCAAAACGACGTTGTTTTGCCGTGGGAAAAATAATAAAACTGATGCATTTCAGGGATTTAAACTCATGACCTTAAGATATAAAAAGTAAACCCTAACCACTAAACCAAGATAACAATATGTAAGATTTTACCACAACTATTATATATGTCAAACTACACTTGAGATTAATCTCTTTGAGTGAATTCCAAAACAAAGCTTTGAACGATATATGATCTACTTGATATATTTTATATTATTTATTTCATAATATAATTTAAATTAATCTCAAGTGTAGTTTGACATATATAATAGTTGTGGTAAAATTTTATATAATTTCATCATGGTTCAGTGGTTAAGATTTAATTTTTAAATTTAAAGGTCCTGGTAGGGATGGGCATTTTATCCGGACCCGACGGGTTCCGACCCGGCCCGACCGAGTCGGATTTTTAATGAAAAAATTAGGATCGGGTTGGGTTTTTGTTAAGGGTAGAGTCGGGTCGGGTTTGGGTTTAGGGTGGAAAATATCTGACCCGGGACTAATAGTGTAATTTTCTTCTAAATGTTTTAGGGATATTTATAATAATACCCCTCTTTATATATATATATTTTATAATTAAGTCCTTAAAATTGAATTTTTATTTATAATTTAGTCCTTTAAATTATTATTTTTACAATTAAGTCCCTTAAATTAGTTTTTTTACAATTAGGTCCCTAAAATTAATTTATTTTATATAGGTCGGGTCGGGGTCGGATTTAGTATATTTATTTTCGGGTCAGGTCAGGTCGAATTTTTTAAAGAATAATGTCGGGTCGGGTCGGGTGCAGTTTTAGGGTGTTTATTTTCGGGTCGGGTCCGGGTGGGACAAAAACCTGGCCCTACCCGACCCATGCCCATCTCTAGGTCCTGGGTTCAAACCCCCGAAATGCATCAATTTTACTCCCTCCGTCCCATTCACTATGTCTAGTATTGACTTTTTTAAAAGTCATTTTTTTAAAACTTTGACCATAATTACTGTTTTTTAAAAATCAATACTGGATATATTGAATGGGACAGAGGGAGTATTACTTTTCCCACAGCAAAACGATGTCGTTTTGAGATAAATTAGGCTTCAAAACACTCGCACCAAAACAATATTATTTTGTACTAACAATTCCGTTAAGAATTAATAGCGGAGTGACATAAACGAGTCAAAAAGTAAAGTTCAGTATTAGATTTGAATAATTTTAAAGTTTGGTGATATTTTCGAATCAGTGGTAATAGTTTAGTGGCATCTGGTACAGTTTACCCTATTTTTTATATAATGACCAAGATAGAATCATTGACCCGAATCAACAATTATGAAACATAATGCCTTATAACAAGACCTAAACCTTGCAAAATCATTGACCAAGATTGAATTGATTTACTTGTTTCGAGATCCGATATTGATTTGAATATGATTATTTTAATTTGATTTGAGATTCGAAACAAATTGAATTGAATGGAGACTAATCCAAATTTTATCTGAACCAATATTGACCCGAACCGATTTTTATTCGAATCGAAAGCACTCAAACCGAAAATAATTCAAATTTAATTTATTCAAATCTTATCCGGATCAAACATTGACTCAATTTTAACCTGACAATTGAGTAGAAGTGAACAAATAATTTATTTTTACTATTATATATTTTTAGCAATGCGATAAATAGTAAAATAATGTATACTTTATTCTCTTTTAATTTGTATTGTACTACTAGTTAACCAATCTTTGGTAATAATTTATTTCTACAAGAATATATTAATAATTCTACATATACTTGATTGGACTCATGCCCAATTCAACCTGAATTGACCCGAAGATCCAATTGTTAATCTGACCTGAAAATGACATATCCAATATTGAAAATCAATTGATACGATATAGACTCGATCCGAAACTTAACGATATGATATTAACCCGACCTAAAATTTAACTGATCCGATATTGACTCGACTTAAAATCAACTAGATCCAAATCTGATCTGAACTGAATCGAACCTAAAGCGAATGCAGTCCAGACTAAAAATGATCGAACCGGAACTCGATCCAAACAACCCGATTGAGACCTCTAACAATACCACATCAAAGACAATATCAAACACTTAAACCATCCATCCAACAAACAGGGGGAATAAAATCCAGTTTTATTGCATAATAAAAACACCATACATGGCTTAAATAACTTTAACCATTGAAAGACATTTTAACCACGAGAATAAGAGATCAAGCAGGAGTAGGTGGGGCGAGTCCTGCAATCAGAATTGGGGTAACGCTGATTGGATCAATACTAGCCACCGCCGTGTACTCAAATTTATTCACAGGAGCAGGGGTGGGGGTTGATTTGTCCAAAAGCGTTCCATAAGAATCCCAATTTATGTCGACTCCCGGCGCGACAATATCGATATAAACCTACAGTCGACAGAGATTTGATTTATACGAAACTTGATCAGACTGTTTCGTTTGTTTATTACAATCAAATTAATACCAAAGAATTTGAAACATTGGAACAACATTGAGTGGACGCATACCTTGTTCAATTCATCATCCATATTGCTCCAGGCAACGAGCCACTTGATACCGCTACTAAGAGCATACACAACCGCACCTTTCGAGCATCCGGTATGTGGATCGGCATCGTGCTTAATCTTTTGCGGCACTAGTGGCGGAATAACATGCGGTAAGTTTGCAGTTCCATACCAATTATACATTTCATCTAGGTTGAGATTTTCAACGGTAGCGTTCTCAAGAGTCACGTCTGTAAATATCGCAGGACCCGGCTTGCCCATCGCCTTAGTTTGATATTTCAAAGTGCCTTATTCTATTGCTTTGAAATGCTGTACTTGACACCCATATATATACTGGTTTGCAGCCATACCTATAAACAACTCTCTTCACACACGAAGGTGAAAGGAAGAACCACCAGACAAAATCTGTATACAATATTTTACTGATTAATGAACCCAATGAGTGGTCCCGAGGTAAAGGGTAGTATGTTTCACCTAGGTGGCCTGAATTCGAATAATTTAGTCTGTACGTGTACATAAATTTATCAGATCTAAAACTCGATAATTTATTATTGATTAAAGATTGAAATATAGAAAGTTTGAAAATTAATAAAAATATGTTTGTTTCAACAATTATATAAAGAGGGGTAAAATATATTGACGATCACTGAAGTTTTGGAACTTATAAAATAATCATTAAAGACTTAAAATACAAACCCGGTCTAGATTTAAAATTTTACAACTTTTTTAGTTGTTCTAATTTTTAAAAGTTTAACCTCGTAATCTAATTTTCCAGGTTCCACTATGATTTAGAGTTATATGTGTTAGTTTCATTTTTATTAAAAAATCTAAATTATAAATTTTAATAAAAATGCATCAATTTTCCATATCTATCCCAAGAATCTTTTGTGTTCCAAAATTAATTAGTACTAATCACTTTCCAGTTGAAACAAATTAAATTTAACATTATAACTAATAAGCTTAATAAAAACGCATGCAATATTCTAAGATTTTTTAAAAGTACCAGCACATGTTACTTAATTTAAAATTTTCAAATTATTAAAAAAAATATTATGTCGTGTGATCCACATGCATGATTTTACTTAAATTATTTTTCAATATGTGGTTGTTATAACTACATTTGCATGTATGATTCACGTGTTGATTTTACTTTAATTATTTGTTATGCATGTGGTTGTTATAACTCTCTCTTTTTACTACATAAAGACTAAATATTTGATAAACTACGTTATTATCACTAAACTATGTATCGATTCTATTTTGATCACAGAAATAAAAATAATTGCCAATTATATCACTAAATTTTTAACTTGGTTTTAATCAAGCCATAAGTCATTAACTGTTAATGTAATTGCTAATATGGAAATTAAGTAAATTAAGTAAATTTGTATAACAACACAATTGGTCCTAAAGATCCAAGTCTAGGACCTAAGAATAAGGAAACACTTAATTGTCAAGTCAACAATTCTGTTAATTGAAAGTTTAGTGACTTAATTGACATTTTTTCAGTGATCAAAATAAAATCGATCCCATAATTTAGTGACCAATAAAATAGTTTTCCTAAATTGTTATGAAATGCATGAAGTATAGTAGAGTAAAAATGTGTCATTGAGCTTGTAAAACTCTGTGTTCGAATGTTTCCGTTCACAAGTTAGTAGAGTCGACTTGTATATAAGTAGCACATCAACGAGGGATTCCCAGTACCGCTTCTTCAAGAGTACAATACTTAGATTTTAAATTAGGCTTATGTATTCATAGGACCTCCGATTTTGTAAACTGATTTTATATTTATATTTTGGAGCTCCGATTTTGTAAACTGATTTAAACTGATTTTGTAAACTGAGCTTGTAAAAGGTTTGCAACTCTATTATTACTACTATTTTGAAATAAGATATTTATATTTTGGAGCTCCGATTTTGTAAACTGATTTAAACAAGTGCATAACTTTTACTTATTATGTCTTTTATGAACATATATTAAATATCTTGGCTAAACAAATTGTTTGAAAAAAAATTGATCGATCTCTTCAGTAACCTAATGTGACACCTTGAACTCTTCGAATGGGCCAGATCGAGGATAGTGTATTACAGTTAAACTGAAATATAGACTGAATTGTAACAAGGTATAAATGTGGAATTGGAAAATGTTAGTAAAGGAGAGCGTGAGGATTTATGTTGTGACAAACTATGGATTTAATTAGTTAACTTGGTGCAATGGTAATTATTTCTTTTAAGGACTAATTTAGAATATGACCCACTTGATAACATAATTTTTTTAATTTTTAATCAAAAAAAGTTGACTAATTCAATATACTATTAAGAATAAATGCTTTTTTTCACCTCAAACTAGCCTCGGATTTAGTTACATTATTTTATAAAAAAATATTAATTATAAACTAAATTATAAAACTTATTAAAATATATTAATTTCATAAAAAAATAGAATTCAGTATGCCAAAAATTGTTTTCTGATTTTTTTTAATTTAAGACCCAATTTAAAATAGGAGTCGTCGTTTAGGGATTTATTGTGAAATTAACTTTTCAATGCTCAAAGATACAGTTAGAAAAATTGTCAGGGACTAAATACTATCTATCCAAATTTTTAACCATTGATTAGGGAGAAAGATTACGGATGATAAATGCGATTTTTTTATATAAAAACAGCTAGTTTTATTAAAAGGAAAAATTTAAAATTACAATGAGAGTATCATAAACGTAAACTAAACACATATTTTGAACATTTTTTATATATTCATTGAAACAAAAGGTAGCCACTTGAGATTATACAAATATCATACAATGAAAAGGATAAAAACCCAATTAAAAGACTCGAACAAAATATAGATACAAACAACACCAATAATCGACGATAAAGGATAAAATCATCAACTCTAACATTACAAAATGCATATAACACTTAAGTTACGTTGACAAAACAGTCATTACCACAACTTAATCGCGAACAATAAATGATGATTGTGAACACGTATACAAATTCAGTCTGAAAGCCCAAACATGGAAGATCAGCAAGATAACAAATAAACGTCATCTTGATCGGTCGTAGTGTCATCAAATCTAACCTTAAAAAATATATAAAAATAAAAAAAATAACAGCCAAACGACAAATAAAAAATTAAAGCATGCCAAACGATAAAGAAAAACATATAAAAAAGACAATTTATTTTTTTATTAAAAATAGAAAAAAAAAGAACGAAGATGATATCGACGGTCAACAGCCAACACTGAAACTAATACCACTTTCGAAACGAAAATTAACTACGCTTAGAGAGGAAAGAATGATGAGTAAAGTTTTCCCAGCAAATAACACATAAAAGAGATCAAATGAAAATAGCTGGGTCGACTCCTGCCTTCAAAAGTGGCGTAACGCTGCTTGGATCAATATTAGCCACCGCCGTGTGCCAATATTTATTCACAGCATCAGGGTTGGGGTTTGATGTGTCCAAAAGCGATTCGTAAAAGTTCCAATCTATTTTGTCGTTGGTTTCGATAATGTCGATATAAACCTGTAGTTGGCAGAAATTTAATTTATACGAAATTCGACCATATTTCGTTTGTTTATTACAATCAAATCAATACTAAAGAATTAAAACATGGGAAAACATTAAATTGATACATACCATGTTGTCTTTATCTTTCATATTGCTCCAGGCAACGACCCACCTGATATTGTTTTTGATAGTGTAAGCAACCCCGCCTTTCGAGCATCCGGTTTGTGGATCGGCATCGTGTTTAATTTTTTCCGGCAATTGTGCTGGAATGACTTGAGGATAGTTTGCAGATCCATACCAGTTCTGCATGTCATACCGAGCGAAATAATCATCGGTACAGTTTTCAAGAGTCACGTCTGTATATATCGCAGGACCCGGTATACCCATCACCTTAGTTTGATATTTCAAAGTAACTTGTGATGTTGCTTTGGTTGTGTTGGCTTCGCCGTTCTGGACGCCCATATATATACTGGTTTGCAGCCAATAAAGTGGTTAGTCTTTTATTTTAAAGAAGGTGAAAGGAAGGACAACGTGCAAATACTTTATTCAATTCATTATAATTTCACATTTGAGCATTATATATTAAAAAGTCAACTGCATGTCCTTATACAATTTATTATTGATTTAGTTTTTTTTTTTTGAATATGCTGGTGCGATGCAAGGGTAGCATCTGTTCAACTTTCTTAGTCTTTTCAAAGACGGCACACACAGCATGGCATAACTGGTGCTCAAACCCGAGTCCCAAGGGATGATAAACATCTACCTTTGCCACCAGGACACAAGGGGATGAGCTATTATTGATTTAGTTGGGATATCGAAAACTTTAAAATCAATTGGACTTCAATAATTAAATAAAATATGAGTATGTGTAGATACTAAAAAATTAATTTCTAATTGATGATGGGTTAACTCGCAAAGTCATTGCCTGCAAATTAGTCCCTAAATTTTTAAATGTTTAAATGTTCTAACTTCATTCTCAAACTATGTTTTTCATTCTAAATTAATCCCCAAACTTTTGAATGTTCTATTTCTTCCCCAAACTATGGCCCTTGTACTAAACTGATCCCCAGACTTTTTGAATATTTTAATTTCATCCTCAAATCTTCGTTTATACCGCATCATTTTATTACATAATACACATCAGTTTTTCATGACAAATAACAATTTGTATAACGGTTTTATTAACATGAGATATGATTAGCATATGTTGATAATTTGGGGATGAAATTAGAACATTCAAAAAGTTTGAGGACCAATTTAGAATGAGAGTCATAGTTTGAGGATGAAACTGGAATGCTCAAAAGTATGAACAAATTTAGAATGAAGGTCATAGTTTGAGGATGAAATTAAAATGTTTAAAAGTTTGTGGACCAATTTAAAATGAAAGTCATAGCTTGAGGGCGTGTGATGCAGTTAACTCTAGATTAAATGCTTTTTTTAATATGTTGGTGTGATGCAAGGGTTAGCATCTGTTCAATTTTCTTAGTCTTTTCAAAGACGGCACACACAACATGTATTACTAATGCTCGAATTAAATGCTTAAAATATAAACCCGTCTGGATTTCATTTATGTTAGTATTCCACAAGTTAATGATTTTCACATTTTCTCCAAAGATTGCTTTTATACCCTTGAATTTCTTGAATATGATTAGAAATTTAACATTATTATTTAGAAATCGTAATTTAGTTGTTATTAATAGTATTGCGGATAATCATATAATCTTACAATTATCCACAATACTATTATATTTTTTATTAAGAAGATATGATTTTTTATTTTATTTGATGTATCTTGTAATTATTATTTTAATTGTTTTGTAATAGTCTTACACATAACTATATTAGACACCGATTCAGCAAATAAATATTATTTTATATAACTTTGTTGGATGTTATGATCTGATCTCATAATAAAAATTTCTTGACATTTGAAGTTATATGTGTTAGTTTCATCCTTTATTAGAAATTGAAATATTTCTGAAATTAATCAGTATTAAACATTTTATAATTAAAAAATTAAATTTGACATTATAATGCCGATGTTAATTAAAATACTAATATAATAACAGAATACTTCATAAATATATGAATAAACTATACCAGTGACCATTAAACTATTTGGAGATATTATTAAAAAAATAATAGTATTGCAGATAATTGTAAGAAGATATGATTTTTTATTTTATTCGATGTATCTTGTAATTATTATTTTAATTGTTTGGTAGTAGTCTTACACATAACTATATTAGACACCGATTCAGCAAATAAATATTATTTTATATAACTTTGTTGGATGTTATGATCTTTAATATTTTGATCTCATTATTAAAATTTCTTGACATTTGAAGTTATATGTGTTAGTTTCATCCTTTATTAGAAATTGAAATATTTCTGAAATTAATCAGTATAAACATTTTATAATTAAAAAAATTAAATTTAACATTATAATGCTGCTGTTAATTAAAATACTAATATAATAACAGAAGACTTCATAAATATATGGGTAAATTACACCGGTGACCATCAAACTATTTGAGGATACATATTTTGACCATCGAACTAGGCAATTCGTCAATCAGACCACCAAACTTATTAAACTGACCTATTTTGACCACCGCCATTAAAAAACTAACGGATAGGTGACGTGACAGTTAACAAAAATTTGTAAAATTACACATTTGGTTGACACGTGTAACCATCTTATTAGACCTAATCAAATAAAGGAAATAAATGAGAGGCATTGCAAGCAATCAGAATTGAACCCACAATCAAGAGCAAGGAAGGCTTAAGCCACAACCGTTGGGCTAACTCCATTTATATAATATGAGATGATAACATATTTTACTAAAGGGTTACTTTGTTGGTGAACCCAACATCAACAAGCAATGCTCTGCCTTCTCTGTTTCTGGGCATTTCATTGAACAGTTCACGAGCCATCTCGACATCACCGATTTTATTAAACCCAACGATCATCACAGCCTATGAAACAGACATTCAAACAAATCATTCGTCGCCTTTACATCCCCTCAAGATGAATACATTTGAACTAAAGAATTGTGCACATAAACATCATTTTCAAACCCATGTTTTATAACATGCCCATGAGCTTGAACCCCCATATGAATGGCTTCCAACTGGGAACACGCCCTTACCAAAACTGGGAAGCTGAGATTATCGGGGACAATTGCGGCGCGTAATGTTGAACAATAGAGAAGAAGTTTACTAAAGGTAAACAAATTAGCACAAAAAGCATTATTGTTCATTAGATCCAAAGGGTTTATAAACACATGCGCAGACGTCTAGAAGATTTGCCACATCAGCAAAGTTTGTTGAAAACAATCTAACAACCCTAGCCATTTGCAGGTTGCCTAACAGCTAGGCTAACAGCTAGAGTTTTCTAGAACGAGCTGGCTGGTATTGTATGCTAACATCTTCCCTACTTCTTCTCCTCCTGGAAAACCTCTTCAAGAGTGACTACATTAAGCTTCTAACAAAACAAAGTGAAGAACGAGCTAGTGAGAGGCTCCGTGAACCCATCTGCAATCTAAAAGGGAGCGGGAACGTAGTTTACTGAAAGGGTTCTGGCAGAAACTTTCTCGCGGACAAAATGGACATCGAGATCGGCGTGTTTCGACTGAGCATGGAAAACATGATTCATACTCATGGCAACAACACTTGTGTTATCGCTTCAAATAACGAGAACATTTTTATGGGCAACACCCATGTCTTTGAGCAAGGCACTTAGCCAAATAACTTCAGAGGTTGTATCTGTGATGCTTCTGTACTCAGCTTCCATAGTGGAGCGAGACACTACCTTTTGTTTTTTTGAGGTCCATGCAACGAGACTTTTACCAAGATACACACAATTGCCGGTTGTAGACCTACGGTCATCTGGGTAGTTTCCCCAATCAGCGTCAGCAAAGGCAACTAAGCTAGAGTTTGACTCAGACGGGTAAAAAATCAAACCGCAATGCAAGGTTGCACTTAGATACCGTAAAATACGCTTGACAGCAGCGAGATGAGCTTTACAGGGCTTGTGCATGTATTGGGCAACTTGGTGAACACTGTAGGTAATATCCGGGCGAGTATGACACAAATATAGTAATGCTCCGACAATGCTACGATACCCTTTTGCATCCTCTATAAGACTACCAGTATAGAGAGTGAGTTTATCAGATGTAAGCATGGGAGTAGACGCGCCATTGGCTTTGTCCATGTTGGTCTTTATCTGTAGCTCAAGAATATACTTCTATTGGCTAAGAATTAGCATGCTATCACGACGATGTACCTCAATGCCAAGAAAATAACTCAACTCCCCGAGATCCTCTAAGGAAAACTTGTCACCAAGCAACCGAACCACCTCAGATATACTGGAATCACAGATGTCTGTGATAACTATGTCGTCGACATAGATTAAGATGTAGGTGAGAACATCACCCTTGTTGGAAATGAAGAGAAACGAATCTGCTCCACTGCTTCGAAAGCCAATACCAAGTAGAAACTGTCGAAGCTGAGAATGCCAGTTGCGAGGGGCCTGGCGGAGGCCATACAAAGCCTTTTCCAGCTTACAAACCATGAGTAAACCATCACTAGCAAGGGTCTCAATTCCAGGTGGCTGCTGCATAAAAACTTCCTCCTCCAATTCGCCATTGAGGAAGGCATTATACACATCCACCTGACACAAACTCCACCGGTTCGAGAATGTCAAGGAAAGAACAACATTAACAGTAGCAAACTTCACCACAAGGCTGAATGTGTCATGAAAGTCCCTGCCTGGAACCTGAGAGAAGCCTTTCGCGACGAGTCGGGCTTTGTATCGAGAGATAGACCCATCATCGTTTTTCTTGACCTTAAATATCCATTTGCAGCCTATAGGAACACGACCTTCAGGAAGATTGACGAGAGACCATGTGCCATTTTTGAGCAAAGCATTATATCCATCCATGGCAGCCTTGCGCCATTCAGGAGAGGCAAGGGCATCATGGATGGTTCGTGGAAATTCATCATCGACAGAGGCATCAGCCAGATAAATTTTGGGCTTAAAAACACCAACTTTGCTGCGAGTGACCATCGGATGAAGATTAGAAAGTGTAGGTGGAAGAGACTCATCCTGAGAATCAACAATCTGAGTAGGAATATCCAAATCAATCGTGGATGCTGGAGATAATGAAGAAGCAGGAAAACTCTGGTGGTTACAAGAGGAAGGACCAACACGAGGAGAAGAAGCAAGGCTAGGAGTTGGTGAAGATGCCCCATGGTCAGAAAGGATCGTATCAGGAGTCACAAGACTGGAGGGAGAAGAATTGCAAAGACCAGTGGTCCCATCGGGATTGGGACACGGAAGAGGGGACTCACGTGCACCACAAGGGTCATCACAAACAGCAGGGGAAACTGTACGAGGAGTAGAAGTGTCAGGGTGACGAACACACGTTGAATTGGGTACATGCACATGAGAAGAATCGGTACATGGACTAGTAGCTATATCGTGGTTAGCAACTGAAAGATTGACCTGACGTGTAGGAGACTAGGGTTTTTGTGGCGGGGAGAAAGATGTGTGTTTCAACAACTGATCAATTCCAGGAACCAAGGGCAACGTCGAACTCCCAACAATAAAAGCTGAAGAAGAAGATGACAAGTGAGAAGGATCCGCAAATGGAAAAATGCTCTCATCAAAGACCACGTGCCTGGAAATGTAGACTTTCCCATCCGGTGCAAGACACTGATAGCCCCTATGGGAGGGACTATAGCCTAAGAACGTAGATGGAAAAGATCGAAAATCCAACTTGTGCGTACGAAACAGACGTAAATGTGAGAAGCAACGACATCCAAAAACTCGAAGTAGCTCATACTTGGGTTTTCTGCCAAACAATTTCTCGAAAGGGGAAACACCTTGAAGAACTTTCGTAGGAAGACGATTGATCCAATACATAGCCGAGATAACAACAAACGACCAAAACTTGAGAGGAAGAGATGTCTAGGCAAGAAGTATTAAAGCTAGCTCGATGATGTGACGGTGTTTCCGCTCAACGACACCATTCTGTTGAGAGGTGTGAGGGCAAGTGATGCGATGCACAATCCCAGCATGACACAGAAATGGAGTCAAACTGCGATATTCCCCACCCTAATCGCTTTGGATAGCTTTAACAGTAGCGTTAAACTGAGTATGAACAAGTTTAAGAAAATCTTGAAACGCAGCCAAGCCTGAGACTTGCGTTTCAGCAAAACCTGTTGCTTCCACATCAGAAAGTTAAACTCATCAAGAACAATGTTCACTCGTTTGTTGGTGAACTACTTGTTCATCTTGGCCAAACCAGTAAAAGGATCAACATCAGAAGCAAAAGCAGAAGCAGAGCCGTCGGGCTGCATCATCGAAGCATCACGAAGCAACGAAGATCAAAGCTAGAGTAAGCAACAGAATAGGAGCCCAGAACCTTCGGCGAAAGATACCATGTTGAACAATAGAGAAGAAGTTTACTAAAGGTAAAAAAATTAGCACAGAAAGTATTATTGTTCATTAGATCCAAAGGGTTTATAAACACATGCACAGACGTCTAGAAAATTTGCCACATCAGCAAAGTTTGTTGAAAACAATCTAACAACCCTAACCATTTGCAGGTTGCCTAACAGCTAGGCTAATAGCTAGAGTTTTCTAGAACGAGCTGGCTGGTATTGTATACTAACACATAACAATTTGGAATAAAAATAGAAATACTTGATTGGATCTTCACTCGAAAACCCTTTGATCAGAGCATTGTAAATGAAGAGATATGGGGTTTCGATTTGGGAAAAAACATTGTGAGCGTAATCTAATGAAAATGTTCCAAGGGAAGGGTATGTGCAAAGGGAAATCAAACGAGTGACGGAGAAAATGTCGAAGATGATATGGGTTTTTATCATTTAACCATGTACGATCTTCAATTGAGATAAACTGTTGCAGGATTCTAGTTATAGAAGCTTTGGGTTCTTTAGTCTTAGTGTATTCAACACTTTTGCTGCTGCCATTGAAATTAAAATTAAGACAAAATTGATATAATAGGTAAATAGTAGAGATTAAATATGTAATTTTACAAATTTATGTTAACTGTCACGTCATACCTCTGTCACCCTTCCGTTAGTTTTTTTTAACGGCGGTGGTCAAAATAGGTCAACTTAATAAGTTTGGTGGTCTGATTGACGAGTTGCCTAGTTCGGTGGTCAAAATATGTATCCTCAAATAGTTTGGTGGTCATCAGTGTAGTTTACCCTAAATATATTTAGGGTAAAAACCATTCAATATATATATAGGGATATGAGCCTCTTACACTATGTAAAACTTGAAATTTTTACACCTCTTTTGGACCGTTAGATGAATGTAAATGGATGGATGAGATTAACAGTAGAAAATGTGAAGATTATCACTTTGAAATAAAATAAGGAAATAATCTTAACCATTTATTACCATAATCCAACGGTCTATAAAAAGTGTAAAATTAATTGAGTTTTACGCAATGTAAGTGGATTCTAACCCATATATATAGGGTAAACTACACTAGTGTGGTGACCACCCAACTATAGGGTCATTCCTATTTTGACCACCCAAATAAGAATCTCGTCGATCAGACCACCGAACTATTAAAGTGCTCCCATTTTGACCACCCTTCATTAAAATCTAACAGAGGAGGTGATGTGACAGTTAACAGAAATTTATATAATTATACATATGATCCATATTATTTACATATTAAATTAAAATTAGGATCAAATTGATATAATAGGTAAATAACATGGACTAAATGTGTAATTATACAAATTTTTATTAACTGCCACCAGAGGCGGATCTTGACCACTCAATTTGAGGGTGCCTATTTAAAATTTTTTGAAGCTTAAATTAAGTTTTTCGAAATTTTAAAGGATTTGATTTAAATTTTTCATAAAAATATACGGGTTTAACTAAAATTTTCAAAAAAGTTGAGACCTATCAACACTTTTAAAAATTTTAGGAGATGATTTAATTAAAATTATTTAAAAATTTAAAATATAATAACAATTTTTTAAAGTTTTGAAGAGGCCAAATTTTAAAAATTTTAAAATTTCAAACTAGGGGGTCGTTGCCTCGACTAGCTTCCATGAGGATCCGCTTCTGACCGCCACGTCACCTCCTACATTAGATTTAACGGTGGATGGTAAAATAGGAGCACTTTGATAGTTAGGTGGCATGTCAAATAATTCAGATCGAATTTTGTAGAGATTCAATATGAGATGATTCTCTCAATTCAATTTTCTCCATTCATAACATCAAAATTCGAATCGATGACTTTACTTGAAGGACTTAACGCCTCGTCCTGCTAAATTAATTGGTTGTTGATTACTTTTCTTAAGATTACTTTTTTAATTATTTTTTAATACTTGGTTGTTATAACTATATATGCAAGACTTTTTTTGGTCTACAAGACTAAATATTTCAATATTTGCTTCTGACATGTATGATCCACATGTTGGTTTTACTTATTTATTTAACATGTGGTTGTTATAACCAATTCGCTATTTTTGCGTTGAATTGGAGTTTGAATAAATATTGGGTAAACTATATTTGAGTTCACTCAATTATTAATAAAGTTACGTTTGGATAACCTAATTATTAAGACTTTTAATCAGCTACTCAATTACAATTTTAGTTACGATCGTGTCACTCATCCGTTAAAATAGAAACAAACATATAAAAAAGTTTGGTATCATGAAAAATTTAGTCGTTAAAACTTATACATTCTACCAATTTATTCATAATTCTATAAATTCAACCCTTCATATTTAAAAAAAATATATCAATTTAATCAATTTTCTTCTCCCAAATTGTATGTTCTTCACCGTTCATCATCATTCCTACTTGGGTATTCACAACAACATGAGTTATACCAAACTTGATATTTTTAAAAATAAAAATTCAATAACTTAAAAATTTTAATTATTAGTTTATTTTAATATAAAAGGGAAATAATGAAGTAATTCAAAATATGAAATTACTATAATACGAAAATTTGAACTTTTTGTAGAAAATTACGTGGCAACAGTAATTAAAACCTAAAGTTTTTCATAAATAATTTTGAATAGATTTCAATGAATTTAATTTTAGTGTAGATTCTAATTACATATCCAACATTAAAAAATAATTGTAAATATCTTTACATTTATAGATTTGTGTATTAGATTAAGGAAAATTCTACAACGTGCGACGAATACCGATGAACACCACTAATGATGAACACCGATGAACACCATTAAATTAATTAATAAAAATTTAAAATTTCAAGGACCCATTATACAATTAATAATTATTTTAAAAAATTCAATTAAATTATTTTTTATATATATTAAAATTTTATTTTTTTAATAAGGTTAAACTATATATTTAGTACCTCACATATTTCTGTATTTCTATTGAACCCTCATTATTTAAATATTATTTCAATTTGACCTTATTCTTTATAAAAATAATTTAACCCTTAACCCTCAATCTAAAACTCTAAACTATTAAACCTTAAACCCTTAAACTCTTAAACCTATACCCTAAACCATATACCATTAAAAATAATTTCACCATCATCGATTCAATTCAATTCAATGAATTGTTGAATTCTCCTAAAAATTTCAATAATCAACAATTTGAAGAAAAAAAGTGATGATCAAAGTCGGTACAAGTTCTTCATTATGTGATTTCATGTGCATGGACTATGAAAGTCTATTAGTTTTGAGGTAAACAAAGTCGGTTTTCGACTAATCAATTGAATATTAGATGGATAGATTAACTCGATTTTGTTTGTCTGAATTTATATATCTATTGAAACTTTGATTAAAATAAAACCATAAAATATATTTGTATGTACATGGAAGTTACTGTCAATTACTGCTTCTTGAATGATTTCCACATCTAATATTTTAGTAATTTCTAAGAAATTATTGCATTGACTGAATTCACTGGATGATTTGTTTTTTGAATTCATGTCTATTAATATCAAATGTTGTTTGAAATTATATCGATGCTTATGTATTTCTTTTAAAAAATATATTTTTTTAGGTGATGCCAAATAAGTTTAGCGCAGTGAAACATGCTCCCTGTCATTGGTGAAGTTAAGCAGTAGGGATTTTGAGCCACCCTCTTGATACATAGATTTGTTGAGATCATGAGTTTAGAGGGGCAAGGGATCTATTGGATTTTAATCAAGCGCAATATCGTATATAAACTATTGCAGTTTTTGGCTTTTGCATTCGTTTATCGAATTTTCGAGAAGCTGAAAGCCTTTGAACCACCTGTATCACCGGCGTTTACAGTGAGTCATATTTAAAGAGCTCAAGTCCATGTTTTTTTTAATCTTTGCGATATCACATTATGAAGAACTTGTACCGACTTTGATCACCACTTTTTTTCTTCAAATTGTTGATTATTGAATTTTTTAGGAGAATTCAACAATTCATTGAATTGAATTGAATCGATGATAGTGAAATTATTTTTAATGGTATATGGTTTAGGGTATAGGTTTAAGAGTTTAAGGGTTTAAGGTTTAATAGTTCAGGGTTTTAGGTTGAGGGTTAAATTATTTTTATAAAGAATAGGGTCAAATTGAAATAATATTTAAATAATGAGGGTTCAATAGAAATACGGAAATAGGTGAGGTACTAAATATATAATTTACCCTTATTAAATAATAAATTTTTAATATATATATAAAATAATTTAATTAAATTTTTTAAAGTAATTATTAATTATTTGATGGATCCTTAAAATTTTAAATCTTTATTAATTAATTTAATGGTGTTCATCGGTGTTCATCATTAGTGGTGTTCATCGGTGTTCGTCGCACGTGATAGACTCATCCATTAGATTAATTAGTGATATTAAATGAAGTACTCTAGAGTTAATGAGGGTGTACAAGTGATTTGTGAGAAGAAAAATAACAAAATTGATATATTTTTAAATATGAATGGGTAAATTAATTGAATTATGACTAAATTTATATAATGTAATTTTTTAGGATTAAAACTATGATTATACCAAACCTTTTTGGATGTTCGTTTATATTTTAATGAAGAAGTGATCCAATCGTAACTAAAACTTTAATTGAGTGACTAAACGATATCTTTTAATAATTGTTTAACTCAAATGTAACTTTACTAGTAATTGAGTGAACTCCAACGTGGTTTACCCAAAAATATTTAAAAACGAGAGTTGAAATTAATCATCTATGTAGTATTTTAATTGATCCGGTTAAAGTGTTGATTTCTTTTCTTTATGGATAAAGGTAAATAGAAATAAGATGTTATGACAAAGATTGATGTAGTTTTCTAAATATATTATTAAGCCTGCTATTATAATTGGGTGATCATTGTGGGTAGACTTTCAACAAAGGATAAATTGCAGTAAATGAGTATGACTAATATCTGACATTTGAAGAACAGATAATTGAAATCACACCATTATACTTTCTTTGAATGTCATATATTTAAGTAGGGATGGGCATTTCACCCGGGCCGACCGGTTTCGACCCGACTCGGCCCGATCGGGTTCGAGTCGGGTTGGGTTTTTGTGAAGGGTCGGGCCGGGCCGGGTTCGGGTTTAGGGTGAAAAAAATTCGACTCGACTCGATCCGGGACTAATAGTGTAATTTTCCATAATTTTTAGGGATATTTGTAATAATATTTCTTTTTATATAATTTTTTATAATTAGGTCCTTAAAATTGATTTTTTATTTACAATTTAGTCCTTAAATTTATTATTTTTTTTGCAATTAAGTCTCTTAAAATTATTTTTTACAATTAAGTCTCTAAAATTGATTTTTTTTATATAGGTCGGGTCGGAGTCGGGTCGGAGTCGGGTTTAACGTATTTATTTTCGGGTCGGGTTTTTTTAAAAGATATGATCGGGTCGGGTCGGGTTCGAGTTTAGGGTTAATATTTTCGTGTAACCCCCTAGACCCGCCTATGCGTTACAACGGATCCTAAGAAGTCACATTAGGGACACAAGAGCGACCCACAGTAAAATACACATGAAAACATTTTTTCTTTCTCAAAACACTTATTAAGCTGTAAAATCAACTTCTTTTTAAAATACTATTTTAGAAAATCATTTAAACACAACAAGAAATTTCAGAAAGTACTTTATAGACCCAATCACAAAACCATACGTGACATACATGCCCACTAACTATACAAAACCGTACTCCAGAGGCAACACCGAGGGAACTCCGACCACTGATGTTAAACATTAGGTCATGTTATTTTCTTTGAACCTGCGATGGTAAAAACAACGTGAGCTTGGAAAAGCTCAGCAATACAGAACTACCAAAAGATGCTATAAGCTCATGCAGACATATGGTAGGCATAACATTTTCATGATGTTTCAAGCAGTGATAGGCCTCTATTTCTGTTCTACTATTTCGAGGTATCATCATACTCGAGAATAATGGTATTTGTTCTTTAATCAGACCTTGAGAATTAGACGGAAATTATATAGGCTGATAACATACGAGGTATGAATCCGAAAGTTCGGCGTCTAGTGTGTTCCAATAAGTGCAGATCAACATACATAAGTACTTAACATCATATCATATGAGCACATAACAGATTAAATGCAAATGTTCAATGATCATACAGAAGTTTACAAGAACTACCCTCCAACCTTACACCAATATGCAGTCCCCCAGAACTGCATCCATAAAGACTTACCCTAGGCCCGATGGGCATAGGTGCCACCTAAGGGGATGCCTTAGGTCCATAAGGACTTACCCTAGGCCCGATGGGCGTAAGTGCCACTCAAGGGGAGACCTTGAGTCCATAAGGACTTACCCTAGGCCCGATGGGCATAGGTGCCACCTAAGGGGATGCCTTAGGTCCATAAGGACTTACCCTAGGCCCGATGGGCGTAGGTGCCACTCAAGGGGAGACCTTGAGTCCATAAGGATTTACCAGCTTGATCAGGGCTGTACCGACAGAGACTTCATATCATAACCCAACAATATACCCCAGATGACAATCAGAAATCAGATTTCAGACATGAGTAACATAATGCATGTAACAGACATATTATATTCAGAGTATCATAAACATAAGTTCATGCTTTTGACAGATAAATGAGCATACTAACGAGTAGAGCAGACATTTTCAGCATTCATCATGCGAACAGATTTTACCATCATTGGTCAAACTAACAGATCATGCTAACAAATTCATCAAACAGTCAGACAATACCATCACAGATCAAACGATCACATACCAAGTATACAGATTGGACAGACATATATCAGGTAAACAGAGCATGTCATCATATATCAAGTTCATCATTTTATCTCATTTTTCTAACATAGTGATGCAATCTCAATAACAATTAAAATGTTCATCAAACATAATATTATTCACGATTAAATAATTATACAACTTATTCAACAGAATATAACACACATGGAACACACTAGATGGAATATTTTATTTCCTGAAGATACTTGGCATTTACAGAAAGGGACGCATTAAAACTTTTGACAATTTAGACGAACTTTCAGAACGAGGTTCCTATTAGAAAGGGTTCGTAAAACGATTCATATTATGTATTCAGGAATTGGTACATCAAGATCTTAGAAAGTTTGGATATATTATGACTACTTTAGTCATTTAAGCTTATAAGGGCATTATGGTCATTTTATCATACATGGGCGTTTTGGTAATTTATACCAACGAGACATAAACAGTCGCTCAGGAAATTCTATTTACTCATCAGTTTTCCAGTCATGCATTTAGAAATTTCCATGGTAAGATCTTTTGCGATATCGGGTACATCTAGGGTTGTTCTGGTTACTATGGCCAACAAGGGCGTTTTGGTCATTAACTATCAGGGGTGATTTTGTAATTTAACTCAGAAATGATAAAATGACGATTTACAATAGTTAATAATTCCAGAAGTTTTTCAAGCCTCCAACTGTTCGAGCTAACATATCCCAATCTTGCAGTACTAATCAACCCTTATATTAATATCAGGAGTGATTAACATACATGAGCGTGCTTCCTAACAGTTATGGGCAGTTTAGCCCTTAAAGTCTCATTAGAATTCTCAGGGTTTCATCAAATGCATAACTGTATATTTAACTCAAGAGAGCATTTCAGTCATTTTAGAAATCGGGATAATTCACCGTTTTTGTCAAATCTTAATATTTAGCACCTCTATCGTTTACGTATTCGGTAGAGATTAGGTCATTCTAATCCCTTCGGCCCTTACAGATGGTTTACTCATTTTAGAACTTAAAGGTAAAATTGTCATTTTGATTAATTAAGAATTTCGGTGCTCGAAGGCACTACAGTCTTTTTGGTCATTACGATCATTTCGATTAATTCAATCCTTATTGTCGTACGTATCAGCTTAAGAATACAACAATAATTCCAGTAATTTCGCCTTTAGGTGTTATACAGAGCTTGGGGGAAACTCAAGTTTCCTTTAGTATCACACACATTTGAATAATGATGCCGAAGTCTTTTCCAAAAGAACATACATCTTGGGTAGTGTAATTTGTATAATCAGGTCGAATGCAGATTGTAGGTCATTTCCTTTATCAGAGGGGTAGTTTAGTCATACTTATGCTCCAAGGGCATTTTTGTAATTTCATAATTAATATCTCTCACTCTGTATCCTGGGTCTCGATTATTACGCACTGACGATTGAGTTGCGGATTAACTAAATTTAATTATTAGAACTTCTGATACTGTTAACCCATTAGTAAACTTATTCAGATAATTTGGTCTTATTAATATCCATACTTATTGCTCGAATCTGATTCAATTTAAGCAGAATTTACAGTATACGTCATCATAAGCATGCATGCGTTAACCGAATATCAACATGTTCATAAAGCATACAAGGGGTAGTAGTGTATTACCTTTAATCCTTGCTATATCGGTTAACCATGGCACTCCATTCGATCACTCTCGAACCCGAATGCGACGTCCTCAACATCCCGAATACAAGGAACTATGATTACCTTTAATCGCACAAATTCCAATATCAGACCTTATTCACAAAGCTATTAATTAATTAATTAAATACATAAGCACTCTCGGGTTCAAGGTCAGATTCGGAGGCCTTCGGGTTAGAATTTTGCGAAACGGGCTTCAAAATCGGACTCAGTACGTCGAAAAACATAAAATAGGACTTTTTGGAAAAAAGTTGACTTTTGGTCAAAGTCAACGCTGACGTCAGCTGTCAAAGTCAACGCTGACGTCATGCTGACGTCACTGGTCCAAGGCTGACTCGGTGAGTTGACTCACTGGGTTGACTCGGACGAGTTGACTCACTGAGTTGACTCACTGGGTTGACTCGGACGAGTTGACTCACTGAGTTGACTCGGACGAGTTGACTCACTGGGTTGACTCGGTCAATGGGTCGGGTCGGGTTGGTCAACGGGTCGGGTCAACGGGTCAGCGGGTTTGACTGAGTTGACCGGTCCAACCGGTCCAGCCGGTTCAGACCGGTTTGGTCTACGCAGACCGGCTCTTACCCTTAAAATTCGAAGATCGCCGGACGGTCACCGGAACATCGCCGGAAACGTCTGTTTCACGTTGTTTCTGCCGGAAAAAGAATGCAAAACATCATACCATTATTTTATTACACTTTAATGAGTCGAAATGATACCGGAAACCAACCAAACTTATCGGATTTGTCCTTAACCGTTCGAACACGTCGGAAAAAGACGTAACTCCGACGACGGGGCAAACAACGATGAACGGGCACACGGTGACCTGGGTTTTGATCAGCCTGCGACGGGGAGTCCAACGGCAGTGGCGGCGTGGCCAACGGACGTCGAACGACGTCGGAAAATCGAAGGTAAAGGTCGACCAGTTTAGCCCTAGGTTTGTGAATCTTCAATGGTCGATTGGCGGCAAAAGGGACGACGATTGGGCGCGTGGGTTGAGGGGTTTTGCTCGGGGTTCGACGGTGAACGCTCTGGCACCGGCGGTGAACGACACGGCGTAGCGGTGGCCGGGATCGGGGACGACGGACGGAAGGGGTTCGTGAGGATGTTGGAAATTTCTAGATTCTCAAGTCTCGAGTGGGATCCCAAAAATGGGTAGCTGAGAAGTCATAACCCTTTTAAAATTTCAATAACCACTAAACATAGTTTAACATTAAACGAGTGTGAAATTTAACCAAAATTACTCACAGCATAAACGGTAAAGGCACGTGCTCAAAAGCAAGGGGTCCAGGGTTCAAACCCTTATAACACAATTTTTATTTTATTATTTTTATATAAGCATTCTTGTTAGGGGTGTTACATTTCGGGTTGGGTTCGGGTGGGCCAAAAACCCAGCCCGACCCGACCCGTGCCCATCCCTATATTTAAGAAAGTCTTTAAAAGTGATTATATAATATTGTTTGTTTATACATATTTATAATCTTTTAACAATGCACGCGCACCTTGAAGTAAGGCATTTAAACTCGGATCAGTTAGAATGAACAACATCCTCTTTCTACTGGGACATAATCTTTTGACAATGCACGTGCACCTTGCAGTAAAGCGATTTAAACTCGGATCAGCTAGAATGAACATCATCCTCTTTTTACTGGGGCTACTTGTTGAGTTCAAATATTTTAAAAAAAATAGTATGATGTAATGTAGCTTAATAGGATTAACAGAAACATCAAAGCATAGCTACAAGAGTTGGAATGGGCTTACTCAAAACCAAAGGGTAAAACTTTAATCACTTTTATTTGATAGTTTTAATTGACATAGTTGTTTCCATGAAAGAATTTCTACAAATCAGACTCGTCAATTGTATAGATACAATTCATAGTTCTAATTTGTTTCTTTGTAAATCATGTAATATTTCTTTATAGGGTTGGTTAGTAGTGTTTTGTTTCTTAATCTATGTTACTTTTGGGTCCTTGTGATATTAATGAGGTTTTAGTCCTTGAATTATATTTGAGAATTTGTGTGTTCGTGAGTATTTGATCGAATCGAGTTAAAAAATTGAGTTTGTCGAGTTGACGATCTTATTTTATAATTTAAAATTTATTTGAATTTTTTTAGTGGAGACGAGTTTATGATTGAGTTGTTCAAGTTTCTGTTCAAATTTAATTGTAAGCATTTATAATATTATGGTACTAATCGGTTACAATTTAAACAACTTTCTTTAACCATATATGATGTGTATGTGTGTGTATTTCAGAAATGTTTAAATTTTTTCGAGTCGACGAGCCTATAAAATTACGTTTTGAGTTAAATCGAAGCGAATTAAAATTTTTAATTTTTTTTTTCAATTAAACTGAGTTTTGCTCGCCCCTAATTCTCATATAAAAACTTATAATTTCTAAAATTTAAGCCGAAATTTTATTTAGAGGCCAACTGGATATGATTTTCATAATATTTTCACAAATGTCTAAAAATAAAAATAACTTATCCCACATAAGGGCAAACTCCCCTCCGCTAAGTAAATTCCAAAAACATTGATATGTCTCTCTCATTTTACTCTAAAAAAAAATTCACCTTTGTCTCTCTTACCATAAAAAAATTTCACCTTTGTAATCTTACATAATTTAAAAAAAAATATTTATTTATGAATTTATCTTTCTCATGTTCGAACATTTAAATTTTGCCAAAAATCTTAAATTCTAACCCGTCCTTATTCGTCGTGCAATAATTCAACTGTCGTCAACTCCTCCGCTAGGCCTCCAACAAATCCAACCAGTGGCAGAGCCACATATATCTTTGAGTGGGCCTGTGCCCAGCCTAAATTTTTAAAATTCATATATTTAGCTTTAATTTTCTTAATTTTTATGAATTAGTCTTTAAATCTTATAACGTGTGCCCATCCTAAAATTTTGAGGTTTTTATAATTTATACCTACACTAAAAAAAATTTAACTTGTGTTACCCTCAAAAAATATTTTAAATCCGCTACTGAATCTAACAATTCCTTTCCTTCGTTGTCTCCCAACGGGGCCCTTCCTCCTCCCCCTACACTAATATTAACGGAAGACTTGAAACTAAGTCTTTTTATTAAACCACCTTCCTTATTTTAAGTATTATTAATGCATGCAACGTAACATTATTACAATTTAACTCGGTCAACCAAATAAGGGTAAAAATTACTTATCATTTATGGCTTCTTTATCGGATAAATTTTTTTTTTGTCTTTTTCAATGTTTATTTTTATACCCAAATACTAAAAAGTTAAATTTTAAGTCTTTACTCTAAATTGTAAATCTTAAACCATTATTTTTAAACCCTAAAAATACTCTATCTATAATTCCTTAAACACCAACCTTAATTTTTATCTTAAATTTTAAATTATTTTTAATGTGAAACATAAAAAAAAAAAAAAAAAAAAAGAATTTTTTTTCAAAGTTTTATATTAGTTATCCGCGACCTTTCATAAGGTTTCACAATCCGTTCTTTTATATTACAGTAGTCAACTTTTAAGAAGCAAAATAAATAATATTTAATCTCTAAATTTGATATTTTTCTAACTCGATTCCTGAATATTTTAGATTTAATTGCATAAAAAGTTTCAAAATGTGACTCTTATTTTAAATTAGTCATTAAATATATAAAAACAATTATTGACTTCCTAAATTATAAAATTAATCAAAATATATTAATTTAATAAAAATATAAAATCAATATGCCAAAAGTTGTTTTCATATTTAAAAAAATAGGATCCAATTTAAAATAGGATTCATCATTTAGGGAAATCTTGTACAATTACCTCTAAAAATTCAAAGATAAAAGTTAAAAAATGTCAAGTTTAGGAACTAAATACTATCTATCATAATTTTTAGGCTTAATACAACTTTTTCCTCCTAAAGTATACCTGATTTCCCAACTTGCCCCCTAAACTTCATTTTGCCCACATTTTTCCCTTAAACAATTCGTCGTTACCCATTTTTCCCATTTCGTTACCCTTTTTCGTTAAAAAAATTTCGGCCAATAACATCCTGCCACGTCATCAACGGGTTGACTAAGTCAATCCGTCTGGTTTTATTTAAAGGGTAAATTACATGTCAAGTCTGTCATGTTTTTTTTGTTCAATTTAGTCACTGAAAAGTCTATTTTACCTTAAATTGACCCCTATTTGTTTCTAATTTTTATAATTTAGTCCATTATTTGTTATTATTAATAATATTATTTTATTAAAATGTTAATATTAAAAAAAATAAAAACAAATATTTTAATACTAAATTAGTAATTTTTTAGATTCGAATTCCAATTAAATTCTAATTATTAATTCTAATTTCACTATATTTGAATTATAGTTTTTGAGTAAAATTTTAATTATATTCGAATCATGTTCGTATGATATTCGAATCATATTCAAATTATATTTGAATCATCTTCTAATTATATTTGAATTATTAATTCGAATTTTGCTATATTCGAAATATATTTTTTGAGCAAAATTCAAATTATATTAGAATTATATTTGAACCATGTCTATATTATATTCGAATCATATTAAAATTATATTCAAAATATAATTTGAATATGATATTTCAAATGTAATTCGAATATGATTCGAATATAATATGAACATGATTCGAATATAATTCTAATATAATTAAATGTTTTTTCAACTATTATATTCGATTCATGTTCATAGTATATTCGAATAATGTTTAACATGTAATTATATTCGTATTATGTTCATATTATATTCGAATCATATTAAAATTATTTTCGAAATATAATTTGAATATGATATTTCGAATGTAATTTGAATATGATTCGAATATAATATAAACATGATTCGAATATAATTCTAATATAATTACATGTTTTTTGAACTATTATATTCGAATCATGTTTAACAGGTAATTATATTCGAATCATGTTTGACATGTAATTATATTCGAATCATGTTTAACAGGTAATTATATTCGCATTATGTTCATATTATATTCGAATCATATTAAAATTATTTTCGAAATATAATTTGAATATGATGTTTCGAATGTAATTTGAATATGATTCGAATATAATATGAACATGGTTCGAATATAATTCTAATATAATTACATGTTTTTTGAACTATTATATTCGAATCATGTTTAACAGGTAATTATATTCGAATCATGTTTGACAGGTAATTATATTCGAATCATGTTTAACAGATAATTAGATCCGTATCATGTTTAACAGGTAATTATATTCGTATCATGTTCATATTATATTCAAATCATATTCAAATTATATTCTAAATATGATTCGAATATAAAACGAGCATGGTTTGAATATAATACGAACATGATACGAATATAATTACATGTTAAACATGATTCGAATATAATTTGAATATGATTCGAATATAATAGTTGAAAAAACATGTAATCATGTTCATATTATATTCGAATCATATTCAAATTATATTCGAAATATCATATTCAAATTATATTTCGAAAATAATTTTAATTTGATTCGAATATAATATAGACATGGTTCAAATATAATTCTAATATAATTTGAATTTTGCTCAAAAAATATATTTCGAATATAGCAAAATTCGAATTAATAATTTGAATATAATTAGAAGATTATTCAAATATAATTTGAATATGATTCGAATATAATACGAACATAATTCGAATATAATTTAAATTTTACTCAAAAAGTATAATTCAAATATAGTGAAATTAGAATTAATAATTAGAATTTAATTGGAATTCGAATCTAAAAAAATTACTAATTTAGTATTAAAATATTTATTTTTATTTATTTTTATTAAATATTAACATTTTAATAAAATAATATTATTAATAATAACAAATAATGGACTAAATTATAAAAATTAAAAATAAATAGGGGTCAATTTAAGGTAAAAATAGATTTTTCAGTGACTAAATTGAACAAAAAAATAAACCTGACGGACTTGACATGTCATTTACCCTTTAAATAAAACCAGACGGATTGACTTAGTTAACCCGTTGATGACGTGGTAGGATGTTATTGGCCGAAATTTTTTTTAACGAAAAAAGTTAACGGAATGGGGCAAAATGGGTAACGGCGAATTGTTTAAGGGGAAAAAGTGGGCAAAATGAAGTGTAGGGGACAAATTGGAAAATCGTGTATACTTTAGGGGGAAAAAGTTGTATTAAGCCTAATTTTTAACCATTGACTAACAGAAAAGGATTAGGAATGACAAATACGACTTTTAATTATTATTATTTTTGGTAAAAGGAAAATATTATAACTTAGCCGTAAACATAGGCGAAGCCACATGGGGCCTGGCAGGGCCAGGCCCCGTGGTCCACCCTTAATGTCTATTTTTTTAATTTAGCCCTTGTAAAATTTTAATTATAATTTATTATATTTATTTTAATATTATAGAGTGGTTGTTGTCTTAGTGGTAAAGTGTGCAAAAAATTAAGTTTGTTTTACTTGAAGTTAGTGAATCGAATCCTCTTAATGAAATTTTTCAGTCTTTTATTCTTTTTAGGCTTAGGTGTAAGAAGCGCTTGAACTTTTGAAAAAAATCAATTAAGTCCCTGAACATTTTTTGCACTAAATTAAGCTCTTGAACAAAGAAATTGAGTTAATTAACCCATTTGAGAAATTTTGATCATTAAATCTTGACAATTTTTTCTTTAGATATTACTAGCACATGATACAATACAGTTCTATCATGTTGCATTTACAGATTTCTTCAAAAAAAGTATTTTTTTTTATTTTATACGTCTTTTTTTAGAACTTTCACACAATTTTTTAAAAATGCCAAAGCTGAGACACTGACACAACGCACTACAACAACATATCCAAAAAAAACTATCAAGATTTTATGGTCAAGATTGGTTTAAGGGCTTAATTGATTCAATTTCTTGGTTCAATAGCTAAATTGGGTGCAAAAAAATTAGAGGCTTAATTGATTTATTTTTAAAAGTTCAAAAATTTTTTATACCCTTAAACTTTTTTTTTATTTTCGACCCCCTTAATTTTTAATTTCTGGCTTCGCCTCTGGCCGTAAATAACACTAAGAAAAACAACATTCGATATGCAAGGACAATCAACATAAAATCATGTAGAGGAAAAATAAGAAAGTTACAGAGGAACTTCATAATAAAGTTGAACGCATGCGAAATGAGAAATGGTTGGACCGAAGATGGTTGCATCTCCTCTCTTTGTTTAAATTTTGATGACAAATTTTTTTTAAGAAGGGAGAGTTGTAATGACCCGAATTTTTTAGTCAACGTTGAGCGTTGACCCGAGTTATGAACCTTCGTGTTAGATTGGGTAATTAAGCCAATTTTAGGCTTAATTGGATTGGATGAGAATCAGATCATGTAGGCTTAGAGAGTGACATTTTGTAAAAAAGAAAAAGCTTGAGGGTTTATGTTGTGTTTTGACCTCTTTTTAAACTAAAGGACTGACCATTCCCTTTACTTGTCGCCATTCACGTGAGAAAGAAAAGAGAGGAAATAAAGAGAAAAGGAAAGTAAGATCACTTTTTATCACATTCATCTTCTATTTCTCTCTTTTTTTCGAGCTTTAAAAATTTAAGCTTATTACTCTAACTTTTTCATTCAAGATTCAAAGTTCAAGTTTGTTAGTCCTCGTATCTCAAGCTTCAAAAAATGTGTTTTTTATTCACAAAAGAGTTAGTTTTCTTTTAATGGGTTTTTGAAGGATTTAAGGTTTTAAGTGTTTCTACCCATTTTTTTGTTGCAAGTTCGTAGCTAAGCTTGCCCCTAGATGTTATCTCAAGTTTTAACTCATTTTTCATGTCAGTATGGCAAGGGGGTGATTTAGGTTTTCTTCCAAGCTTGGGTAAAAGAGGAAGTTGAAGAGATTTTTGTGTGGTAGCTTAAACCCGTGTTTTATTGCTAAAGGTCAGTATATCTTTGGCTCATATGTATTCTTAAAGACCATAAAGTAATTGCTTTGCTTGATTTTATAATTTTATGGGTGTGGTGTTGGTGAGTTTGCCTTAAGGAAATCAAAGTGATGATTTTGATAATTAAGACTGTAACCCTCTCGTCCCGGTCTGGCCGGATGACCGGTCCGAGTGAGCCACACGGGGAAAACCGAGTGAAAACCCCTTAGGGATTCCCCCTCGGTTAGCAACCCTATTTTTTCATTTTAAATCTTGTCTAGATGAGTATTTAATCCTATGTGATCATACAGCGGAACAACATTCACGAAACAATCAAACGAACTCGAACTAACATCTTACGACCCAATTTTAAACTTAAGCTGCAGGCGGTATCGATACACCTAAGAGGTGTATCGATACCCCTTGACTTGGTCAACAGGGCGGTATCGATACACTTCAGGGGTGTATCGATACCCTCCCCAACGGTTGACTTCCCACAGTCAACGCTAAGATGACGGTATCGATACACTATAGGCCGGTATCGATACCGAAATGGACAGTAGCTCCAGTGACCAAAATGGTATCGATACACCCCTCAAGTGTATCGATACACGAGGCCTGAAACAAGAAGGTGGTATCGATACCGTAACAACCGTATCGATACCCTTGCTACGAACTTAAATGTTCTAGCTGATTTAAGGCACAAGGAGGCCCCTAAATCCCTCTAGAACCTCAACCAGCACACTATCATCAATCCTAAGGCAATCCAACCAAAAAAGCATGCATTCACATGAAGCCAAAGGGCACAAATCAACACAAGGTGAGTATATAAGAGGTTTATACCCACATCAAGGAAACCTAAACTTTAAGAGACATACTAACACACACGACATTCATCATAGCATATCATGCTTACAAACCATAGCCAAATCAAATCATCAACATACACCCAAACTCAAACAACAATACCTATCCCATTGCTTAACTATTACATTCTATCACTTAAAATTCATACATTGAGCTCACCAAAGCAACACTTGGGACCTTTCCTTGCCCTTGCCACCCACAAGCTATTTATCTGCATTGTCGAACAAAAGAGAGCGTAAGCATAAAAGCTTAGTGAGGGTAAGCTCATAAAACAAACCTCGACAATGCAGGGTCCAAGCACGAGCTACAACCAAGATAAAATGCATGATCATACCTCTGATCCACACGAGCCATAATTATAAATGATGCATGAACATATATTCCATATCATGTCATGCTCAACATGTTTAAATCCACAACATATGAGTTCACATATATTAAACCATGTTAGCAACACATCCCAAATCACATTGGCTTACAATTAATCACATATTGGCAACATAAACCACAATCCGTATTGGCACCTAGCTATGACTCGAATACGCGGATAACCGTTGGAACTCACATCCAACCACACAACCATTACCTGACGGTGGGATTACACTCATCACCGTTCACGCGGAGGGGATTCCACTCATCCTCACGCCTCATTTCACGCGGAGGGGATTCCACTCATCCTCACGCCCGTCGATGGGATTCCACTCATCACCGACTAATATATATGTATGAAGATTTCCGGGCGAACCCGTACTCCATCTTGATGACTACCATCATCAAGACCACGCGCGCATTTCGACTCACATGTGCACACTAGACATCCTAATGATCGATCATTTGTACCCAAGCATACTAGTGCCAATACTACACATTTCATTACTCTTTCACAATACCATTTCATAATAACTTCTGTGCTTAGCACGTACTCACCATGACTCACCGTCATGCACAAGCCACATTTTCATGCCTAGCATGTACTCACCATGATCCTTGGATCATACAATCACCTCATAACATCATTACACATGTCAACACTACATGTATCTCAACAACACAATTATCACATCATATCTCATACATATGTATATCTCTATCACATTTGTCATCAACATGCATGTAACAATGCATTAAGCCATGCCTCCACATACATGTATAACAACATAAGCATAACCACCATAAGCATGATTAAACATGAGGCATAATTCAACACTTTAAAGATCAACCAAGGTCTCTAACTAAAGATTGGGATTAGGCTACCACCCTAATCCCAACTCTAGGTGAGTCTACCAATCCCAACCTAGTTCACATGCTTGAACCAACACTTGAAAACCATTTAAAAATACTTAACCACTCACCTAAGCTTCCAAGCTCTAAGCCTAGCAAGCAACCTCCCTCAAATTTCCGGATTTCTTCCTGAAGCTTCTCCAACACAAATTTCCGCTTCTAAACAACCTCAAACACATTTCAAACAATTCCAAATCAGCCCAACATCAAAAGACTAACCCGGAACACAATTCAAATTCAATTTACAATGTTGCAAGCCATGAACAAACTCAAATATTTTCAATTTCGGACAGCCCCAAAACCATGTCCAAAAACCATGTTTCCAACATCCATTGCACACACAAACGATCCCAAATCAACCCCAACCATAGCACTACCAATAGCCTATCAATTCTCACCTAAAACAACCCCCAAAACTCACCCAAAACCTTCCAAAAAACCCATTTATACCCAAATTCGGGAATTCATCTAAAATACTCTAAAAATCATATATGTTGGACTATTTGATTCACAAACAACATATCTAACATAAATAAACCAAAAGCCTTGATAAAAACTCATAAAGCTTTAACCTTTAGCTTAAAACTTTGAAAAACCCAAATGTAAAATACATGGTTTTAGTGAAATCTAAAAATATTAAAATGTAGAGGATAGCAAGGCCAAGTCAAAACTATATTTACCTTTCAAAAAGCTCAAAGGATGAGGAAGAAAGGAGGTGGAAGTGTGAGGTGAAGAGAAGCCCTCTTCTCACGTTGAAAATGGAAAATGGGGAGGAGGATGAAGATGAGCACATGCTCATCTTTTGCTTTATTTTAAATTCACCCAAAAACAATGTTTACCACTATGCCCTTAATGAAAGTCCAAAACTCATATCTCTTAAAGTCCATGGATTTTGGACCCAAGAGATAGGCCCAACATAGTTGTAAATATTTTGAAATACCGAGGCCCGCGAAAATATTTTATTATCTAAATTGTAAAACCGAACCCAAAATAATATTAAAATATTATTTTCACCCGACCCCTAAACCCGAGTGCTATAACTCTCCCCCACTTAAGGAAATTTCGTCCCCGAAATTTATCGGACAGGAACCCACTTTATTTCACACCACAACACACTAACCAATCTCGGTGGACTTACCACACATCAATAGATATCAGATGCTAAGATCTCAACTGATTCTTCGTTGCACGCAATTTCAAACTCAACTCAATCTCTTCAACAAACATAGCACGGAACAGATCTGACTCACACTTTCGAATCACAGATACACATGACACATCACAAACCCTTTTCTAACTCTGGTGGTAACTACAACAAACAGACAACAGAACTAGCCCGATTCATAATCTCATACAACACTATTTAAAAATTTGACCAATGACTTTCTCTGACTGACCATCTGACTTCAACAGGTAGCCAAACACTATACAAACATCTTCAAAAACAATCTAGTTGAAATCTCGAATCTCTATTACTCACTTCCATTATGAATCTTCCACGGATGTAACAAACTAGAAGAAAACTAAAGCTCGGTCTTGACACGCTGGCAATTTACACACTTACTCTCATACTGAACCACATTATTCATCAACCCAATCCCGAAGCACTCGTCTTCAACCCACAATACGTCTTCATACAACTCAGATGCAATACAAATGAACTACCGTGTGCTTCGGCCAAAACAATATGCCTCAAAACACTATGTCAATCGGTACAACTATTCTGTCTCTGAAATGCAAAACTCTATCATCTCTGAAACTGTATTCTGAAGGTCTTCCTTCTACTATGCCTCGCACGTGAGGTGCCAAGAACCTGTCTTGCAACTGTTTCTCTTCAAGCATTCTGACTCAATGTAGGTTCGACATGAAACGCGGCCACAAGAATACTGTCATTCGGTAACTGAATTCGGCAATTACAACTCGGAACTCAACTACTAATCTAACAACAATTACAACTCGGGACATCGGTTACTACGTTGACTATATTCGGATGGTACTCAATCTTGATATTACAGTCTTCAAGCAGTTCTAACACTTTATGCTGTTCAAGTTTCAACCCTTCCTAAGTTGTCTAACAATTCAAGTTCTGATAATATGTACGTACACATTGTGCATTTCTTACTATACAAGCTTTGTCTCTAAGTCTTCGAAGCAAACACAAATGTAATTAACTCTGTGTCTCATATCGGATAACTCTTCTCACGGTCTTTCAACTATCTCGATGAACAAGCCACAATCTTCTGTCTTGCATAAGCACACAACCTAACCCTACATGTAACACATCACTACAGTTCACAAGCTCTTTCTCTAGTATAGGCTGGATCAAGGTCGAAGCTCTCTTCAAAGTTTCTTTCGGTTTCTCAAGGGTTCAATGTCCCGTATCTAACCTCACAACTGAACATTCTTCTGTAGCAATCTGACAAAAGAGCAGATATCTTCGAACGACTATTTACAAACTTCCGGTAGTAACACTGCTAGACTTAGAACTATAGATATTTGTCACAATCTTCAATTTCTTCCAACTCATGTCTTCTTTTGCCTACTTGGGATTTACCCTAATACACTCGGATGATCTGCATGTTCTAGGAGAACATCTTCATTAAATCGAAGTTCATGTTGCGCAACTTGGTGTACAATTAATTCTCTAATAGAATCTACCACACTAACTTCAAAACTTGTCATGATCTTCTTCGGTACTTGAATATACTCATGTGTCATCTATGAGAACTACTACAACTGATCGAGAAACTTAGGAAAATATTCTGCTCAACATCTCTATGAAGGCAACTAACACACTAGTCAAGCAAAGCGGCATAACTCGGAACCCAAAGCGATCATCTCTTGCCCCTAAAGCTGTCTTCGGTACATCAACTTCTCTCACTTTCAACTGGTAATAGTCGGATCCCAATTTAATCTTCAAATAGACTGAAGCACACACTAACTGATCAACAAATCACTGACACTCGAAAACGGATGCTAATTATTCATTGTCACTTGTTTCGACTGTATGTAATCTGAACACATTCTCGTACTGTCCCTCTTTCTTCTTCACAATTTACACAGTAGAACTCTGAGATGATGCACTAGGCCTAATGAATCTAAGGTCCAACTAACCTCGAAGTTATTTCTTCAACATTCTCAATTCTTCCGGGATTCGTAAGTTACAGAGCTAACAAAACATAAGTAACCTCAGAAACGGTCTCAATAACAAACTCTTCTCCTCTAACAAGAGGTAAACCGGTAATTCTTCCAAACACTTCTAGGAAAAGAAAACACAACTATTCTAACATTCTGTGGTTTAATCTTCATTCAAAATCAAATCCATCACAATTGCTAAGCAAGCCTGTTGACTAAACTCAACCAATCTTTGACCTCTAAAGCTGGATCAACATTCAATAAGGAGTTCACATCCTTACCGACTACTACAGTCTCACAAAAATTTGCGACTTCAAGGCAATTCTCTCTCTCTCTGTCTCCATGTATATCCTAGCTTTGTGCTCTACAAGCCAAACCATGTCAAAAAGGTACATCGAAACCGTAGGAAGACAATCACTTCACATCTACTAGAAACTAGTAACTCTGAACCACCAACAAACATCTTCTGTACATCTTTTTGATCACTATTATCTCCCAAAAGGCTAGTCACATGTGTCCCTACATCTAAGGTCTCAACATCGACACCACTCTAACTCTCACTCATATGCCTTCACTTCTTCTTACCAAATGATGCCCGTGTTGATCACATCGTCCCTCATCCACAGGAATCAACCCACATACACACCGTCTCAAACGGACAAATTGTACCTCAATTCCGGTCCAACCATACCTCCCTAACTAAGATGATGGACTCCCTCAACATCGTCCACCTTTTTAGAACTACAACTTCTACTTACCGAAAAGCAATTAATTCAACAACAACAACAACAGTAAAACATACAAGATTGGGTTAGCAAAGGAAAGGTCCAAGTGGCTCAAGTATGATTTCCCTCACTTAAAAATCTCTTTTTCGATGTAATAGTAGCAATGGGACTCTACTAAACATGCTTTAAACAACTCAACACACATACATGCTCAATCAAGCATATAACAAGGCATACTTGCTAAACAAGCAAACATATGCGTACGATCAAACAACATACATCCTCAATCAAACAATCATACATCACAGCATACACGGATAACAAGCAACATGCTTACATGGCAAGCAAACACCGTGCAATTTCAATGCAAGAACTTAACTTACCTCACTTACCTGCCCAAGGTCTCGGAAACCTTAGGCTCTGATACCAACAAATGTAACCCCCTCGTCCCGGTCTGGCCGGATGACCGGTCCGAGTGAGCCACACGGGGAAAACCAAGTGAAAACCCCTTAGGGATCCCCCCTCGGTTAGCAACCCTATTTTTTTCATTTTAAATCTTGTCTAGATGAGTATTTAATCCTATGTGATCATACATCGGAACAACATTCACGAAACAATCAAACGAACTCGAACTAACATCTTACGACCCAATTTTAAACTTAAGCTGCATGCGGTATCGATACACCTAAGGGGTGTATCGATACCCCTTGACTAGGTCAACAGGGCGGTATCGATACACTTCAGGGGTGTATCGATACCCTCCCTAACGGTTGACTTCCCACAGTCAACGCTAAGATGACGGTACCGATACACTATAGGCCGGTATCGATACCGAAATGGACAGTAGCTCCAGTGACCAAAATGGTATCGATACACCCCTCAAGTGTATCGATACACGAGGCCTGAAACAAGAAGGTGGTATCGATACCGTAACAACCGTATCGATACCCCTGCTACGAACTTAAATGTTCTAGCTGATTTAAGGCACAAGGAGGCCCCTAAATCCCTCTAGAACCTCAACCAGCACACTATCATCAATCCTAAGGCAATCCAACCATAAAAGCATGCATTCACATGAAGCCAAAGGGCACAAATCAACACAAGGTGAGTATATAAGAGGTTTATACCCACATCAAGGAAACCTAAACTTTAAGAGACATACTAACACACACGACATTCATCATAGCATATCATGCTTACAAACCATAGCCAAATCAAATCATCAACATACACCCAAACTCAAACAACAATACCTATCCCATTGCTTAACTATTACATTCTATCACTTAAAATTCATACATTGAGCTCACCAAAGCAACACTTGGGACCTTTCCTTGCCCTTGCCACCCACAAGCTATTTATCTGCATTGTCGAACAAAAAAGAGCGTAAGCATAAAAGCTTAGTGAGGGTAAGCTCATAAAACAAACCTCGACAATGCAGGGTCCAAGCACGAGCTACAACCAAGATAAAATGCATGATCATACCTCCGATCCACACGAGCCATAATTATAAATGATGCATGAACATATATTCCATATCATGTCATGCTCAACATGTTTAAATCCACAACATATGAGTTCACATATATTAAACCATGTTAGCAACACATCCCAAATCACATTGGCTTACAATTAATCACATATTGGCAACATAAACCACAATCCGTATTGGCACCTAGCTATGACTCGAATACGCGGATAACCGTTGGAACTCACATCCAACCACACAACCATTACCTGACGGTGGGATTACACTCATCATCGTTCACGCGGAGGGGATTCCACTCATCCTCACGCCTCATTTCACGCGGAGGGGATTCCACTCATCCTCACGCCCGTCGATGGGATTCCACTCATCACCGACTAATATATATGTATGAAGATTTCCGGGCGAACCCGTACTCCATCTTGATGACTACCATCATCAAGACCACGCGCGCATTTCGACTCACGTGTGCACACTAGACATCCTAATGATCAATCATTTGTACCCAAGCATACTAGTGCCAATACTACACATTTCATTACTCTTTCACAATACCATTTCATAATAACTTCCGTGCTTAGCACGTACTCACCATGACTCACCGTCATGCACAAGCCACATTTCCATGCCTAGCATGTACTCACCATGATCCTCGGATCATACAATCACCTCAAAACATCATTACACATGTCAACACTACATGTATCTCAACAACACAATTATCACATCATATCTCATACATATGTATATCTCTATCACATTTGTCATCAACATGCATGTAACAATGCATTAATCCATGCCTCCACATACATGTATAACAACATAAGCATAACTACCATAAGCATGATTAAACATGAGGCATAATTCAACACTTTAAAGATCAACCAAGGTCTCTAACTAAAGATTGGGATTAGGCTACCACCCTAATCCCAACTCTAGGTGAGTCTACCAATCCCAACCTAGTTCACATGCTTGAACCAACACTTGAAAACCATTTAAAAATACTTAACCACTCACCTAAGCTCCAAGCCTAGCAAGCAACCTCCCTCAAATTTCCGGATTTCTTCCTGAAGCTTCTCCAACACAAATTTCTGCTTCTAAACAACCTCAAACACATTTCAAACAATTCCAAATCAGCCCAACATCAAAAGATCAACCCGGAACACAATTCAAATTCAATTTACAACGTTGCAAGCCATGAACAAACTCAAATATTTGCAATTTCGGACAGCCCCAAAACCATGTCCAAAAACCATGTTTCTAACATCCATTGCACACACAAACGATCCCAAATCAACCCCCAACCATAGCACTACCAATAGCCTATCAATTCTCACCTAAAACAACCCCCAAAACTCACCCAAAACTCTCCAAAAAACCCATTTATACCCAAATTCGGGAATTCATCTAAAATACTCTAAAAATCATATATGTTGGACTATTTGAGTCACAAACAACATATCTAACATAAATAAACCAAAAGCCTTGATAAAAACTCATAAAGCTTTAACCTTTAGCTTAAAACTTTGAAAAACCCAAATGTAAAATACATGGTTTTAGTGAAATCTAAAAATACTAAAATGTAGAGGATAGCAAGGCCAAATCAAAACTATATTTACCTTTCAAAAAGCTCAAAGGACGAGGAAGAATGGAGGTGGAAGAGTGAGGTGAAGAGAAGCCCTCTTCTCACGTTGAAAATGGAAAATCGGGAGGAGGATGAAGATGAGCACATGCTCATCTTTTGCTTTATTTTAAATTCACCCAAAAACAATGTTTACCACTATGCCCTTAATGAAAGTCCAAAACTCATATCTCTTAAAGTCCATGGATTTTGGACCCAAGAGATAGGCCCAACATAGTTGTAAATATTTTGAAATCCCGAGGCCCGCGAAAATATTTTATTATCTAAATTGTAAAACCGAACCCAAAATAATATTAAAATATTATTTTCACCCGACCCTTAAACCCGGGTTTTACAAAGACTCGGATTTAACGATAATAACTTGTAAAAATGGTAGCAAACCCTTCTAATAACTTCAATAAGATGTAGTAGCGAATTAAGGTGTTAAAATTTGTGTTTTGGGGGCTTGAGAAGTTATTTTACGAGCCTAGGAAGCCATTTATGGGCTTCAGTATCGGTATTCGGGGTGGCAGTACTGGTACCTTAGTGTTATGGGTTTAAGAATAATGTTTCATTAATATGAACAATGAATGGGGTATCGGTACGGCGTTCAACCTGTATTGGTAGCCATGTACATCCATATCGGTACGCTAAGTCTTTGAGAAATTTTGGTAAGCTAATTTCGTATCGGTACGTTGTGAGTATCGATAACCAAGGGTATTGTACCAGTACGTGAGAGCCAGCACAGATATCCACTTCGCATTCTGCCAGAAAAGTTGAGTTGAGCCAAGGGAGCTGAAAATTGTAATATTCGATTCAATAGACTCCTAATAAAGTAAAATGAGATGTAAAATTGAGAAACCGATAAATTATCCACGTACTCGGTCATAATGCATAATAGCTTGATAAATTACTTGTGTGGCTTAAATGTTGCTTGCAACCATATGGTTGTATGTTGTATGATGATGTGTGCCATGTGGGCCCTTGATTGATGGGATCTAGATACCTTGAGAGATTCTGTTGCAGTACTATGGTTAGAGATTTCGAATAAAGGTTACCAATGATGTGTGACACAAGCCTCATTCAAAGATGTTCGAGGGGGGATTCTGAGTATTGGTGTATGTTCCAATTCTAGGTGACCTAGCCTTACCAGAGTGTAGATGCTTATGGGGAGATTCCGAGCATGGGTGTATGTCCCGATGCTATGTGACCCGGTCTCACCTAGAGTTTATGTTTCGATGTTGCCTGACCCAGTCTCTCTCGGGGTGTATGTTCCAGTGCTGTGTGACCCGGCCTCATTCCTAATTTTAACTTTGTGTGCTTTTGCCTTGATGATATGATGAGATCTCGGGTATGGTTGGGCCTTGTGTGCCATGTATGATAGCTTATGGATGTGTTATCCTCGAGGGGCTGAGTGGCCTCGAGTATTTGAAGCCTTGTAGAGCATGTAAGACTTCTTATAGATTTAAGGATGCCTTAGGATAGGTGATTTAAGAACTCTAGCTGATGTAGGCTAGTTGATGACTCATAGTTAGTAAAGCCTTATCTATGCTCTCTAAACTATATTTATCTCTCATGCTTATTTTATGATAATCATGAATTGTGGTAGAGTAGAAATGTACCACAGAGCTTTGTAAGCTCAGCGTTTAGAATCGTTGTTTCCATTCGCGGGTTTGTAGGTTGATCATGGTCGAGGAGCACATCGAGAAAAGAATCTCAGCACCACATCGCTTCAGAGTACAATGCTTAGTATTTAGTTTTGGGCTTATGTATTCATAGGACCTTACAAATGTTGAGTCTGTAAACTTTATTTGAACTATTAATTTGATATACGTTTTGTAAGGCCCGAGTTTGGGGCCCGGGAGATAACTGGGTTTGGTTAAACCAGTCTAGGTTAAATCAATTGAAAGAAAATGTTTTTAATAGGCATAAAGGGGTCTTTTAATTAAATGGGCAAAATAGAAATTTTAGGGTAAATGAAATAAAGAAAGAAAAGAAAAGTTTGAAAAGAAAGAAAAAGAAAAGAGCCATCTTCTTCAAAAAATCTCATTTTCACCAAAACCCTCTCCTAAACCCTATTTTCACTATTCCATTGCCCAAATCCATCTTTCAAGCAAGTTTTCAAGGTAAGCATTTCAGTGTTTTAATTCTTCTTTCCTTAAGTTGTCACTAGTTAGATTTTCCCTTAAAAATCCATTATTTAGGGTTATTTCAAAAATGCTTTGAGTTTGAAAAATAGTAAAATGGAGGGATTTTCGAGTGTGTATTTTAATGTCATGTTTGAGGGTGTTTTTAATCATGCTTTGGTGTCTTAAAAATGTTAAAATGGTGGCTAATAGTGGGAAACTCGAAATGGGTATAAAAATGGGATTTTTTAGTTGAAAATGTTGAGTTTTTAGCTTGGTTATGGGTTGGAATCGTGGCTGGTGGTTCCTTTGATGTTAGGGGATGTTTCTAGATGATATTGGGTGTGTTTTGATGGTTGAAATCGATGGATTCAGTTTGGGGTTTGTTTAGAACGAAATTGGTGAAGTTTTGGGTGAAATTTGAGTTCGAATCAATGTGTTTTGGTTGCAAGGAGTGAGTTTCCGGGTTGTTGCTGGTTTACAAGTGTATTAGCATCCTAATAGTTTGTTTTGGGTTGTCTTGAAGCATAAGAGATTGATTCAGGTACTTTGAGCGCGATATCGGGTGTTGCGGAGGCTTGAGAACGGTGTTTCGACTTTCGTTTGGGCTCTATTGGTGAGTGGTAATGTTTTAAAGTTTAAAATGTTTCAAAGTGGTTCCTTGGGGGTTTGGGTGGAGCCTTAAAGGCTAACCTAAACCCAAGTGTAAGTTTTCTAATTCACCTTGTTCGTTAAGTGTTGGTGTGTGCGATTATTTGTGTTGTTGTGTGAAATGTGGATTGCCTTTACTCTCCATTTTAGTTTTGTTATGTAGTCGTTGTTGTGTCAAGCCTCACGTGATGGTTGTCATTGCTTACGGTGATGTGTAGTCCCACTAGTAGTGACTAGTAGAATAGTACGGTTATGTGTAGTCCCATCGAAAAATTGCTAGTTGTGTGAACGGTGATGTGTAGTCCCACCGGAAATGGTTGTGCATATGCAAACCATGTTTGGTCTATGATTGTGTTTATTTCATCTCTTACTTATATGGTTTTGATTTTCAAAACTAAAATATTTGCTTTAAACTGCATTGTTGTTGTGTTTAGAGCTCCGCTCACTAAGCTTTTAAGCTTACGCTCTCTCTTTTTCCAACAATGCAGATCGTTAGAAGCTTCGGGAGGCAAGTGGGCAAGGGAGGAGTCTTGAAGTTCTTGCTAAGCTCAAAGTATGATTTTATGGTTGTAATAATGCTTAGACAATGGAAATACTAGATTTTCATGTTAGGGAGTTGGTGTTCAAACTCCTATGTTTGGCCTTGTTTATGTTGCTAGCATGTTTTAATTGTTGATGCCATGTATTGTTGGAGTTTGTTATTGCTTTTGGTGGATTACTTTGCTTTTTGGCATGTTGGTGTTTTTGAAGCTAATTGTTCTTGTGAGCTTGAGCTTGAGATTCATTTTATTGCGTGTTTGCATGTTTGAGGTCGTGTTTAGGGTGTCTTGCATCTAGATTGATTGTATTTTGAGATGCCATGTGGTTTGTGATGATTTGGGGCAAGTTTGGGGACGTTTGGAGATGTCAAATTATGTTTTCGGGCCAAATTGTGCCCATACATTTCGGAACGCCTGATATGGTTTCGGAACGGTCGAGCACCAGGGGTACCCGTATCGGAACAGGAGTGGTGTCGTTTTGGTACGATTTGCCACTGGAGGTTCCTGTTCTGAAACTATGTAGGGTCGTTCCGATACGTTTGGCCACTAGAGGTTCCCGTTCCGGAACAAGGTGGGACCGTTCCGAAACGGCTTGATGTTACTTTTTAAAAGGAGCCCGCGTTTCGGAACAGGCAGGCCTGTTCCGAAACGCAGATGGTTAAAACAATTACAAGGCATCTTTGAAGGTTCGCTAATGTAGCGTTTTAGTCCCTAAAGCTTGTATGCTTCCTAAATAAGTTATATGTGCCCCTTTGTGATGGTTTCGTCTCGTGAGCATGCAATTTGACAAATAAATTATTTGGTAAGTTTAAGTTATCGTGTGCCCTCTGTATGGGTTCGTATTCCATCTTTGCTTTTCCGCTGTTGCCTTCACACATATGATTAAAATGATATCTAGACAAGATAGTTAAAATGAAAAAAATAAGGTTGATAATCGAAGCGAGGCCTTAGCGGGTTTCGCTTCGATTTTCCCCGTGTAACATGTTTGGTCCGATTTATTGGCTAGACTGGGACGAAAGGGTTACTACTATTATTACTGAAGCAAATATAATAAATTCTGAAATAAAAATAAAAATAAAATAAATCATAAAATATTTTTTTCAAAAATAATTCTAACATTTCTAGTTTGATAATAAATTTTAAAACTTACGATTTTTTAACTGCACTCTCTAAATATATTGTATGTCACTCACCCAAGGAACCAAATATGATTTTCATAATATTTTGGGTAAACTACACAGATGACCACTGAACTATGGGTTTGGTGTCAAAATGACCACTATATTATTTTTTGCCTCAAATGCACCACACAACTATTTAAATGATTTCATTTTAACCACACGCCGTTAAAAAAACGAAAAACTTGACGGAACTGTTAAAAAAATTGGTATAATTACACATTTGGTCATTTATATTTATACAACATATCAATTTAGTCCTAATTTTAATCTAATAAAATAAATTAATTATTCAATAAGATGATGACACATGTCACCGCCTTATTGGAAGTCTTTAATTATTTTTATTTAATTAATTTAATTATTTTTTCACCTTTAATCAGGTGGTGACACGTGTCACACCCAATTGGAGGTGGAAAAATATTAATATGAAGATTGCTTCCAAGGGGAATTGAACCAGGGACCTTGGAATGAAATGGGCAAGTGCTTCCCACTGGGACAAGTACTTTTTTTGTGCTATGAAATACAGTCTTTAATATATATTTAAATGATAAATCCTTTATTTTTAATCTCATGGCCTTGAAGTTTCATGTGCTATAGACAAGGTAAAGGCCTCGGTTTATTTCAACAGTGTTATCACCTGCAAAACCAAATCAAACCAAAAAGAACAAGTCGTTTCGGTTCTTTGGAACTCCATCTATTCACCCTATTCTCTTCTCAAAAATGCTATGTATGTCATTTATACCACTCCATCGTCTGTGGGTGCAGCTGGAGCTGGACCAGGGATGGGAGTAGGGGCAGGAGCACTAGCGGCTGGTGCTGTGTTGTTTGGGGATGACTTCATGTCATGCTTTGGTGTTCCTGCGGGCTTCCAAGATGCGAGCCTCACCATATCCACTGACCCTCCTTTCTGATCCAACACTGCCTATGTAATGTCTAAACTAAACTCTGAAGCACGTTGTTGAAATATTGCAGAGAGAATTGATGCAATGGACATTGTAATTTGTTTGTAAGAAGCTGATATATTTTATACATATATGTTCTACAACCAAACTTACCATGACTATGTCTGTTTCCTGCCACTGCGAGAGATAGGCTCCTTTTTCCTTTTTCTTCCAAATTTCTAGTTATTAATGCTTGTAGTTGTGTAGAATCATAGTGCCATTTGTTGCGCGGATATGAAATGGTAGCTCAACAAGCCTATATAATTGATCTTTAGGGGAGCAAATTCTTTGTTTACTTTTGTTAACAAAATAAGATACACGCAAGCATCTCAACTCCCGGATGGAGTTCCAAAGAACCGAAACGACTTGTTCTTTTTGGTTTGATTTGGTTTTGCAGGTGATAACACTATTGAAACAAACCGAGACCTTTACCTTGTCTACAACACAGGGAACTTCAAGGCCATGAGATTAAAAATAAAGGATTTATTATTTAAATATATATTAAAGACTGTATTTCATAGCACAAAATAGTGCTTGGCCTAGTGGTAAGCACTTGCCCATTTCATTCCAAGGTCCTAGGTTTAATTCCCCTTGGAATCAATCTCATATTAACATTTTTCCACCTCCAATTGGGTGTGACACGTGTCACCACCTGATTGGAGGTGGAAAATAATTAAATTAATTAAATAAAAATAATTAAAGACTTCCAATAAGGCGGTGACATGTGTCACAATCTTATTGAATAATTAATTTATTTTATTAGATTAACATTAGGACTAAATTGATATATTGTATAAATATAAATGACCAAATGTGTAATTATACCAATTTTTTTAACAGTTCCGTCAAGTTTTTCGTTTTTTTAACGGCGAGTGGCTAAAATGAAACTATTTAAATAGTTGTGTGGTGCATTTGCGGCAAAAAATAATATAGTGGTCATATTGATACCAAACTCATAGTTCAGTGGTCATTTGTGTAGTTTACCCTAATATTTTTCACAAGGTTCCGAAAATAAACATAACTTGTCCTTGAAAGTAGGAATGTGAAGGTTCTCCAGGGGCCCACATAAGCGCAAACTCCTCTCAGCTAAGTAAATTCCAAAAACACTGATCTCTCTCTCAGTTTACTGTCTTCCGTCTTTTCGCTTCCAAGATCCTCCGTCGCGCAATGGTTCAACCGTCGTCAACACCGTCGCTGGACCCCCAACAATTCCTCTCTTCCGTCCTCTCCCAACGCGGCCCTTCCTCCCTCCCCTACACCGAAGACACCAAATGGCTAATCCGCCAGCACCTCCTCTCCCTCACCTCCCACTACCCTTCCCTTCAACCCAAAACCGCCACTTTCACCCACAACGACGGCCGCTCCGTCAATCTCCTCCAAGCTGACGGCACCATCCCCATGCCTTTCCAAGGCGTCACTTACAACATTCCCGTCATAATCTGGCTCATCGAATCTTACCCCCGTTACCCTCCCGTCGTCTACGTGAATCCCACGCGCAACATGATCATCAAACGCCCCCACCCCCACGTTTCCCCCTCCGGGTTAGTTTTGATCCCTTATTTGCAGAACTGGATTTACCCAAGTTCTAATCTTGTTGATTTGATCGCTAATTTAAGCTCTGCTTTTTCTCTTGATCCCCCCTTTATTCCCAACGTCGCTCCAATCCTAACCCCAACCCTAACCCACCTGGTTACGGACATCAGCAGCAGCAGCAGCATCTGCCTCAGAGTGCAGCTGCCGCTGCTTCAGTGTATCCGCCTTATGGGAGGGTACAGCCGCCGCATACGGAGGAAGCCGCGGTGGTTTACAAGAGGAATGCGGTGAATAAGTTAGTGGAGATGGTTCACGGGGATATAATTAAGATGGGAAAAGAAAGGGAAGCTGAAATGGAAGGCTCGTTTTCGGCTCAAGCAGTGTTGAGAAGACGAGAGGAAGAGATTAACAAAGGGTTGAAAGAAATGCAAGACGAAAAAGAAGCTTTAGAACGGGGTGGGAGAATAGTTGGCCTTATATAGCCCATTCTCTTTACTGTCTTGGCGGGCACGCTGTCAACGGGCGGCAATAAATGCGGTGCAAATAACGGGGTTCTAACCGTTACGCAGATATTTGTTCCGCTCGTCGTGGCAAACTAGCCGTTGTGGCTAGCCATTATGCTCATCTGCCTTGGCCGCTAGTTGGGCCTTTCCTTTATTCTTCCATCTTTCTTGAACCTTTTCTTCCGTCCTAACCTGAAATAAAAAATAAATATAAAGATTAAATAAAAATTAAATCTAATCTTAATACAAATAAATTGAAATTTTAAATTAAAAATAAAATAATAATTAGGTTATATTGAGTTGCGCTATTCCCAAGCATAACCACTTCCTGAGAGTCTTTGTGTTTGGCTATTAGTCTGGGCATGTCCTTCCCCTCTTTAGGTGGATGTTGCTGCCAACCTTACTGCCTTGGCGGGACATACACCAAGAAAACAAAAAGAATGCTATATATATAATATATTTTTTAAGCAAATAAATGAAAAGAAAATTAATGAGCAAAAACTAAATAGGAGTGCAGAAACTCAAACGCAGTTGCTGTTGCCAATCCCCGGCAACGGCGCCAAAAACTTGTAAAGCGTTTAGGTGTTCTCTATTTGTGAGCGCAAGTGCACACTCTGTCAAGTTATAATATAAAAGAGATCGTCTCCATAGGGATTGGAATAGCTCCTATGAATGGTTTCCTACACAAAGATTTAGTAAAAGCACCATTAAATCTCATGATATGGAAATATAAAAAAACACAAGTAAAGATAAAGATAGTGATGAGAGGAATGATAGGGAGAGTTTGGGCGATAAGCTGGGTAAGACAAGTGAAGCTTAGTAGCTTGTGGACTGCATTGTAAGGCTTTGAGTATGCTTTGCGTTGCCATGAATTGTTGCCTCAGCGGGTATGGCGGGCGGCAAACTACGACCCTGTCACGCAGCCGCAGTAGGTTACTGCCTCTGCAGGGGTGTGTACTGTCTTAGCAGGTGGAACGGAAAGAAGTCCTGGCGGCAAGTCTAGCAGTCATTCTGAGTTTGACAGGATAGTCGACAGTGATCCCACTTATTTCTAGGTTAGGATGCTTGAGATTGCTTAACATGAGTATTCCCGCTTGTCACGCAGCGGATACTATAGAACCAAATTAATCAACTCGGTTAGTAATCCCTTTTAGCCGCTGAAACTTGTGGACTAGTGTGGAACCAAGTTAGTCACACCTAGAGGTGGCAATCGGGTCGTTTCGGTTCGGGTCATTTCGGCTCTATCTAGAATCAGTTTAGATTCGTTTCGGGTCGGTTCGGTTCAGGTCCGAGTCTAATTCGGGTTTGAGATGAGTCGAATCCAGTTCAGGTATTGGATCGGGTCAAAGTTGGATCAGTTGTTTTCAGGTCGGGTCAATATCGGATCGGTCGCTTTCGGTTCGGGTCAAAATCGGGTCGCTTTCGGGTCGATTTCGAGTTAGGTCAACATTTGAATTTTCGAGTCAATTCGGTTTGAGTTGGGTTTAGGGTTTGAGGTTTAGTATTTATGGTTTAGTTTAGAGTTATTGGTGTATGAGATTAATTCTGATTCAACTTGTTAATCTATGCATTTGAATTTGATTAAATATTTAAATCAAAGCTTCATGTATCCATATTAAAATTTTGTGTATAATTATATTAAATCAAAGTTTATTATATGTAATAATAATAATAATAATAATAATAATAATAATAATAATAATAATAATAATAATAATGTCTGAAATGAATTAATTTATTAAACTTAGGATCTAATTGAGCTATCTAAAATCTAGAAGCATAAATCACGGACATAATTAAAATAATTCTAAAACTAAATGTGAAATTTCAATTAAATTAATCTAAATTGAAACTCAATTAAATTAAGAAAAAGAAAAAGACAATTGGTAAAAATGGAGAGAGAAAAGACAAAATTTTGGAGGGACACCAATTTTTTAAGCTAGATTGAAAAAAAAAAGACAATTGGCAAAAATAGAGAGGGAAAAGACAAAATTTTGGAGGGAAATAATGCACCAATTATTTAAGCTAGAGATCAATTACTTTTTAGGTCATGTTGCATTTAAAATGTTACATTTTAGTACTAATATTTAACTTTAAGTTTTAGTTTAATTTCATTTAGTCACAAGTATCCCCACGGTTTAGACTTTGAATATAGAAATTCCCTCCCCGTAGTGATATTTAGTCTCTAAAAATTTACTTTTAGACAAAATTAACTAATCTTTGTAATTTAGTCTATTAATTTAATTTAATGATATTTTTTTATCATTTTAATTTCTAAGATTTAATTTTTAGCCAAAATTGACCCCTATTTATTTATATGGTATAATTATGAAATTGGTCATTGGACTCTCAAATTTCTCCACTTCCAAATTGTCAATTTAGTCCACAATTTCAGTTGTATGCTATATTTTATGGTGAAATTATAAAATTGGTCACCAAGCTCTCAAATTTCTCTACTTTCAAATTGTCAAGATGATCTCTAATTCCAGTTTTAGCTATATTTTATGGTAAGATTGTAAAAATTGTCTCTAATTTCAGTTTATGGTTTAGGCCTTAGTGTTAATGGTTTAGTGTTATTGATTTTAGATTAATTTCTACGGCTTAAAGGTTAACAATTTAGGTTTTTAAGGCTTATTGTTAATGATTTAGGGTTTATGGTTTAGTTTAAGGTTATTGGTTCATGAGATTAATTTTTATGGCTTAAGGTTTATTGTTTAGGATTTATGGCTTAAGACTAAATATTGGGAGAGAAAATAGTACATTAAAATTCTAAATTTAAAAATTAGTAAGGGCAAAAGTTTTATTTAATTAATAGTTAAACGTAAAATGACATAAAATGTTATTATACCATAACTTTGACAAGAGCAACGGTCTCTTCCATGGTATAATACAAAAAGATAATAAAACATACTTTATTTTATTATTTATTATATTGTTAAAAATAGATAATATTAAAAATAAATTATTCATTTACTTTACCTTAATTTTTTGGTTAAAATCAAGTCGGTATTCAGTTCAGCTTTCGATTCGAGTAGCATTCGATTCGGGTCAAATTGGTTCAGGTCCATTCGATTTGGATCTATTCGATTCAAGTCCATTTCGGTTCAACAAAAAATTTCGGTTTGGTTTATTTCGGGTCAACTTCGGATCATCATGTTCGGGTTAAAATCGGGTTTCGGGTCTCAGGTCAAGTTTGTCAGGTCTAGTCACGCCGCCCGTTTTAACCGTTCTTAACCCTTTGGTGAGCCTTGCACTTTCGTGCCCGACAAATGAATTTTCTCTTCAAATGACTAGTGTAGAAAGATTGAAGGAACAAAGAAAATAGATTAAGCAAACTCAGAACTTTATTGAAAACATCTCAAAACTATACAACTGTTTCCCAAATTACTTTACATACACGCGCCTAAACCGTAGGAGAGTTAGGCCGCGACCCCCAACACTCCAACCTATCTAGTTATCTCCCCATCTACCCTCTCGTTCTCGCCAATGTACGAGATGCTTAGATCCCTCTCGATATGCGAGATATGTCAGATATGCGAGATATGCCCATATACCCTTACATACATTGGGTATATATAGGGCTAATGGCCTAAGTTTGAGTCCTCCTTAAAGTATGTTTACATTTATTACAAACTTCTTTTTGACTTAAATATGGACTATTTGGACGTTGCCTTCTTCCGCAAGTAAGGATAAGTGCTCATACTTATCGGTCTTGGATCAGCTATACCGGCCGCTGCAGGCTTCAGAAAAGTGCAAGACTGGGCTCATTGGGCTTAGGAAATTATCTTCTTGAAATCGAGACCTGTCTTGGCTAAGTTGGTGTAAGTCCTGCCCGGGCAGCACTTGGCGTCAATGCTGCTCCGGCAGCGGCCTTGGCGACATCTTTGAGCTGCTTCAGTACAACCCTTTGGTTCAGCTTTCTTGCCTTGTCCCGTCCTCTCCTCTCCTAGTTATAGCACCTGGAAACAAAACCTAAACTAAAACATTAACTTTTCTTCACCAATCACAAGTTATTCAATACGAGCATGGTAAAAGAGAAGATGATGTTATAATGCATGCAATGCACCTAAATATGCCTAAATGTGCTCAAGAACAACAATAATAAGGGCAGGAATGTGTACAAAATATAGAACTCCTGGACACTCTACAATACGTCTCTCTATTAGAGCTTCATGAGCTTAGGTTTTCTTTGATTTAAAAGCTTCAACCCAAAGCTATCGATTGGGTAAGTAAAAGCCCCAAACCTATTAATGATTTCTTGAACCTTTAGAGGTTTAATTTCAAGATTATGATCCTTAAGATTGGCTTATGTTCTTTAAGCCTCTGATTCATGAATCCATTGAATAGCTAATGGCTATTCTAAGTTAAGTTTTCAATATTGATTGTAACGTATTTTCATTGCTTTTTCCTAGTTCAAGTTGTTGGGTTGTGTGGAGCTCGATTCGATCAACCAATATATGCTCACCAAGTGGTGGAGAGTTGGATATTTGGGTGGAAGGTTTTTGGAAGCTAGAAAGATTAAAGACACAATGATTTATAGTGGTTCGGCCTTCTAACAAGCACCTACATCCACTACCTTAGCTTCCCACTAAGGATTTCACAATCAATCCACTAATTGATTCGTCCCCTTTTCTAGGATTAGGAGGAAACCCTTACAACCGATCAAGCTTCTACCCAAGCCTTGATCAAACCCTCTTTTACAAAGAGAAACAAGAAAACAAACTTAAACCCTCTAATAGGTGTTTGTTTGCACAATGAAGCACTCACCCAAAACCTAAAACACTTGAGCAAATTTGACAATTTTGGCTCACTAGTGTTTGTCTATACAAGAAATGACACTTTAAGCACTAAGACAATTTCTTGATCATTTGTTGATTGACAATTGAAGCATTGGCCTTCTCTTGATGCTTGGAGGTCCCTTTTATACTCCCAATTGAGTTTGTAGCCGTTACTAGCCGTTGGGATCAAATTGGAGCCGTTGAGGACTTTAATTCCCTTCATAAATGCTGTTCTGCAGCTACCGGTATCGATACACGTGAAACGGTATCGATACAGCCTTCTTGAGGAAATAGTCGTTGGGCTCTTGCCAGCATAGGGTATCGATACACTTGGAACGGTATCGATACGGCCTTCATATGAACTAGCCGTTGGGCTCTTGCCAGCCTGGGCGTATCGGTACGGCTTGATATTTAAATGGCCGTTGGGAACTAGCCGTTGGGGTAGTTGAAATGGGATCGGTACGCTGACGTGGCGTATCGAAACGACCCCACTCCGTATCGATACAAGGGTTTGCCGTATCGGTACGGGTTTTGACAGTGGCCAAACTGGGGCAAAATGGTATCGATACTGGTTAAGGCGTATCGATACTGGTAACATGAAAAGTCAAGTTTGGCTTTTGAATACATGAAAAATCTTTGTCAAAAACCTCTTAAAATACCTCAAACATAATTTCAAGTTGTTTGGACTTAAAACCAAGTTTTAAATTCTTTTCAACTTAGTCCAAAACATTTTTCAATTATTATATCAAAACATTAGTTCTACAATCTCCCCCTTTTTGATATAATAAAACTAACTTGAAAAATTGTTTGGGATTCTCCCCCTTTAACTTTAAAGATGTGAATAAGAGATTTAAGATGTGAAATCAAATAAAGCTCCCCCTTATTCATTTGAAAATTCAATTTTTCAAACCATTTCTCCCCCTTTTTGTTATATCAAAAAGAATTTAAGACATTAAGTTCAAAATAACAATAGAGGTAAAAAGTTTTGACATAAATAAGAATTTGGTTTAAAATTGGCTCCCCCTTACTCAAAGCATCATCAAAAGAGTTAGTCCATCAAATATGATCATCTAGTTGAATAAACTAAAAAAATAAATTAAATCAAAACAACTAGAAATTTTACCAACACTTGAACCCAAGGGAGGATGTGAAGCCTTCCTTCTTCAAGTGTTCTTCCTTGTGTGTATGGAGTTCCCCCTCAATGTTTGACTTGTTGAACATCTCCATCACACCTACAATAGACAATCAAGTAATTTTTGGTATCCAAATTGCTTTGGATCCATAAACGTTAGTTGCACAAAATTTAGTCCCCTTAGGAATCCATTTTTCAATTTCATCCTTTTTAGTTGAAGTATTAAGTCCTTTTGGGACCCAAACACTTCTAAAACATTTTCCATTTACAAATCTAGGGGCACTAGATTGTCTAACATAAAAGTTTGATTTTCCAAAATTGTTTTTCTTTTCAAGCTCTTTGGAAATCAAATCTTTTTCTCCTTGAACTTTTTGAAGCAATTTTTGTAAATCAAGACATTTTAACTCAAACTCTTCAAGTTTTGCTTCAAGTTCAAGTTTGGTTTTAGAAAGCAAATCATTTTGAATTTTTAACTTTGAAATCAATTTATTGTTTTTCAAAATGTGGCTTTTAAAATCTAAAACCGAATCATCATAGGCATCTTGTAATTCATCAAAAGTGTAAGAACATGAAGTAGATGAATTAGAAGTTACCCTTGAATCTTCTTCGATGGCCATAAGGCAAAGGTTGGCTTGTTCATCGTCGGTGGAGTCCTCATCACTCCAAGTAGCCACATGTGCCTTCTTCTTATGGCTTGAAGTGCTTGCCCTCTCCTTTCTCTTAGGTTCTCGTTCAAGCTCTCTCAAAGCTTTCTTCATGAAAGGGGCACACTTCTTGAAGAGATGAACTATCTCTTCATCTTCCTCCTCCTCTTCACTTGAGTAGACATGATGGCAAGTGGAGGATTTGAGAGCCATGGCACTAGCATTGATGCCAAGCCCTTTGATTTTCTTCTCTCCCATAGCTCTAATTTCTTCCCTCTTCTTCTCATCATCTTTGTTCTTCTTCATGATTTGATGAGTAAGGAGTGACCCCATGAGTTCATCAAGCTTCAAAGTCTTCAAATTTTTGGCTTCGATGATGGCGGTCCTCTTTGAGTCCCAAGACTCGGGAAGTGAGTAGATGAGCTTTCGAACAAGCTTCTCCTCTGGGATGACTTCTCCATAACCTTTAAGACCATTGGTGATGGTGGAGAACCTATCAAACATCTTCTCGATGTTCTCTTCCGGATCCATTTTGAAGTTCTCATACTCCAAGGTTAGGAGCCCAATCTTGGTCTCCTTGACTTCATTTGTCCCCTCGTATGTGACTTCAAGCTTGTCCCATACCTCCTTGGCACTCTCACAAGAAGACATCTTCTCATAGATGGATGGACCAAATGCACAAAACAAGATGTGCAAGGCTTTGCAATTTAGCTCCATCTTCTTGCGATCGTCGGCACTCCATTCCGCTTTATTTCTTTTAGGCACGAACGGGCCATCTTCAACTACATCCCATAGCTTGTAATCTTTTGATTTGATGAAGAGCTTCATCTTTGTCTTCCAATGGGCATAGTGGTCTCCGTCGAAGAAAGGCGGTTTGTCGATGGATTGCGCCATTTGAGCCGGTTGATGAAATAGTGATCGAGCTTGCCGGATCTTCTCAATAGGATGTTAATCCTTACCGATTGAGCCAAGCTCTGATACCAATTGTTGGGTTGTGTGGAGCTCGATTCGATCAACCAATATATGCTCACCAAGTGGTGGAGAGTTGGATATTTGGGTGGAAGGTTTTTGGAAGCTAGAAAGATTAAAGACACAATGATTTATAGTGGTTCGGCCTTCTAACAAGCACCTACATCCACTACCTTAGCTTCCCACTAAGGATTTCACAATCAATCCACTAATTGATTCGTCCCCTTTTCTAGGATTAGGAGGAAACCCTTACAACCGATCAAGCTTCTACCCAAGCCTTGATCAAACCCTCTTTTACAAAGAGAAACAAGAAAGCAAACTTAAACCCTCTAATAGGTGTTTGTTTGCACAATGAAGCACTCACCCAAAACCTAAAACACTTGAGCAAATTTGACAATTTTGGCTCACTAGTGTTTGTCTATACAAGAAATGACACTTTAAGCACTAAGACAATTTCTTGATCATTTGTTGATTGACAATTGAAGCATTGGCCTTCTCTTGATGCTTGGAGGTCCCTTTTATACTCCCAATTGAGTTTGTAGCTATTACTAGCCGTTGGGATCAAATTGGAGCCGTTGAGGACTTTAATTCCCTTCATAAATGCTGTTCTGCAGCTACCGGTATCGATACACGTGAAACGGTATCGATACGGCCTTCTTGAGGAAATAGCCGTTGGGCTCTTGCCAGCATAGGGTATCGATACACTTGGAACGGTATCGATACGGCCTTCATATGAACTAGCCGTTGGGCTCTTGCCAGCCTGGGCGTATCGGTACAGCTTGATATTTAAATGGCCGTTGGGAACTAGCCGTTGGGGTAGTTGAAATGGGATCGATACGCTGACGTGGCGTATCGAAACGACCCCACTCCGTATCAATATGAGGGTTTGCCGTATCGGTACGGGTTTTGACAGTGGCCAAACTGGGGCAAAATGGTATCAATACTGGTTAAGGCGTATCGATACTGGTAACGTGAAAAGTCAAGTTTGGCTTTTGAAAACATGAAAAATCTTTGTCAAAAACCTCTTAAAATACCTCAAACATAATTTCAAGTTGTTTGGACTTAAAACCAAGTTTTAAATTCTTTTCAACTTAGTCCAAAACATTTTTCAATTATTATATCAAAACATTAGTTCTACACAAGTGTTGGAGGAAGTTAGACCATCTTCTCCCAAGCAAGCTAGGAATAAGGGAATCGTTATTCGAGAACTTCAGTATCGAGGTGAGTGTAGTCGGAGTCTCGAGAGTTGGCTAGGTGCCATCTCGAATCGTTGGATATTATTTTTGTGTGACTAATCATTATGTTGAAGGATTTTACTTAAACATCATCAAAAGCTTTTGTTGGCAAGCATGAGTAAGTGTGGTATTAAGTATTGATCATTACATATAGTTATCAAATCATTGAAATATGTTCTTCGTCGTTGAATCATTGATATGTGTTTATTGCTATTATCTATTGCTATGGTCATATGATTATTGAGTTAATGTTATTGTGTCATTGCTATAAAACTATTGTTATAGACTAATGATTATTGTACCTTGAGATCAAAGTATTGGATACAATTGGCATGCCATAGAATTCGTGAGCTCATTGATACGAGTATTGGGCTTCGACCTTGGTGCGGTGGAGGGATGTGTTGTGTATTATTCAATTGGTGCGGCGAAGGGAACATGACATGATCATTATTGTTATTGTTGGTGTTTGTGGTGGAATTCGTGTCAAAATACGGTTAAATCGATCCAATGGAATTGTTGGTTGTTGATATTGTTTTTGTTATGTTATTAGGATTGTCATCAAGGCATGTTAAATGGCATACTATGTTCATTCATGGTTATTGGTTATCTCACTTACACTATGTATGTCTAATGCATTCATCTTTCATACATTTCAGGTTAAAGAGTATATTAGATTGAAATCGGAGCTAGTTGGAAGATCGGCAAGTCACCACGAGTATAGAGAGTAATGTATTTTGTCCCTATGAACTCTTAAAATGGTGACAAAATAGTTAAACTAGTTGATTTTGATGTTTAGGTTATGGGTATGAAGGCTATGTGTTGTATGTGGCTTAAGTGCCCTAAAAGACTTGTTAAGTTTGCTTAAAAGTGATCATATATGCATAATTGGGCTAAAAGTTGAAAATATAGTAAATAGATTAAGAATGGCATGAAACTTGACATACTGATAGATTATGTGTTTATAAACTTGCTAGTAAAATTTGGTAGTAATTAAACCAGGTTTGGGTAGTTAAAATGGCTAAACACTAGCTAAAATCTGTTATTACAGATCAGGCGTATCGATACGGGTCATGGCGTATCGATACGGGTCATGGCGTAATTGGCTAAGTTAGAACGGAGTGTATCGGTACACCCCAAGGGTGTATCGAAATAGAATTTGGCAGTAAAGCCTAAATAAGAATCGTATCGATACGATTCTTAGAGTGCATCGAAACAATCAAATGCTTGGTCAATCTGTATCGATACACACCAAAGTGTATTGATACAGGGTCTGTGTAATTGAACTTGATTTTGAATTTGCATATTCTTGTATCGATACAGTACATCTATGTATCGATACAACATTGATAAAATCTGCTTAAAGGCTTGAGTCATAGTTTACATTGTTTATAATTTAGCCCTTGAATAATTTGGATTAAGGATAATATTTGGTAATGTTTTAAAAAGGATTAAGCATATTTGAAGATCTATATATTAATTTATTGTTTACATAATTATTTCTAATAAAATTTAATTAATTATTAAATTTAAATACAAATATAAATTTATGAGAATAAAAATAAAAAATAAAAAATATTAGTTTATAAATGTCACAATGTAAATACGTGATGATGAAGAATTAAAATAGAAAATGTTAAATTTAAGTTATTTGAAAAAATTTTATAATTGTTAAAGGTAAAACAATTTTTATAACTCTTATATCAAAACCTTCAATTTCAAAAAGCTCATGTTGGCAGCTTTTTTAAAATTAGAGGTTTCACCCCAATAAACTATTCTAATATGCTATTCATCAATAATCTAAATTAGCGAATTTGACCGGTCTTTAATTTTAGTTCAAACTTTTAATTTTGATTTAAACCTTTATTTACCAAACATGACCTATGTATTGTGCTCTTAAATTAGAATAATTTAATAATTTTTAAACAAATTAATATCCAATTGATCGAAATACAGTATATAAATTTCAAATATACTAATAACCGAAATATATATATATATAAACTTATAAACTCTAAAAATTTAAATTAAATTTTCATTTAAGATTTAATTGTTAGAATATTGGTATTGAGTTTTTTTTTTTATTTTAAGATTTCACGTGTGATTTTATTTTTTCTTTCAAAATCAATGGTAATTTTTATCACATTTATAAAGTAACCAATAGAATTAACTGAAATGACATTAGTACTAGTCTGAAGTTGATCTATACCAACCTCTCCTTTATTTGTCTAGAGTATTGGCCTGAAGTGGACTACTAACTTTTCCTTTGTTTTCTTAAAGTCGACATGTAATTTCGACAAATATTATTATTACTGAAGCAAATATAATAAATTATAAAATAAAAAAACAATAAATTATAAAATATATTTTTCAACAATAATTCTAACATTTTTAGTTCGATAATAAATTTTAAAAATTATCATTTTTTAACTGCAGTCTAAATATATCGTAGGTCGGACTCACCAACCAGATATGATTTTCATAATATTTTTCCACAAGAGTCTGAAAATAAACATAACTTGTCCTTGAAAGTAGGAATAAGAAGGTTCCCCAGGGGCCCACATAAGCGCAAACTCCTCTCCGCTAAGTAAATTCCGAAAACACTGATCTCTCTCCATCTTTTTGCTTCCAAGATCCTCCGCCGCGCAATGGTTCAACCGCCGTCAACACCGCCGCTGGACCCCCAACAATTCCTCTCCTCCGTCCTCTCCCAACGCGGCCCGTCCTCCCTCCCCTACACCGAAGACACCAAATGGCTAATCCGCCAGCACCTCCTCTCCCTCCCCTCCCACTACCCTTCCCTTCAACCCAAAACCGCCACTTTCACCCACAACGACGGCCGCTCCGTCAATCTCCTCCAAGCTGACGGCACCATCCCCATGCCTTTCCAAGGCGTCACTTACAACATCCCCGTCATAATCTGGCTCATCGAATCTTACCCCCGTTACCCTCCCGTCGTCTACGTGAATCCCACGCGCGACATGATCATCAAACGCCCCCACCCCCACGTTTCCCCCTCCGGGTTAGTTTCGATCCCTTATTTGCAGAACTGGATTTACCCAAGTTCTAATCTGGTTGATTTGATCGCTAATTTAAGCTCTGCTTTTTCTCTTGATCCTCCCCTTTATTCCCAACGTCGCTCCAATCCTAACCCCAACCCTAACCCGCCTGGTTACGGACATCAGCAGCAGCAGCAGCATCCGCCTCAGAGGGTGGCTGCCGCTGCTTCAGTGTATCCGCCTTATGGGAGGGTACAGCCGCCGCATACGGAGGAAGCCGCGATGGTTTACAAGAGGAATGCGGTGAATAAGTTAGTGGAGATGGTTCACGGGGATATAATTAAGATGGGAAAAGAAAGGGAAGCCGAAATGGAAGGCTCGTTTTCGGCTCAAGCAGTGTTGAGAAGACGAGAGGAAGAGATTAACAAAGGGTTGAAAGAAATGCAAGACGAAAAAGAAGCTTTAGAACAGAAACTGCAGGTTGTTTTGATGAGCACCGATGTGTTGGACGTTTGGGTTAGAAACAACCAAGGGAAAACCAACAACTTAGACAAGGTAATCGACAATGTGGACGTCGACGAGGCGTTTCATTGTGCCGACGCGCTTTCGGAGCAAATGCTGGATTGCACGGCGGCGGATTTAGCGATCGAGGACACCGTTTATGCGTTGGATAAGGCGGTGCAAGAAGGGGCGGTGGCGTTCGATCAGTACTTGAGGAATGTGAGGTTGTTGTCAAGGGAACAGTTCTTCCATAAGGCTACTGCTGCCAAAGTAAGGGCAGCTCAAATGCAGGCTCAGGTTGGTGGAGCTCCGAATTCACATTACGGCAACCCATGACTGCTTATTTCTTTGTTTATAAATGGATCATGTTTTGTCATATAAGTGATGTCTGCATTTTTTTTTGTTACATAATTGCGTTAACTGTAATGTAAGATAGGAACCATTTAAATAATTAAGTCATTTTATTTACAATGGTCGAAATCTTAATTTTAAAAAAATGCACATAAGCTCACGTTGATTCATTATTTTTAACGTCACTAATTCAAAATCAAACATAAAATTTTGGTTTCATTCAGCTCCTTTATGGAAGATGGATAAATTCAAAAAATAAGGAAAAATAAATAAGTCAGGAACGAAAATAAAATGTGGTAAAGAATGATGTAATTTATACAAGTGACTCGGGTTCGAGCACCAATTTTATACGGTGCGTGTTTTACTAAAAAATATTAAGAAGGTTGAACATATGATACTCTTGTATCACAGCAGCATATTAAAAAAACGCGCCTAAAGACGCGAAGAAAAACGCTTCTTCCGTCTGACAGAAATAATTCAAAATTTAAAACAAATTCTATTTAATATTTAACAACTTATATTTTTTATTAGGTTTTTAGATATTACAAGTTCACATATATTTAATATTTACATGATATTAATCGCATACTAATCCAAAAATAAAAATCATATATTATAATAAAGTCGAGCTAAAGCGTGTAATGTTTTAGAATATAAGATAATTATTTGATAAAACTGGAAGTGAATTTTTTTACAAACGGGAGTAAGATCGTAACAAGTATTTTTATGATAATTTAAGAATTAAAAAAATAAATAAATGGGACATTTGCCACTATTATAATATCGTTTGTGAATAAAATTCACCTGATAATAATTCATATACTGTTAATGATTTTTTATCAACAAACAGTAACAAAATGATGACAAATATCTCATTTATTTATTTTTAATTTAATTTTTAATTCTTAAATGACGACAATTGACATATATATTTATATAAGGTAAGATATGTTTACATGATATAAAATTTAAAAGTATTATATTTTTTTAAGGGTAAAGTACACAGACGGTCACTAAACTATACCCGAAAAAATAAAATGGTAACCAAACTTTCAAAAATCACAAAATGACAATTAAATTTTATGTTTTATAACAAAACGGTAACTAGACGTTAAATTCCGTTAAGTTTCTGTTAAAACTTTGGTATAATAACATATTTAGTCCTTTAACTTTATACAATCAATTAATTTAGTCATAATTTGAAACAATTCAGTAAATTTAGCCCTTTTTATTTAAGCATTCTTTCAAATTGGTCATTAAAGCAAAATTTCAAAGTATGGTAACATGATAAATAATTACAATTAAATTCTTATAGGAACTCGAAAACTCGACTCGAATAACTCAAAATATTTTTATATTTTAAATCATTTTTTCTTTTAATCGAATATTTTTTAAAATATAATATTTAATATTTTCATATTTAAATAACATCGAATATTTAATAACTACTTTAAATATTTGATTTAATTTAAAAATATTCGATTGAAAAGAAAAAAATGATTTAAAATATTCGAATATTTAATTAAATTTTTATAGGAACTCGAAAACTCGACTCGACTTGATTCGATTCGAATAAAAAAATTTCAAATAAAGTTTGAGTTGTAAAATATGATGCTTCAACTCGAATAACTCGAAAATTTTGTACTCAACTCGATCGAACGCTCACCTCTATCTTAAGATATGACGCGTCAACTCGAATATTCGAATATTTTAAATCATTTTTTTCTTTAAATCACATTGAATATTTAATAAATACTTTAAATATTTGATTTAATTTAAAAATATTCGATTTAAAAGAAAAAATTAATTTAAAATATTCGAATATTTAAAGTAGTTATTAAATATTGGAATATTTAATAAATACTTTAAATATTTGATTTAATTTAAAAATATTCGATTTAAAAGAAAAAATTAATTTAAAATATTCGAATATTTAAAGTAGTTATTAAATATTGGAATATTTAAAAGAAAAATATTTAATGTAGCTATTAAATATTCGAATATTTTAAATCTATTGTTTTTTTTAAATCGAATATTTAAAGAAGTTATTAAATATTCGATGTGATTTAAATATGAAAATATTAAATATTCTATTTTAAAAAATATTCAATTTAAAAGAAAAAATGATTTAAAATATTCGAATATTTCGAGTTATTCGAGTTGATGCGTCATATCTTAAGATAGAAGTAAGCGTTCGATCGAGTTGAGTCAAAAAATTTCGAGTTATTCGAGTTGACGCGTCATATTTTACAACTCAAACCTTATTTGAAATTTTTTCGATTCGAATCGAGTCAAGTCGAGTTTTCGAGTTCCTATAAAAATTTAATTAATTATTCGAGTATTTTAAATCAATTTTTTTCTTTTAAATTGAATGTTTTTAAATTAAATCGAATATTTAAAGTAGTTATTAAATATCCGATGTGATTTAAATATGAAACATTAAATGCTCTATTTTAAAAATATTTGATTTAAAAGAAAAAATAATTTAAAATATTCGAATATTTCGAGTTATTCGAGTTAACACGTCATATCTTAAAATAGAGGTGAGCGTTCGATCGAGTCAAGTAAAAAAATTTCGAGTTATTCAAGTTGACACGTCATATTTTACAACTCAAACTTTATTTGAAATTTTTTCGATTCGAGTCGAGTCGAGTTTTCGAGTTTTTATAAAATTTAATTGTAATTATTTATCATGTTACCATACTTTGAAATTTTGCTTTAAGGGCCAAATTGAAAGAATGCATAAATAACGAGGGCTAAATTTAGTAAATTATTTCGAATTAGGACTAAATTTATTGACTGTACAAATATGAAGGACTAAATGTGTTATTATACCAAAGTTTTAACAGAAACTTAACGGAATTTAACGTCTAGTTACCGTTTTGTTATAAAACATAAAGTTTAATTGCCATTTTGTGATTTTTGAAAGTTTGGTTACTATTTTGTTTTTTCGGGTATAGTTTAGTGACCGTCTTTGTACTTTACCCTTTTTTTAATCGTTGGTGAGTGAAAATATTTATAAGGGATTAATCGTAAAAAATGAGAGGATTTATATAGAAAAAGGTTGTGATCATGTTTGGTGCGGATAACCCCTTACAGGGTTATTCTCCTTGCAGTTATCATTTGAAACCTGGTCCGCTTGATTCTTCAAAGAGCCTAGGTTAGGCTGACTTTCCTCATCGCTTAACACGATCTTCTCATTAAGCGAGCAATTGTTATCAACGTACATGGACGCCACTTTGGTGATCTTTTTACCGAACGGATCAATGCCCAGTTCCAAGACTCCCGCCTCATCTAATATGACCCTAGTGATTTACATTGCATGCTTGCGTCTAGAAGCTTGCTTGATAAGCGTGAGCCTTTTGGTTCTACATGAGAACCCTTTCTTTTTCCTTTCGATGCTATTAATGACTGGAGATGAATAGGTGAAGGATTCTGAGAACAACGCCACTTTAAAAACGTCCTCATTTGTTACGGCTCCAAATTCTTTGCCCCCCGGTTTCCCAGTGTAATCTGAAAGATCCTGTCTGAGATGTATTGCCAAAATTTCCTTCTTTTGGCCACAAAGAAAGATTCTTCAAAGGTATTCGATCTCTTCCGCTTGCGGCTGCCAGATACACCAAGGTTGTTCACTCATTCAGTGATCAAGTCGCTCCATAGTTCATCTGGTTTAATGTTTGAGGGGATAGTCTGGCTTGAAAAGTTCCAATCTGGGGTTGTTTTTGTCCACAAAACTCTGGCCGCCAAGGTATCAGAAGTGGCATTGGAGTTGGCGATGTCATCTTTTCTTTTTCCATCAAAGGAGGAAAGCTCCAAAGGGTCCTTACCATAAAGGGAAATTGCGTGAGAGGAGAAAAGAGCGTCTCCATCACAAGTTGACCCTAGTATCCTTGTTCCTCGAGGATGGGGATCGAGAGATCTGAGATCTCCTTGGAACAAAGGCTAGTTGTTTTCCTGTAGTGGTTTGTCATCTTCTACTGCAGTGGGGTGGCGGATTACAGAGTTGTCGGTGAGTGACGGGCGTCGTCGGGACTGTTGAGAAATTTGGCTCGTCGTCCTTTCCCATATGTGAGAAGCTCACAGCCACGGTTCGAAACGACCAGATAATTTGAAGAGGTTTGTATTATGCCAACATTCCTTCTCATATGCCCGATCCTACCACATTTGTAACAGAATTTTGGGAGTCTCTCGTATTTAAAGAAGACTTCCATTGATTTGAAGTTTTTCCGGTTGAGAACAAAGCCAGTCTTCCACCCTGATTGCAACTCTAAGGTTTAAATGTCCATCTCATTTCACCTTGCTTTTGCTGTCAGAATTTGAACCGTAGCAGCGCGAGAACAAGTTTTCGATCTTCTTGATGTTATTCGGGGTGATTAAGATGAACAAGAGGTTATGCACTTGGATTCAGAACTCTTTCATAGCGAAGTCTAACTCTTCAAAAGCAACTTTCGACAACCATTCCTTCAGTATTAGGAGCCAATCTTGAACGGCCCATGGTCGGTTCCTTAAAACACTGAACATGTCTTCAGGTGATTGAAAAACAAAGAGAAAGACATTCTTCCCCAAGTCATGGCATTCTAAATACGGACATTTCCAGGCTTTGATGGTGAGGTGCTTGGCCGCCACATCCGAGAGAATCTTACCTACCAGTGCGTGATTTTTAATGACAAAGTTGACCTCCCTATTCTCATTTAAGTCAAGAGATTCCAGACATGCATTAAAGGGATTTTCCGAGTCAGGGGAATGTTGGGAAAGTAGACCAGAAGCGATCCTCTCGTGCTCAATTGCCAGGGGAGTGATTGAGGTCGTAGTGTGTTTTTAGGGGAAACAAAGATTGGTCAGGAAAGGAAAGTAAAAACAAAAAAGTAACAGATATGGGTGGAAGGATCGGGTTGAACCAGAAAAAAAAGTGAGGTGGTGCAGGACTAAGGGACAGAAACTCAAGACCAAAACATCAACCTAGAAGAAGCGGATGTGAACCTAGAAAGCAAGAAAACCTACATTCCACCGAAAGGAGGGTCATTCAGAGATTGCATGGAGCTGCTTTCAAGAGGAGATGAGAGGAGTTTGTCTCCTTCCTGACTTTTTTTCTTTTAGAATCACGAGTTTAATGATCGAAACCACTCCCACCTTGAATGCTCATTTATCTATTAAAAAACCAACAACAACCTCTCAGTTTCTAAAACAATTTTTCTAAAAGTTCAACCATTTCGGACAAGAATAGAAATCATTCGCTCTTTCTCAGTGCTCATATGTATGTCTCACACTAAAAATTTAAGTTTAGGATTTAGATTGTAAGGTTAGGGTTTATGATTAGAATTTAACGGATTTTGGGTAGGATATATTTTTTGAGTTTAGAATTTAAGATTTAAGAATTAAATTTTAAGATTATGACATAAAATTTAATTTTTTAGTGTTGGGCATAAAAAATACATTAAAAAAGATAAAATATTTTTTTTCCTTTGATAAAGGCAAATATGAAGTGATTCAAAGTAAATAAATCACAAGTTAATCGACAAATTCAACTAAACAATCATTTTTAGATATTAATAATAAGAATTTATTATTATAATAATATTTTACTTTCTTTCATACTTTTTGGGGTTAAATGTGTATGTCTCTCTTACGGTCTATATTTGGGGTGTGAGATTGTCTCTCCAAATAATGTCATTTCTAAAATTTGAACTCGTGTCTTCTATTTACAAGTACAAAATGTCTTACTAATGCACTCAATACTTGTTACTTTCTTTCATAATTTGATGCTTTTTATATAAAAGAATATATATATATATATATATATATATATATATATATATATCAATTTTGCTGACAATTTAAAAAATAAAATTTTAATATTTAAGAAAATAGTTTGATGCACATCAAACAGGTTTCTAAAACTGCGTATTATATGTAGAGGTGGTAATCGGGTCGTTCGGGTCGATTTCAGTTCGGGTCACTTCAGGTCTGTTTGGAATCGGTTTAGATTTTAGTTCAGATCTGGTTCGGGTATGAAATCAGGTCAAATCGGTTGTTTTTTAGGTCTGGTCAATATCGAATTGAGCGCTTTTGTTTCGGGTCAAAATCGTGTTGTTCGGGTCCATTTTGGGTCGGGTCAAACTTTAACTTTTCGAGTCGATTGAGTTTGAGTTGGGTTATGATTCACGAAGACTTTGTTGATGTAGAATATTGTGTGTCAGTGGAGGATACATAAGATTGTGTCAATTCGGTTTGAGTTGGGTATTTCTATTATCTAAGGTTTATGTTTTATGGTTTGGTGTTAACAATTTATGGTTTAACTTAAGGTTGTTGGTTTATAGTTTATGGTTTAATATTAATAGTTTATGGTTTAGTTTAGTGTTGTTGATTTATGAGATTAATTTTGATTCCTTAAGGTTTGTAGTTTAGTTTAGGGTTATCGGTTATGACATTATCTTCGTCCTTAAGGTTTATGGTTTAGTATTAATAGTTTATGGTTTAGTTTAGGGTTATTGGTTTATGAGATTAATTATGATTCCTTAAGGTTTATGGTTTTGGGTTTAGTATTAATGGTTTATGGTTTAGTTTAGGGTTATTGGTTTATGAGATTAATTGTGATTCAACTTGCTAATTTATGCATTCGAATTTGATTAAATATTTAAATCACGAACATAATTAAAAGAATTCTAAAATTAAATGTGAAATTTCAATTAAATTAATCTAAAATAAAAGTCAATTGAATTAAACTAAAACCTAAAAGTGAAAATTCGAGACTTAAATAAAAAACATGTAAAATCGGAAGAGTTAAAGAATTCATCCCCCTGACCTAAAACTAAAAGATAACGCAAATTATTTTAATTAAAGAAAAGGGAAAAAGAGAATTTGTAAAAAAAACACACACCCATTTTTTAGGTTAGGGGTTAATTCACCTTTAAGTCTTTATGCGTTTAAAATGTTACATTTTAGTCCTAATATTTACTTTTAAATTTTATTTTAATTCAATTTAGTCACAAGTAAGAAGTATCCCCACGGTTTGAACTTCAAATATAGCAATCTCCTCCCCCACAGTGATATTTAGCCCCTAAAAATTTACTTTAAGTTGAAATTGACACTTATTTATTTCTAATTTTTGTAATTTAGTCTAATAATGTTAATATATTGGTATTTTTGTTCATTTAAGTTCCTAAGATTTAATTTTCAGCCGAAATTTACCCCAATTTATTTCTATGGTAAAATTTTGAAATTGGTCACTACACTCTCAAATTTCATTACTTTCAAATTGTCAAATTTGTCTGTAATTTTAGTTTTATGCTATATTTTATAGTAAAATTGTGAAATTGATCATTGGGCTCTCAAATTTCTCCACTTTGAAATTGTCGAATTGGTCCCTAATTTTGATTTTAGGCTATATTTTATATTAAATTGTGAAAATGGACCCTAATTTTGGTTTATAGTTTGGGGTTTAGCCTTAGTACTAATGGTTTAGGGACTATGTTGTAGTTTAGGATAAAGTTAAGATCAAATATTGAGAGGAAAGGAGTCTATTAAACTTTGTTGAGATGTGTGGGGCTCGATTCGATCAACCAATTTAGCTCACCAAGTGATGGAGGGATGGATTTTTGGGTGGAAGGGTTTAGGAAGCTAAAAAGATAATGACACAATGATTTATAGTGGTTCAACCTTCTAACCAAGGTCTACATCCACTACCTTAGCTCCCAACTAAGGATTTCACAATCAATCCACTATTGATTCGTCCCCTTTTCTAGGATTAGGAGGAAACCCTTACAATCGATCAAGCTTCTACCCAAAGCCTTGATCAAAACCCTCTTTACAAAGAGATAAACAAAGCAAACTTAAAACCCTCTAATAGGTATTTGTTTGCACAATGAAGCACTCACCCAAAACCTAAAACACTTGAGCAAATTTGACAATTTTGGCTCACTAGTGTTTGTCTATACAAGAATTGACAATTTAGGCACTAAGACAATATTTGATCATTTGATGTTTGACAATATGAGCATTAGTCTTCTCTTGATGCTTGGAGGTCCCTTTTATACTCCCAATTGAGTTTGTAGCCGTTACTAGCCGTTGGGGATGAATTGGAGCCGTTGAGGACTTTATTTCCCTTCATAAATGCTGTTCTGCAGCTACCAGTATCGATACACGTGGAACGGTATCGATACGACATTCATAGGAACTAGCCGTTGGGCTCTTGCCTGCATAGGCGTATCGATACGCTTGAGGGCGTATCGGTACGGGTCCATATTTGAATAGCCGTTGGGAAATAGCCGTTGGGGTAGTTGAAATGGGATCAGTACGCTTACCTAGCGTATCGAAACGACCCCGATCCGTATCGATACACTAAACCCTCGTATCGATACGGGTTTTGACAGTAACCAAACTGAGGCAAAATGGTATCGGTACGGGTACAACCGTATCGATACTGGTCACGTAAAAATACAAGTTTGGTTGTTTAACTCATGAAAAATCTTTGCCAAAAGCCTTTTAAAATATCTCAAACATAATTTCAAGTTGTTTGGACTTAACAACAAGTTTTAAATTCTTTTCAAATTAGTCCAAAACATTTTTCAATTATTATATCAAAACATTAGTTCTACAATCTCCCCCTTTTTGATATAATAAAACTAACTTGAAAATTTGTTTGGGATTCTCCCCCTTTAGCTTTAAAAATGTGAATAAGAGATTAAATGTATGAAATCAAATAAAGCTCCCCCTTATTCATTTGAAAATTCAATTTTTCAAACTATACAATTTCTCCCCCTTTTTGTTATATCAAAAAGAATTTAAAACATTAAGTTCAAAATAACACTAGAGGAAAAAAATTGACACAAATAAGAATTTGGTTTAAAAATGGCTCCCCCTTACTCAAAGCATCATCAAAGATGTTAGTCCATCATATATGATCATCTAGTTGAATAAAATAAAAATAAAACAAATAAATGCTAAAACAACTAGATTTTTACCAACACTTGAACTCAAGGTAGGATGTGAAGCCTTCCTTCTTCAAGTGCTCTTCCTTGTGTGTATGGAGCTCCCCTCAATGTTTGACTTGTTGAAACATCTCCATCACACCTACAATAGACAATCAAGTAATTTTTGGTATCCAAATTGCTTTGGATCCATAAACATTAGTAGCACAAATTTTAGTCCCCTTAGGAATCCATTTTTCAATGCCATCCTTATTAATTGAAGTGGTTAGTCCTTTTGGGACCCAAACACTTCTAAAACATTTACCTTTTATAAATCTAGGGGCACTAGATTGTCTAATATAAAAACTTGATTTTCCAAAATTGTTTTTCTTTTCAAGCTCTTTGGAAATCAAATCTTTTTCTTCTTGAACATTTTGAAGCAATTTTTGTAAATTAAAACATTTTAATTCAAACTCTTCAAGTTTTGCTTCAAGTTCAAGTTTGGTTTTAGAAAGCAAATCATTTTGAATTTTTAACTTTGAAATCAATTTATTGTTTTTCAAAATGTGGATTTTAAAATCTAAAACCAAATCATCATAGGCATCTTGTAATTCATCAAAGGAATAAGAACATGAAGTAGATGAATTAGAAGTTACCCTTGAATCTTCTTCGATGGCCATAAGGCAAAGGTTGGCTTGTTCATCGTCGGTGGAGTCCTCATCACTCCAAGTAGCCACATGTGCCTTTTTCTTATGGCTTGAAGTGCTTGCCCTCTCCTTTCTCTCGGGTTCTCGTTCAAGCTCTCTCAAGGCTTTCTTCATGAACGGGGCACACTTCTTGAAGAGATGACCTATCCCTTCATCTTTATCCTCCTCTTCACTTGAGTAGACATGATGGCAAGTGGAGGATTTGAGAGCCATGGCACTTGCATTGATGCCAAGCCCTTTAATTTTCTTCTCTCCCAGAGCTCTAATTTCTTCCCTCTTCTTCTCATCCTCCTTGTTCTTCTTCATGATTTGATGAGTAAGGAGTGACCCCATGAGTTCATCAAGCTTCAAAGTCTTTAAATTTTTGGCTTCGATGATGGCGGTCCTCTTTGAGTCCCAAGACTCGGGAAGTGAGTAAATGAGCTTTCGAACAAGCTTTTCCTCCAGGATGGCTTCTCCATAGCCTTTGAGACCATTGGTGATGGTGGAGAACCTATCAAACATCTTCTCGATGTTTTCTTCCGGATCCATTTTGAAGTTCTCATACTCTAAGGTTAGGAGTCCAATCTTGGTCTCCTTGACTTCATTGGTTCCCTCGTATGTGACTTCAAGCTTGTCCCATACCTTCTTGGCACTCTCACAAGAAGACATCTTCTCATAGATGGATGGACCAAATGCACAAAATAAAATGTGCAAGGCTTTGCAATTCAGCTCCATCTTCTTGCGATCGTCGGCACTCCACTCCGCTTTACTTCTTTGAGGCACGAACGAACCATCTTCAACTACATCCCATAGCTTGTAATCTTTTGATTTGATGAAGAACTTCATCTTTGTCTTCCAATGGGCATAGTGAGTTCCGTCAAAGAAAGGTGGTTTGTCGATTGAATGTGCCATTGAGCCGGTTGATGAAAAAGTGATCGAGCTTGCTGGATCTTCTCAATAGGATGTTAATTCTCTTCGATTGAGCCAAGCTCTGATACCAATTGTTGAGATGTGTGGGGCTCGATTCGATCAACCAATTTAGCTCACCAAGTGGTGGAGAGATGGATTTTTGGGTGGAAGGGTTTAGGAAGCTAAAAAGATAATGACACAATGATTTATAGTGGTTCAACCTTCTAACCAAGGTCTACATCCACTACCTTAGCTCCCAACTAAGGATTTCACAATCAATCCACTATTGATTCGTCCCCTTTTTCTAGGATTAGGAGGAAACCCTTACAACCGATCAAGCTTCTACCCAAAGCCTTGATCAAAACCCTCTTTACAAAGAGATAAACAAAGCAAACTTAAAACTCTCTAATAGGTGTTTGTTTGCACAATGAAGCACTCACCCAAAACCTAAAACACTTGAGCAAATTTGACAATTTTGGCTCACTAGTGTTTGTCTATACAAGAATTGACAATTTAGGCACTAAGACAATATTTGATCATTTGATGTTTGACAATATGAGCATTAGTCTTCTATCGATGCTTGGAGGTCCCTTTTATACTCCCAATTGAGTTTGTAGCCGTTACTAGTCGTTGGGGATGAATTGGAGCCGTTGAGGACTTTATTTCCCTTCATAAATGTTGTTCTGCAGCTACCAGTATCGATACACGCGGAACGGTATCGATACGACATTCATAGGAAGTAGCCGTTGGGCTCTTGCCTGCATAGGCGTATCGATGCGCTTGAGGGCGTATCGGTACGGGTCCATATTTGAATAGCCGTTGGGAAATAGCCGTTGGGGTAGTTGAAATGGGATCGGTACGCTTACCTGGCGTATCGAAACGACCCCGATCCGTATCGATACACTAAACCCTCGTATCGATACGGGTTTTGACAGTAACCAAACTGAGGCAAAATGGTATCGGTACGGGTACAACCGTATCGATACTGGTCACATGAAAATACAAGTTTGGCTGTTTAACTCATGAAAAATCTTTGCCAAAAGCCTTTTAAAATATCTCAAACATAATTTCAAGTTGTTTGGACTTAACAACAAGTTTTAAATTCTTTTCAAATTAGTCCAAAACATTTTTCAATTATTATATTAAAACATTAGTTCTACAAACTTCTAAATTTAAAAATTAGTAGGGAAAAAAGTCTTATGTGATTAATATTTAAACTTAAAATGACATAAAATATTATTTTACCACAATTTGAGAAAAGCATTTGTTGAGATGTTTGGGGCTCGATTCGATCAACCAATTTAGCTCATTAAGAGGTGGAGAGGTGGATTTTTGGGTGGAAGGGTTGTGGAAGCTAGAATATAAAAGGACACAATTATTTATAGTGGTTCAACCTTCTAACCAAGGTCTACATCCACTACCTTAGCTCCCCACTAAGGATTTCACAATCAATCCACTATTGATTCGTCCCCTTTTCTAGGATTAGGAGGAAACCCTTACAATCGATCAAGCTTCTACCCAAAGCCTTGATCAAAACCCTCTTTTACAAAGAGATAAAGATAGCAAACTTAACCCTCTAATAGGTATTTGTTTGCACAATGAAGCACTCACCCAAAACCTAAAACACTTGAGCAAATTTGACAATTTTGGCTCACTAGTGTTTGTCTATACAAGAAATGACAAATTAAGCACTAAGACAATTTCTTGATCATTTGATGTTTGACAATATGAGCATTAACCTTCTCTTGATGCTTGGAGGTCCCTTTTATACTCTCAAATGAGTTTGTGGCCGTTACTAGCCGTTGGGGATGAATTGGAGCCGTTGAGGACTTTATTTCCCTTCAAAAATGTTGTTCTACAGCAATCAGTATCGATACACGTGGAACGGTATCGATACGGCCTTCTTAAGGAAATAGTCGTTGGGCTCTTGCCAGCATAGGTGTATCGATACACTTGAGGGCGTATCGGTACGGGTCCATATTTGAATAGCCGTTGGGAAATAGCCATTGAGGTGGTTGAACAGGGATCGGTACGCTTACCTGGCGTATCGAAACGATCTCGGTCCGTATCGATACACTAAACCCTTGTATCGATATGAGTTTTGACAGTGGCCAAACTGGGGCAAAATGGTATCGGTACGGGTACAACCGTATCGATACTGGTGACGTGAAATCACAAGTTTGGCTATTGAAAACATGAAAAATCTTTGCCAAAAACCTTTCAAAATGCCTCAAACATAAATTCAAGTTATTTGGACTTAAAAACAAGTTTTAAATCCTTTTCAAATTAGTCCAAAACATTTTTCAATTATTATATCAAAACATTAGTTCTACAATCTCCCCCTTTTTGATATAATAAAACTAACTTGAAAAATTGTTCGGGATTCTCCCCCTTAGACTTTTGAAATTGTGAATAAGAGATTAAATGTATGAAATCAAATAAAGCTCCCCCTTATTCATTTGAAAATTCAATTTTTCAAACCATACCATATCATTTCTCCCCCTTTTTGTTATATCAAAAAGAATTTAAGACAATAAGTTTAAAATAACAATAGAGGATGTGAAGTCTTCCTTCTCCAAGTGTTCTTCCTTGTGTGCATGGAGCTCCCCCTCAATGTTTGACTTGTTGAACATCTACATCACACCTAGTAATAGACAATCAAGTAATTTTTGGTATCCAAATTGCTTTGAATCCATAAACGTTAGTTGCACAAATTTTAGTCTCATTAGGAATCCATTTTTCAATGTCATCCTTTTTAATTGAAGTACTAAGTCCTTTGGGGACCCAAATACTTTTAAAACATTTTCCTTTAATAAATCTAGGGGCACTAGATTGTCTAACATAAAAATTTGATTTTCCAAAATTATTTTTCTTTTCAAGCTCTTTGGAAATCAAATCTTTTTCTTCTTGAACAATTTGAAGCAATTTTTGTAAGTCAAGACATTTTAATTCAAACTCTTCAAGTTTTGCTTCAAGTTCAAGTTTGGTTTTAGAAAGCAAATCATTTTGAATTTTTAACTTTGAAATCAATTTATTGTTTTTCAAAATGTGGCTTTTAAAATCTAAAACCAAATCATCATAGGCATCTTGTAATTCATCAAAGAAATAAGAACATGAAGTAGATGAATTAGAAGTTACCCTTGAATCTTCTTCGATGGCCATAAGGCAAAGGTTGGCTTGTTCATCATCGGTGGAGTCTTCATCACTCCAAGTAGCCACATATGCCTTCTTCTTATGGCTAGAAGTGTTTGCCCTCTCCTTTCTTTTAGGTTCTCGTTCAAGCTCTCTCAAGGCTTTCTTCATGAACGGGGCACACTTCTATAAGAGATGAACTATCTCTTCATCTTCATCCTCCTCTTCACTTGAGTTGACATGATGGCAAGTGGAGGATTTGAGAGCCATGACACTTGCATTGATGCCAAGCCCTTTGATTTTCTTCTCTCCCATAGCTCTAATTTCTTCCATCTTCTTCTCATCCTCTTTGTTCTTCTTCATGATTTGATAAGTAAGGAGTGACCCCATGAGTTCATCAAGCTTCAAGGTCTTTAAATTTTTGGCTTCGATGATGGCGGTCCTCTTTGAATCCCAAGACTCGGGAAGTGAGTAGATGAGCTTTCGAACAAGCTTCTCCTCTGGGATGGCTTCTTCATAGCCTTTGAGACCATTGGTGATGGTGGAGAACCTATCAAACATCTTCTCGATGTTCTCTTCCAGATCCATTTTGAAGTTCTCATACTCAAGAGTTAGGAGCCCAATCTTGGTCTCCTTGACTTCATTGGTTCCCTCGTATGCGACTTCAAGCTTGTCTCATACCTCCTTGGCACTCTCACAAGAAGACATCTTCTCATAGATGGATGGACCAAATGCACAAAATAGAATGTGCAAGGCTTTGCAAATTAGCTCCATCTTCTTGCGATCGTCGACACTCCACTCTGCTTTACTTCTTTGAGGCACGAACGGATCATCTTCAACTACATCCTATATCTTGTAATCTTTTGATTTGATGAAGAACTTCCTCTTTGTCTTTCAATGGGCATAGTGAGTTCCGTCAAAGAAAGGCGGTTTGTCGATTAATTGTGCCATTTGAGCCGGTTGATGAAATAGTGATCGAGCTTGCCGGATCTTCTCAATAGGATGTTAATCCTCTTCGATTGAGCCAAGCTCTGATACCAATTGTTGAGATGTTTGGGGCTCGATTCGATCAACCAATTTAGCTCACCAAGAGGTGGAGAGGTGGATTTTTGGGTGGAAGGGTTGTGGAAGCTAGAATATAAAAAGACACAATTATTTATAGTGGTTCAACCTTCTAACCAAGGTCTACATCCACTACCTTAGCTCCCCATTAAGGATTTCACAATCAATCCACTATTGATTCGTCCCCTTTTCTAGGATTAGGAGGAAACTCTTACAATCGATCAAGCTTCTACCCAAAGCCTTGATCAAAACCCTCTTTTACAAAGAGATAAAGATAGCAAACTTAAACCCTCTAATAGGTGTTTGTTTGCACAATGAAGCACTCACCCAAAACCTAAAACACTTGAGCAAATTTGACAATTTTGGCTCACTAGTGTTTGTCTATACAAGAAATGACAAATTAAGCACTAAGACAATTTCTTGATCATTTGATGTTTGACAATATGAGCATTAACCTTCTCTTGATGCTTGGAGGTCCCTTTTATACTCCCAAATGAGTTTGTGGTCGTTACTAGCCGTTGGGATGAATTGGAGCCGTTGAGGACTTTATTTCCCTTCATAAATGTTGTTCTGCAGCAATCAGTATCGATACACGTGGAACGGTATCGATACGGCCTTCTTAAGGAAATAGCCGTTGGGCTCTTGCCAGCATAGGCGTATCGATACGCTTGAGGGCGTATCGGTACGGGTCCATATTTGTATAGCCGTTGGGAAATAGCCGTTGGGGTGGTTGAACAGGGATCGGTACGCTTACCTGGTGTATCGAAACGATCTCGATTCGTATCGATACACTAAAACCTTGTATCGATACGAGTTTTGACAGTGGCCAAACTGGAGCAAAAAAGTATCGGTACGGGTACAACCGTATCGATACTGGTGACGTGAAATCACAAGTTTGGCTATTGAAAACATGAAAAATCTTTGCCAAAAATCTTTCAAAATGCCTCAAACATAATTTCAAGTTATTTGGACTTAAAAACAAGTTTTAAATCCTTTTCAAATTAGTCCAAAACATTTTTTCAATTATTATATCAAAACATTAGTTCTACAGCATCGGTCTCTCTCATAGTTGTAATCACCCATTTTGTCCGGGTGTTAAACCCGTATATTATGTTATTTTTACTATATTTATAATGGGCTTTATATATATATTGATAAAAATATAAAAATTAAAAAACAATATATATACTATCTATTATTACTATTATTATACTTATCTATCATATTATGAGTAGTATATTATTATCATATCCTATCCTCATTATACCATATATCATTATTAGTATTATTTACCTATTTTTATCGTCTATTAATATTTTTTATTATTATCACCATTATTATCCATCCATTACTACTACTTATTATTATCATCTACTATTTCCACCATTATATTTGTTATCACCGTATTATTATTAGTGTCATATTAGTATTATTTATTATTATTATTATTATTATTATTATTAAATCTGAAAACACAAAAATATTAAATAATATAAGCCCAATATTTAATATAATAAAAGCCCAACAGTATTATTTAAAGTCCAGATACAAAACGAAAAAATATTATACATGGCCCAATTCAGGCCCAACTTAAATAAAGAAAAACCCTAATGCCCTATATTTTGCCTTGCAGCCGCACAACACCAACCGTCGGATCTAGGTGAAGATCTGACGGTCCAGATCAAGACTCGGCAAGAAGCCCTAGCTGCCCCCCAGGAAACCCTAGCGTCGCGCAGCCTTAGCCATTGGATCGAGATCTCATCGGACAGCTGAGATCGAATCGGGGAAGTCTCCAGAACCTCCACGCGCCGCACGCTCGACTCCCAGCAGCCCACACGCGCGCGTGTAGGCCACAACCGACCCCTCAGCTTCTCTTGTGCACCGTTTGATCAATCCAAGCCCGTCTGGATCCCATCAACGGCGCGCACGACCGGCCACGTCTCGAGCCCTCTGGTCCCCCCCTCCAGCAGTCACATGCAAACAAAGGACCATAACCGAAAATATCAGAAAAATGCACAACAAATCGAACAGAAACGGCAAGCAAACAAAATGCAGAAATCAGAGGCAGGAATCGTACAAATCAACCAACAAATCACAACAAATTCCAGCAATTATATGCATTATAGAAATAGGAAAAAATGGGATTTTAGGGCTATAAAAGCCTGAGCAAATGTAACGAGAAGGAAGAGGATTTTCGGAGGATTTTCGGAAAGGTTTTTAGAGAGCATTAGAGGCTTGTTTTACAGAGACGATATTTTCAGAGAGAAAAAGTTGTAATAGAAAGATTACGAAAAACTTCAGAGAGACATTGTAATCCGAATTTTCATATCAATACAAGCAAGACAAATTTTCAGAGGTATATATTTCATTTCAGCTTTCGCATGATAAAAAGATAAAGTTTTTTTACCTTTGCTTCTTTGGCTCCTTCATCCCCTTGCTTGCCGGCGACAAGCCCTTCGACCACCATGAGGCCGTCTGCGGTGAGTCAGAAAAGCTAGTTTTGAAGAGGTTAGGGATCTGTGTTTGGGGTTTTAAAACAAAAAGGAAACGATTTTTTGGGTTTTGATTTCATAAACGAAAGAGACTCTCTGTTTTTTTGGGGTTCAAAGAAAGAAAAAAGAAGGAACCTTTTTAGGGTTCCGGCGCAGGAGAGGTGACAGAGGAGGGGAAGAGACTCTCTCGGTTTTTTAGGGTTAGTAAAATAAAAGAAAGGGGCCAAACGTGTTTTTAAATTTGTATTTATAACATTTTCTTTGTTTAAAATACGGTTTAATTGCGTTTTAAGCCCTCCCGTGTCACTCTAATTACGCGGGGAGGGCTTCTGCGGTGATAAATCCCTTCCCTGGTCCCTTTAGGTTTTTAAATGTGTTCAATTTCATCCCTGTGTTGTTTTAATCAGTTTCCGGATGGTAAAATGCCCTTTTTAGTCCCTGTAGGTTTCTACCTCGTTTTAATTGAGTCTAGTTTTGCATTTTAATCAGCTTTTTTAATTGGTTTATTTACTGTTTCAGTCCCTGTTTGTTTGTATTTTACTTACCTATCATTTTATTTATATTATATGTCATTTTTGTTATGTTATCATTCATGCCTTTTTATTATGTGTTTGTATCAAATATATTTTTGCCATTTTTGTTATGTTCATTTGATGTAAATATATGATATGTGGTTAATGTTTGTTTATGGGGTCATATGTTTTAGGTCTAGCACATTTAATTTTATACATTTAATGTTGCTTTGCCATATAGTATTTTGCATGCTTGTTTTTTTATGTGTGTTTTTAACTAGTTTTCATGCCATTCGAATATATTTGTTATATGATTTTTAATGTCGTTTGGATTTGTATTTTGTGACATGCATTCTAAATGTCATTCATGTGATTTTTAATGTCTTGATTTGCATGATAATTAATTTTAATTATAAAACGGAGATACTTATTAATTCGCGTATTCGGGTCGACTAGCCTAACTTATTGGATGTCCCCGAATATTCGGATTAATTCGAATCGTCTAAAAGTAAATCCGTAATTAAAACGAACAAGACCATAGCATCATCCTTTAATTTCTTGCATCATGCATAAAGGTGACGTACGGGATTCGAACCCTAGACTAACACGACAGTCAGTCTTATATGATGTCGGTTTAGTCTTTGGTCCAGTGTACCGTCATCCTTTTTAATTAAACGACTAATTAATTTGAAACTGCCAATTTGATAAAGCTCGTACGATTAAAGTCCGGTTTTCAATCAATAACCCCTAATTAAAGTCTTTTTTTTTAATTTCGAATAATTTCCATCATTTAAAAGCATCAATTGTTTTGGTACCGATTTCCGGGCGTGATGGGGGTGCTAACCCTTCCCCACACGTAACCAACTCCCGAACCCTTTCAAAAGAATCTCTGGTTTTATTTTTTACGGTGCCTGGCCTACCATAGTGGCCGGTGGCGACTCCAAACCGAGAAAAAGACTTTTAAAAGGTTGTTTTCCTGAAACCCGAACCTATTTTTAAAACTCCCCCTTTTTAAATTAAACTGAATATTTTTCAAAAGTAGCGGGAACTTGATTTGCGCAAAAAACCCCATTACAGCTTGGCGACTCCACTGGGGACAAATTTTGTTTTTCAAAACAAAAAGAGAGTTAGGCCAAGAAAATAATTGTTGCTTTTAATGATGGAAATTTTTGAAATTTAATTTGACTTTAGCGAGATGGTTCTTCCTTGAAAATAGAACTTTAATTACACGAGCTTTGATAATTGATGGTCTTGGATTAATTTTTCATTTAATTTCAAAGGAATCACCGACATGTGTTGCATCACGCATTAAGCTCTATACCCGAGCTTCGTCCCTTAAGTGAGAGTGAAACGCCCATACCCATGTGAGTCTCCCTCCACGGGTCGGTAATTCACTTCCGGAATCTACACCTTTGACATGTGAGCAGCCCTCCATGTCGTTAGGTCGTGCTTTCCCTCGAACCGAAACCAATTCGCAAGCTTGTAATGGGCCAGAATTGGGGTTCTTGTTACCTTAGTAGGTAATAAGATAGGTTCGGGTACCCTTGTTAGAACCGAACCACATGTGTGAGAATTTAAGAAGCCTACCCCGATTAGAGCCATGCGGATAACCGTAGAATTAGAATTCATGCTATTAGGTCTTGCATTGTTAATTTGCTTTGATGTGTTTCCTTTTGCTTGATTTATTCAGTCTTCATTATTGGTGTTACTAACCCAGTTGCCTTTTTGTCTTGTTTTGCTTATTTTTGCATACTCATCGCATTCTCATACGAGGTGTTGATTCGAGAACAGTCTAAAGTTGAAAACTTTCACAATGGGAGAAAGAGTCCATAGCAACGGAGTTTTCGGGACCCTAATTTGAAGGAAAGGGACGAGAAAAAAAAGAAAAAATCGTACCATGTGTATCTATTTTCTTACCTCGTTGTAACGAGATTTGATCTCCGTTATGGAAAGTTGTTTAATGAGGATGTTCGTCGAATCAACATTTCTTTGCATTCGATTTTGTGTTTTTTAATTTGTTGCCTTCAATCATTTGTTTCAGTTATGCATACACATTTCATGCATTACATCATTAAATCATGAGATTAATTGTTCGGGGTCATGGCAGCATTTGTGATTACCGAAGATTCCGCACCCACACTTCACTCGCCACCAAAGGAAACAAATAAAGGAGAGTTTTGGCTAAGTTAGAAGCCGACTTGAGAAGGGTCCAAATGGGGCATATGATGGCCATGAATCCTTTTGTGAGTACCATCAGACTACGGGGCACGAGATTTACAGTTGTCCAGAATTTAAGCAGTTGGTCCAAGAATTAATGGACAATAAGAAGGTTGAATTCTTCGAAAAAGCTTAAGGGGTGGGATGGACGGCCAGCTTAGTCAAGAGTTTTATGCATCCAAGTTTGTTTGCTTTCATTTCATTGCATTCTAGTTTTTTTCCCTTGAAGTGATGTGTGGAATCCACTTCGCTATCCTTTGCTCGAAGGTAGCAAAGATTTTTGTAAGGGCCTCAGACTGCATGTTTTTAAATTTCAATGAAAAGATGCATTATGTTTCAATTGCCTTTTCATTTTGTGTGTATATATTTGCCTATTGAGTCCCCGTATATCGATTGCACAAGGGACATTGGCCTTGACCCCAAAGGTTGACTTCGAGCCGCCTTTGTCTAGTGGAAATCGAAAGCTTTGAAGAAGATGAATATGTGGCTTACACTCCAAGTTAATTTGGTCACCTAATTAAATACACATAGAATTAGGGCATTCGGGAGAATAACCAGAAATTTTCCACGTTGAAAGAAAAAAAGAAAAGAGGGAAAAAGAAAAGAGAAAAAGAAAATGAAAAGGAGAGAAAAAGAAAAAGAAAAGAAAAGAAATAAGGGAAAGAGAAAAAAATGAAAAAAATGAAAAAAAAAAGAAAGAAAAAAAAGAGAAGACAAGAGAGAGAGAATGATAAAAGCGTAACAAAAGCACTCTAATGTTCAAAGCCTGGTAATAGGCATCTTCGGATATGAGTGTGGAATTTTTGGGGCACTCCGCTGTAGCAAAAGGCCAATAAGGTTGCTATGCACCATTCACCTTAGCTACATGAGTGATGGTAATATTTTCAAATCATGACAATGCCGAGTAGCTCGGGGTTTTGTTGTTTGCTCCATCATTTATTTCGAGCCAAAGGAATGTGATGAGTTGACTTCCCCAAAATTGCAAAGAAATGATAAAGGCGAAGCCTACAGAAGATAAGCCTAATTGATTAAAAGCCGAAATAACTTGGAGAGTATGTCACATTTTCAGACATCAGCTCAGCTTTCGAGGTCTCCTAGACACATGATGCTTGAGGCAATCTGTGGTGAGCCATAATAGTTTCGTTCGTGCACTTGATATTCAGGGATTTAATTTGACTTGATATATCCTTAATTTGAAAAGAAAGTATAGATTTTGAAAATGCATCTCATTTTGAAATCAGAAGATGCAATCTGAATCTTTTGGAACACAAATTAATTTCCCTTTACTTCAGGGATAAAGTTTAGAATGCAATGTCATGAATACAAATGACAGCTTGTCAGTGGCTATGGTGAAGATTGTAGTAAGATTCTACATGCTACAGTTCACGGACTGGAAGCGAATTTTTGTCGAAATGTTTCGATTGCTTCAGAAGGTGAAATTGGACCTTGATGAACTTAAGAGAAAAGTTCAGGGACTTGGGGGCATGTGTTTCCCCTATTGTTGAAAGAAGAGAAGAAGTCGTCATGTTGAGTTAAGACGAAGAGAATAATTTAGCACCCAGTTTGAAAAGGGGGCAATGTTTTGAGAACGAGCAGTGCTATGTCCAGTTTGACCAGCGAAAAGTCAACAATGATCTTTCGAGAAGAGATCAAAAGATTGAGATTTCGCAAGTACGAAAGCCAAAAGAGGTTAAGAAGAAGAAGGTCAAGATGGACCAGTCTAAAATGAACTTCAGAGAGAAGTTCAGGGACTTGGGGGCATGTGCTTCCCCTAGTGTTGAGAAAAGAAAAATCGTCGCATTAAGTAAAGACGAAGAAAATGTTTGAGCACCCGGCTGGAATAAGGGGGCAATACTTTAAGAACGGGCACTACGAGAGGTGTTACGTCTATCCTAACCAGTGGAAGTCAGCAGTCGTCTTCTGAGAAGAGACCAAGAGATTAAGATTTGGAAGAAGTGAGAAAGCCAAAAGAGATTGAGAAGAAGAAGAGACAAGAAGAAGGTCGAGATCGACCAACTCGGAGAGTAGAAGCGTCCGAGCATTTTGATGTCATAATTCATACATCATTTGTAGTTTGGCATCCCTAGAATCAGGGGCATGCTAACTTACATCAGCATATCATTTCTTACCTATTTTTGACAGGTATATCAAAGCTTTTCTCATAAAAGGAAGCTCGCCTATCCGTTCAGGCTCGTGGAGAATGGAATATCAAAGCTTTTCTCATAAAAGGAAGCTCGCCTATCCGTTCAGGCTCGTGGAGAATGGAATATCAAAGCTTTTCTCATAAAAGAAAGCTCGTCTATCCGTTCAGGCTCGTGGAGAATGGAATATCAAAGCTTTTCTCATAAAAGGAAGCTTGTCTATCCGTTCAGGCTCGTGGAGAATGGAATATCAAAGCTTTTCTCATAAAATGAAGCTCGCCTATCCGTTCAGGCTCGTGGAGAATGGAATATCAAAGCTTTTCTCATAAAAGGAAGCTCGCCTATCCGTTCAGGCTCGTGAAGAATGGAGTATCAAAGCTTTTCTCATAAAAGGAAGCTCGCCTATCCGTTCAGGCTCGTGGAGAATGGAATATCAAAGCTTTTCTCATAAAAGGAAGCTCGCATATCCGTTCAGGCTCGTGGAGAATGGAATATCAAAGCTTTTCTCATAAAAGGAAGCTCGCCTATCCGTTCAGGCTCGTGGAGAATGGAAGATCAAAGCTTTTCTCATAAACGGAAGCTCGCCTATTCGTTCAGGCTCGTGGAGAATGGAACCCGCCTATCCGTTCAGGCTCGTGGAGAATGGAACCCGTCTATTCGTTCAGGCTCTTGGAGAATGGAGTTTTCGATATTTGTCTATGTGTTCAGACCTCGGAGGGTTGAAGAATGTTGAAGTTGGAAGCTTCGAGCCTTCGCGACAGTTGTATTTTCCCGTACCGACTTCCGAACCACCAGAAGTTCAAGTGCATGGCGACTCGGAATCCTAATAGGGAAGTCGGACAAAATCGGTGTTTATGGCCTTTGCTTTATTCTTGTTCCACAAGTATAAGCAAATGGGGGCAGCTGTAATCACCCATTTTGTTCGGGTGTTAAACCCGTATATTATGTTATTTTTACTATATTGATAATGGGCTTTATATATATATTGATAAAAATATAAAAATTAAAAAACAATATATATATTATCTATTATTACTATTATTATACTTATCTACCATATTATGAGTAGTATATTATTATCATATCCTATCCTCATTATACCATATATCATTATTAGTATTATTTACCTATTTTTATCGTCTATTAATATTTATTATTATTATCACCATTATTATCCATCCATTACTACTACTTATCATTATCATCTACTATTTCCACCATTATATTTGTTATCACCGTATTATTATTAGTGTCATATTAGTATTATTTATTATTATTATTATTAAATCTGAAAACACAAAAATATTAAATAATATAAGCCCAATATTTAATATAATAAAAGCCCAACAGTATTATTTAAAGTCCAGATATAAAACCAAAAAATATTATACATGGCCCAATTCAGGCCCAACTTAAATAAAGAAAAACCCTAATGCCCTATATTTTGCCTTGCAGCCGCACAACACCAACCGTCGGATCTAGGTGAAGATCTGACGGTCCAGATCAAGACTCGGCAAGAAGCCCTAGCTGCCCCCTAGGAAACCCTAGCACCGCGCAGCCTTAGCCATTGGATCGAGATCTCATCGGACGGCTGAGATCGAACCGGGGAAGTCTCCAGAACCTCCACGCGCCGCACGCTCGACTCCCAGCAGCCCACGCGCGGTGATCCGATTCCCACACGCGCGCGTGTAGACCACAACCGACCCCTCAGCTTCTCTCGTGCACCGTTTGATCAATCCGAGCCCGTCCGGATCCCATCAACGACGTGCACGACCGGCCACGTCTCGAGCCTTCTGGTCCCCCCCTCCAGCAGTCACATGCAAACAAAGGACCATAATTGAAAATATCAGAAAAATGCACAACAAATCAAACAGAAACGGCAAGCAAACAAAATGCAGAAATCAGAGGCAGGAATCGTACAAATCAACCAACAAATCACAACAAATTCCAGCAATTATATGCATTATAGAAATAGGAAAAAATGGGATTTTAGGGCTATAAAAGCCCGAGGAAATGTAACGAGAAGGAAGAGGATTTTCGGAAAGGTTTTTAGAGAGCATTAGAGGCTTGTTTTTCAGAGAGAAAAAGTTGTAATAGAAAGATTTCGAAAAACTTTAGAGAGACATTGTAATCCGAATTTTCATATCAATACAAGCAAAACAGATTTTCAGAGGTATATATTTCATTTCAGCTTTCGCATGATAAAAAGATAAAGTTTTTTACCTTTGCTTCTTTGGCTTCTTCATCCCCTTGCTTGCCGGCGACAAGCCCTTCGACCTCCATGAGGCCGTCTGCGGTGAGTCAGAAAAGCTAGTTTCGAAGAGGTTAGGGATCTGTGTTTTGGGTTTTAAAACAAAAAGGAAACGATTTTTTGGGTTTTGATTTCATAAACGAAATAGACTCTCTGTTTTTTTGGGGTTCAAAGAAAGAAAAAAGAAGGAACCTTTTTAGGGTTTCGGCGCCGGAAACGGCGACCGAAACCCCTTTGCGGCGCTGGAGAGGTGACAGAGGAGGGGAAGAGACTCTCTCAGTTTTTTAGGGTTAGTAAAATAAAAGAAAGGGGCCAAATGTGTTTTTAAATTTGTATTTATAACATTTTCTTTGTTTAAAATACAGTTTAATTGCGTTTTAAGCCCTCCTGTGTCACTCTAATTACGCGGGGAGGGCTTCCGCGGTGATAAATCCCTTCCCTGGTCCCTTTAGGTTTTTAAATGTGTTCAATTTCATCCATGTGTTGTTTTAATCAGTTTCCGGATGGTAAAATGCCCTTTTTAGTCCCTGTAGGTTTCTGCCTCGTTTTAATTGAGTCCAGTTTCGCATTTTAATCAGCTTTTTTAATTGGTTTATTTACTGTTTCAGTCCCTGTTTGTTTGTATTTTACTTACCTTGCATTTTATTTATATTGCATGTCATCTTTGTTATGTTATCATTCATGCCTTTTTATTATGTGTTTGTATCAAATATATTTTTGCCATTTTTGTTATGTTCATTTGATTTAAATATATGATATGTGGTTAATGTTTGTTTATGGGGTCATATGTTTTAGGTCTAGCACATTTAATTTTATACATTTAATGTTGCTTTGCCATATAGTATTTTGCATGCTTGTTTTTTTATGTGTGTTTTTAACTAGTTTTCATGCCATTCGAATATATTTGTTATATGCTTTTTAATGTCGTTTGGATTTGTATTTTGTGACATGCATTCTAAATGTCATTCATGTGATTTTTAATGTCTTGATTTGTATGATAATTAATTTTAATTATAAAACGAAGATACTTATTAATTCGCGTATTCGGGTCGACTAGCCTAACTTATTGGATGTCCCCGAATATTCGGATTAATTCGAATCGTCTAAAAGTAAATCCGTAATTAAAACGAACAAGACCATAGCATCATCCTTTAATTGCTTGCATCATGCATAAAGGTGACGTACGGGATTCGAACCCTAGACTAACACGACAGTCAGTCTTATATGATGTCGGCTTAGGCTTTGGTCCGGTGTACCGTCATCCTTTTTAATTAAACGACTAATTAATTTGAAACCGCCAATTTGATAAAGCTCGTACGATTAAAGTTTGGTTTTCAATCAATAACCCCTAATTAAAGTCTTTTTTTTTAATTTTGAATAATTTCCATCATTTAAAAGCATCAATTGTTTTTGTACCGATTTCCGGGCGTGATGGGGGTGCTAACCCTTCCCCACACGTAACCAACTCCCGAACCCTTTCAAAAGAATCTCTGGTTTTATTTTTTACGGTGCCTGGCCTACCATAGTGGCCGGTGGCGACTCCAAACCGAGAAAAAGACTTTTAAAAGGTTGTTTTCCTGAAACCCGAACCTATTTTTAAAACTCCCCCTTTTTAAATTAAAATGAATATTTTTCAAAAGTAGAGGGAACTTGATTTGCGCAAAAAACCCCGTTACAATAATATAATACAAAAAGATAATAAAACATACAACATTATACTAGTTATCATATTGTTAAAAATATATAACATTAAAAATAAATTATTCATTTACTAAAATCGAGTCGATATTTGGTTCAGCTTTCGGTTCAGGTGAAATTAGTTCGAGTCCATTCAGTTCGGTTGAAAATCGGTTCGAGTCCATTTCGGTTCAACAAAAATTTCAAGTTGATTTCGGTTCAATTTATTTTGGGTTTCAGATCATGTTCAAGTCAATATCTAGTCTCAATTTGGGTCTTGGGTCAAATTTACCATGTCTAATTATATGTCCCTTTTAGAGAGCTTAAATCATAACCCTAAATTTTAATACCTCGAGTCTAAACTTTGAAACATAAATTTAATTTTAAAACCTAACCACAAATCCTAAATACTAAACCCTAACTCTAACTTTTAAACCCTAAAAATTAGAAGCTTGTAGATAAAATATTTTTCCAATAATTTAAATGTAAACAATGCTTTATTATTACAATTGATAAGTACCATCAACTTCATCACTGTAAATCTCAAATTAAATAAAATTATTGAGGAAATCAAAGTGGGTTCGGGAAGAAATCTCAAAATATTAAAAATCTAATTTTTATAATAAATAAAACATATCTTTAAGGGATACAGAGAAACAATATTCAGGACAGCCTAAAGACAAACTAAAGAATACATTGGGCATGTGTTTGATTTATGATATCATTCAGACAAGGGATGCTACTCGTACATGGATAACATTACATATACATGCTACAAGTACAACAACTACATGTTTTCTTTTTATTATTTGGTCAGCATGCAAAGACAATATCCCCAACACTTGATTCGAAACTAAACCCTCCCGAAACCATCATCATTGCCAGCCACTACCACTACCACTCCCACTTTCTGTTCCGGCACTACCACCCCAGCCACCAGGGAAAGCTTCCCTACCTGGGGAGTTTTGAACTTTAGCACCTGGGAAATTAACATAACTATCGTCCCCTTTCTTGTTACCTAAATCCCGTTTCGGAGTTTCATTGTATGATGAATCCTGCCCCTCGTTATGTCCTCTGCTGCTGTTATATGAACCCCTACCACGTCCACGCCCGCCATGGGGCCGGGGTACACCACTTGGATGCCCATCTCGGCTACTGCTATTTCTGTAATCATTTCGGCCTATAACACCAATTCACCAAACAAACCAAGATTAGACAAACAACCCAAACAGGGGGGGACACCTGAATGTACAAAATGCATAGAATAAAAGCAGTAGCATCTAGATGTTTTAACTTTTCCTAGTTGGTCAACTCAAAGTTTGACCAAAGAACAAGCAGAACTTCACAATTATCCATGATTCTTGCTTAAGAATGAACTTTTTATTAATATTAAAAATTAATAGTTTAAATAAACTACTACAAAACAAATAATATTTTAAACATTTCTATTCAGAAAATGAAAACTAATATTTCAATAATAATTATAATGATTAAATAATATTTGCTAATTATTATAATTATTTTAAAAAATAATATCTTTAATTTTTTTAATAATATTATATTTGTGTCAATATTTCTATTTGAATTTGTACCAAAAAAAGTATTGGTATTTGAATTGATGAAAAAAAGGTTAATTTTCCAAAAAAAAAATAACCAATTCGTATAATCATCACATAGAATATTGTCGAAAGATTACCTGTTCTTGACCCTGGGGTGGAAGATTGACCCCTGTCAAAAGATTGGCCTCTCCAACCAACTTCATTGGTTGGACCACCCCAACTACCACCCGCCGATGCTCCTGCAGAGCCTCCAGCAGCAGGGCTTCGCATTGGTACCATCGCTGCAACTGATCTAATTGATGGAGCTGACTCCTGCTGTGGATCATCAATATGCCTCTGGAAATATGCAACTAGACGATCAATGTCCTCAAACATCCTTTTTCTGAACTTGAATCCCTTGGGATATAAGCCGACATACTCGTGATGTGGATTTGTACTCCGTATATAAGTAAGAATGAAAGTGCCTGGGTGTTCATGAGAAATGCCAAAACAGTACACAATCCTCATAGGATACTCTGATTTCTCAATCCTTAAAAGCTCATCAACCTCTGCTTTAGTTCCCCTCTTGAACTTACGATAACTCAGCATTGTCTTCAGATGAGAAACAAGGGGATCAACATACCGATCCATTACCTGCAATTTAAATTCAATCAACACACATTCATCACATGGATTTTGATGCCTCTACAACATATTATATCATATACTAACCTCTCTAAGATGATAGTAAAGTAATACTCCCTCTGTCACAATAAATTTGTCACTTTTGTGTTTTTAAATTATCCCATTCAAATTGTCACCCTGGAAAATTCAACTTCTAAGTCATATTTCATTTTTATCCTTTTTTTCTTAGTTTCCCACCAAAAACAAAAATTAGCTTTTCAAGGATTAAATTTTCGTTTTAATTATTTTACAGCACATGTTTTATGAAAACTCTTTCTCTAATGGAACTCAAGATTTAAAGCATGGACAAACAGATTTCTTGTATGGTGATACAATAAAGTAACAGTTAATTTTTGAGCCCCTGTGATCAAATTCCAAAGTTCATCCTTCAGTTTATGATCAAATAGTTTTACAACTGGAAAAGACTCTAACTGCAACCAAACTCCCATTCAGCACCATGCTTATGTGGTTATTTCCACTTAATTCACGTACCTTCAAAGTTCAAGGGCTATACCAGGAAAACAAGCATTTTAAAGATAAACTTACCTCATCCAAGTCCTCGAAAGTGTCTTCCCCAATTTTTAATGTCTTCCCTATGCGAAGCAGGCTGGTGATGTCCTTGTGTTCTTTTCCACCTTCAACTATATCTTTGTGAGCATAAATACCATCATAAACTTTGAGAGTTAAAGTCAAATAAGAAGGCCCACGGGAACTGGGGCGGACAATACTTTCTCCAGGATCCTTGTCAGATAAATACTGTCCAGCATATTAAAAGCCAAAATAAACATTAGTTTAAAAAGAAAAAAAAGGAAGTTTTGAGAATGATTCAAAATTTGAAGCAATCAAAACTCAAAAGCAGGCTTGGATAATAAATTCATCTAAAGAAGGCCTGATGAGTGATGTGCAACAGAATCACCAAAGATTTAAGTCATATGGAGATGTGCAATGTTGTCAAGGGTGCAAAGCACACCCTAGGTGCTAGAACATTAATATTACCCGAGGCACAAGGTGCAAAAAAAAGCACTCACCCGACTTAAGATACATCATGTATATTTGCCTATATTTGTATGTCTCATGTATATACATGATATAATAAAGAGATATAATTATGATTTTTACAAAACAAGCAAAACGTCCTTTTTGTATGTTGGCCAGTATGTATGATTTTCTTATGATCTCATGTCTATGGTAAAATACACAAAAAAAATAGTAGATTTTGATATTATGCCAATTCTTACTAGTAAAGGTATAATTAACAAAGAAAGTACAATATAGAATAAATTAAACTTCAGTCACGCAGGTTTTTTATGCTTATCGCCTAACTAGAAGAGCGCCTAAACGCACCTCATGCACACCTAGTCAATGTGCCTTATCCAAATGGGTTTAGAGATGCTTTTTTTGCCTTGCACTAAAGCACAAATACAATGCCTATGCACACACACATGGGGGGGGGGGGGGGGGGGGGGGGGTTGAATCAACGTTAACTTAGAGTTCCATTTCTTGTAACATACCTCCATAGCTTCATCAGCAGTGATATTTTGAAAGCGTGGATGGACAATCATCCTGGGTTTAAAATGCTTCTTTGCCAGCTCCTTCTTTTTACGAGCTTTCTCCTGCTCACTTTGTATGCTGCTTTGCTCCTCATGGTAGTAGGGATCCAGGTTCTGGACATGCAGGTGCCGATTGCTTCTCATCTCACTATCTTTGCAAACCAGGAACACCTGATACCTATTCTTTTGAATTGATTTAATCTTACAGGTCAGTATGTCACCTTCATGCAGCCTGTCAGATAACTCAACTATATCTCTCCAATCATCGGCATAGTCTTCTTTCATAATCATCCCAGTCAACCCAGATTCAAGTGCACATATAGCTCGTCCGCCTTGTACTCTGCGGACAGTAGCTTGCACAATTCGGCCTTCGGCAAGGGTATCCTCAGTTTCACCTGAAATCATGACGAACTCCTCATCTTGACTTGGCTCCTTATACGGTTTACGCCAATCCTGGAATCCCTGAATTAATTCCCTTCTTATATCATAAAAGGTCTCCCTCTTATTTTGCCGCTCCTTGCTTTTGCTTTTTAGATAGTTTTCAAGGCGTAACCTTTTCAACAAACCAGGCCGGTCCCTAACATGTTCTATTGCCATCTCCAATGCATCCTCGTCGTCATTGTCACCCTTAAGATCCTCATCATAAACATCTTTGGCCAACTCTTGGGCAACAAGATAAGATTCTGGATGTATTCTAGTGTCATCCAACAAATCAATGAACTGGCTGCTGTTGGCAGCAAGCCCACTTCGCCTGACACGCAGAAAGGCTACCGCGTTGACAAATACCTTCCTATCAAGCCTATCAAGTCCATGGGCAGACAGAAAGTCCTTCCTAGTAAAAATTGTTCCAACTCTTACCAGAGATCTCTGCAGTGATGCCGCCTTTCTAGGCCCAAGACCAGAAATGAATTGCAAAGGTGCAAACAACCATTCGTGACTTGCAGCCAAATTAACATCAAGGCCCACCTGGTTTGTGACATCAACCAAAACCTGTTCAACCATACTATACTTCTCATCAGCTGTGAGGAAGTTTTCCAGAGGATTAAGCTTCCAGGAGAGTATCTCCTTCCCTGGTCCACACAAAGTAGCTACCATTGCTAATGGATTTTGGAGATAGCGTCCAAGCCCAACAGCCCGCCTGACAATGCCTGACATCATTCATAATAAAAGATGAAACATCTTCAACAGAAAAAGATGGATAAAAACTTTACCATAAAAAAGTTCCACAAAGACGGCATTATTTTGTGAATATGAGAATCTATTTTACCTGATTGGCCAGGGAGCTGATCTGATGAAATCCTAGAATTTTCATAGAGTCGGGGTAGAGATTCATCCCCATATACAATGCTCAGCTCATCCATTTCATGCCCGACATCTCTAGGATTTTCCTCCACCATCTTAAAAATAATCTGGTAAAGAAGAAATCAACAAAAGAAGAAACATTAAAAAATTGACCAACTATATTAGAAATATAGCACATTGATCACCAAACACTTGGTCACTCAGCACAAAATGAAAGGTAATCTACCTCCTCAAGGCTTTAAGAATTTAGACTAAAAGGCATATCAAGCAAAGATTAGCAACCTTACAACTTACATGTAGTAGAGACCAAAAACAAGAACTTTTGTCTTTTACCAAGCTAAAAGATAAGGACATGAATCATTTTAGATGCAAGGAGAAAATACGTAACATCTCAACAGGGATAAGCGTACCTCGTAGATATCATCCTTCAATCGAGTACAAGACAAGTTGACAGCTCCAAGAACAACAACATGTGGTTGATGATCAGTCATGAACTTCAAAACACGTTGCTGATCATTTTTCTTGCGTTGCTGGTCATGTACATTTTGAGACCGTAATGTAAGATTAGCAGTATAAAGCACATCGAGCACCTCCCCAGATGAATCTAACATCACAAAAGTGGTTGCAGGCTTCCCAGGGCCCCAACAGCAAGCCATGACTCGCGGAGCAGTTTCCTCATCGGAATTAAGATCATTTTCTTTCCTTTGGTAAGGCCCCACAGAAACTTTATTCCACAAGTCCTTGCCATACTCCAATAGTAACCAGCTCTTAGCTCGACTCGCCAACAAGGACCTTGCTTCTTTCTCCATTGAGGGCAAAAGAAAACCAAAAAGTGCATCATGCAGTATCAGCTTTCTCTGCTCATTCCATTGTTGAGCAGATTTGCTAACACCATTACTAAGATAATTTTCATTACATTCTTTAATCAACTTATTTAGATTTTTTTCGGGCAGCTTAATAGTTACTTGAAGAAGCTTCTCCTCTTCAGCCTTCTGGATAAGGAGCCATTGAGCATCATCAAATCTGATCAAAGGTTTTTCACGCAACCACTTCACACCAGCAAACTGATGGAAAGAATCAATGGCTAATTTTCCATCAGGAGTAGGGCTGGTTGATACTACAGCATGCTCCATAAAGATATTACGAACACATCTCTTGACAGACGGCTCGCAGCTAATCTCAACCACAGCCTATGAAATTAAAACCATAAATAACTATACACCGTACAACAAGATTTATGATCAACAAATGGTACAGTATTTGCTATAGAATAACAATGTCTACCATATGCCTGGCTCCTTTCAGGACAGCTTGTGGAGTCTCAAACATTGCACATGTAAAATTTGAAGCTATATCTTCAGGTGTCTCTTTCGCATCTTCAAACTCATCATCCTACAATTAAATGAAGCAAGATCAACATATCTCAATACAATATAACAGAAACTAAAAATCGTACTCACCATCTTTTCCAGAGATAGATGTGCCCCAAGTTGCTCAGCGCTGTATCCAAACTTGCTCGCAACCTCCCACAGGCCAGCCTTATTGCAAATACTATATTGTGATCTCCTCTTGGGCCTCTTATATTGACCTTCATCAACACCAACCTCCCCAGGTGGAAAATGCAAGTTAAACTTGGCATCAACATCATCAACTTCCCTTTCTGACTCTGCACCCTTGAGATCTTTAAGAATTGACTCAAAAAGCTGCTGGTTCAAGTTAAGTCTTGTTTCATCATATATCCGACGAGATTCTTCTTCAAAACGCTTATTGTAGTGTGACTGGAGACCACTCTTTCTCTTTTGAAGAAGCAGCCATTTTCGGTCAAGGTCCTGAATTGCCCAAAGTACCTAAATAGAAGCATTGTAGCTGTTATTCACAAAACAACCTTCTCCTAAATTATGGCTTGATTAGATATACAACATATTCATAGTTCCATGAAAAGTCCGGTTACCCTGTGCCACTTCATTGTAGGTGCCTTCTCAGATTTATCCTGATCAATATCATCAACCTCATGTTGCTCAGGATCTTGTAGCAGACTAAGGCACTGCTCCTTGCGATACATTGCAATAAAGGGAATCTGCAAGCAAGAAAGAATGCAAGACTACTAAGAAAATGTAAAGCAGAGTAACAGATTAGTCATTTATCAATCAAGTCAGTAAGTACTAACATCTAACTTCTGCACATGTGTGAGATCCAAAAATCTCATAATGTCATCCTTGTTTATAAAATGATCCTGCCTTTCTTTACCAAATAATGGTACAGAACCATTTATAAGTTGGTTATATATCCAGGTGCTCTCTTCAATTATGCTGAGCTCATCAATTGGAGGAGGGCCAGTGCTTTCCTCTGAAATCTGGAAAAAGAAACATAAAGCCAATCACGACCTGTATTAGGAGTGATAAAGGAAAATATATATCCAGAACATTTTTAAAACCTTCTCATCAAACCTGCATTCTTTCTGGAATATCAGTCATCCGAATTTGGTCATCCTTTTCCGTCATGTATTTTTCAGAAAGAACAGTGGGTTCAAACTGATCTTCAAGTTTCCCTTCTTTCTGCTCACTAGAATCTAAGCCCTGTTTCCGTAGCAGGAGGAGTTCATCCACATCACCAAAGATATCTATAGCTTCCTTTAAAGCAGATGATGACACATCTGGTGCATGCCTTGACTTCTTATTCTTCATCTTCCTCCGTCTAGAATACAAATTACTTAATAAAGAGAACTCTGAAGTCCAAAATTAAATATAAAAAGGACAGCATAAGTGCATATCATGCAGTACACAAGTTGTACCTAACAGAAGCTCCATGCTCCTCATCTTCTTCTACAATAAAGTCTGCCATTTCATCTTCTTCACCCATATCTCCATCCTCTTCCTCTTCTATGGGCTCTTCATCTTCAGCAATATCTTCAAGTGGTTGTCCTAAAGCATTACAAATATCGACCATTAACGGTTCTTCAAAACTGCATCCAAATAATAATGATCATGGACAATATGCTCAATGAACAAACCATCATCGTCACCAAATAGAGTACGCTTAAGCTTTTCTTCAGCAGTTGCACCACCCTTCATGCTTCCATCAAACTCATCATCGGAAAGTCCAAACTGATCCTCATCGAAATCTCTTCGAGCCTTTTTCAACCGCTTAAATTTCTTGCTTCCCTGGAAAAAAAAATACACCAGAAACCTCAAATAAATAGTTAATCAAGCCATGCAAGAAAGCATACTTAATATGATTATGAACCATTATCTCCGGTTTAATTTTCTATTGTATAACGAATATCAATTCAACAGGGAAAAACCAATCAGTACTAACATTATTTCAACAACAACAAAAATAACTTCAATGATGTAAAATTTTCCATTTGGAAAATTAGATGATTAAATAATTTAGATATTCAACAATATCATCATGTTTTCATTAAGGAAAGGAAACAAACCTTTGGTACATTAACATCATTCTCCCGGAGGAGCTCATAGTCATCTTCATCAAGGTCCTCAGCTTCCCTGAAAACATTGATACAAACTTCATAAATTTGAGATTTCAAGCTGTTGGACCTAAGAACATTATATGAGTTTCTTTAAAATAAAAAATAGCAATAAATAGCATTCTTTCTTTCTTTCGGATAAATGCAGCAGTCACATATCATCATAGAAAGGAAAAATATTAACTTCTTCTTCCTTTTCTTCTTTTTCTTCCGTCTCTCCTCGTCGCTATCTTCCCTCTCTTCATCTTCATCTACCTCTTCGTCCTCCACATCATCAACTATGAATCCATCATTCTCATACTCATCTTGCCCTTCTTCTGTTCAAACCAAAAATAAAGAAATAACTACAAAGAATTCAAGAAATATCAACAAAACCCAGCTAAAAATCCGAAATCAATAACCATTAGCAAAAAGCTTAACCAAAAAAATAACCAGTTCTGAAACGATAAATTAGATCTACTAAAAAACATAAATAAATAAAATAACTGCAACGAATTCAATAACCATTAGCAAAAACCTCAACCAAAAAAATCCAGATAGAATACCCATCATGCCATTTTGCCCTAATTTTCATTTTCCATTTCATCATATCTCTTCAAAATTTCAGCTAAAAACAGCAAAACCCAGAATTTAGAAAACCATTCTGCAGTTCCGAAACGAGAAATTAGATTAAAAAAAACGAAGTAATACCGTCTTCTTCATCTTCCTCATCAGGGTCGCGTTCATTGAGACCTTCTCCTTCGATTGGCTCTCCTTCCTCGTCGACCTCCAACTCATCTGCATGAATTGAACACATATATCAAAAGAGAACTTCGATAAGAAGTATATAGAACTTCATTAGCAAAAATTAAAGGGGAAAAGGCTAGGGATTTGATATTGGATCAAAAACAATAAAAAAAAGGAACCTTCTTCATCTGAGATGACATTTCTTCCCATGCTTCCGAGAGAATCAACGCAAGAGAAAAAGGAAACCTAGAGAATTCCCGACAGAAATTGTAGCTAGATACGCTCTCTTCTTCACAAAAACCCTACTAAAATAATTGGGGAAACTCACACTTGCTTGCGCTGTTCCCAACTTCCGATTGTTTTCTTAAAAATATAATATAACGATGATAAAAAGGGTAAAGTACTTATTCCATCCCTCAACTTTCTTCTCACTCATATCATGGTCATTAATATTTTAAAATTTCCAACTTTATCATCTGGATTTTGTTTTTTTTAAGAATTTTAATATTGTTTCTGTTTTGGTTACTCAAGTGTTCAATCAATAACAACATAGTGACGTGATATATTTAATGCTGATGCGAACACCATATATTATCCATCTCATTTTTTCAAAATTTTGTTTTCATTTTATCATCTTTCAAACAAATTCATCATTTTAACATTAATGACAACTTCGTTTTGATGTCAATTTGGCTTTTCCAAAATGACGTTGTTTTAATGGTAGTTACTATGTTATAACGTCGGTAATTATTTAACAATTAAGTGACTAAAACATGAACAGTCTGATAGTTATGTGATTAAATTGAAAATTTTTAGATTTTAGTAGCTAAAATAGGGGTAAAAGTAAAGTTGGGTGATTAAAAAAGGATAAACTAAATTAACTTTGGACGAAAATGATGGTACAGTACATTTGTATAACTACATGTATAATTATTCTTATTCATATGTGTCCTCATCTGATCGAAAATAAAACAAACAAAAAAATTAAAATAAGTAGCTAGATTGAAAATTAAACCCAAGGCTAACAATGTGAAGGATTGGAACCTCTTCTTTGAGTTGAATATTGATATCATTGCAATAACATGTATTAAGTTTCAAACTTCCTAAGGGTTGGAAAAATTCTGATCCAAAAATACAGCAAAAGTTTATGCCTAAAGGGTAAACTTGATTCGAGAACTGAATCGATTTATTTGAATTGAGACCAAAATCGACCCGAATACGATGATCCGAATTTAATCTGAAACTCGAAATAAACCTAACCGAACCGAATTTTAGTTGAACCAAAATGGACTCGAACTGATTTTCAACCAAACCGAATAGAATCGAACTGATTTCACTCGAACCAAAAATAACTCGAACTGAAGGTAACCTGAAATAAAGAAAATATATTAGAATAAATAAAGATGAGATGTGAATTGTCGCACAACTTACCCAAAAGTCAAATATACATGTTACATATATATAGGGTGGAAAAAGCTAACTCGGCCTGAACACCCGGTTAAAACTGATCGATCTCCTAGTAACCTAATATTAACTCGATCCAAAAACAATCGACCCGAAATCAACCGACCGTTCGTCCTGACCGATACTCAAACCGAAATCATCATAGACCCGAACTAAAACCGAACTAGACTTAAACCGACCCGAATCGAATTTAAACCGAACCTAATCAGACTTGAATAACTTGAACTAAAATAACCCGAACTGAAACTTAACCGAATGACTCATGAACTTCGAAAATACATGAATCCATGAAGTTTTGTTAATGGTTACCGAAGTATCTGCCGAAGTTATAAAATGTTGATACTTGATATGACACTGATATATTTTACATATATTCTTGTCGATCAGTAAAAAAAAAAAAAAAAACTTAAACTGTAGTGATAAACGAATAGAAATCTTCTGTTTTTTATACCTTATTTCTGTTTTTATATTAAAAAAATTAAAATTAGGGTTTAGAAATTTTAGAAACAGTTTTTGTTCGTAATAAACAATATTATAAAACAACATGGTTTTAAAGAGATGAACACTATTAAAATTTCAATAAAAAAGGAATTAAAAAAGCGATGATAAAATGATAGTCATAAGGTGAACTTTTTATATAAATTAGGGAAAAAATCCAGAATTAGGAAGTTCAACTTTCAGACAACATGATCCACGACCAAAACCATATTTTCTTCGTTTTCTAATTATAAAACATGGTTTTAGGAAACATAGCTGAGCAGCACAAAGGTTTAACAAAAGATTTTAGTTCGAAGACTCACAACCACAAAATATAGTAGATAGATAGTGTTATAACCATTATGGCCTCCCACATGACCCCTCCGCACTATGTTTCTTCGCTCACTAGGCTTTTTGAAAATACCCTTACAAAATCATTCATTTGATAAATGTTAAGTTCATATGACTCGCGAACTAAGCATATCGATTGGCTAACAGGGTTACTCTGCTTTATTCATCATATAATATGAGGTCTAAACTTGACACTATCGTCAGACCTCCCGCTAAATGTACAAAAGAAAATTATTAACTTTTCCAAGCTAAATTTAACATAAAGGGTGTCTCAGACTCATCTCTCTCATTTTTTTTTACTTGTCTCCATTGACTGCGACTCTACGTCCACACCAGCCTGAGTGAATCGCCTGAAAACCTCAACCTCTATCATCCCATTCAACTCATCAACAAATAAAAATACATGCATGTCTCTACGAGGCTTGTCAGATGTTTTTCCTCAACATATTTTGTGCCAACATAGACATTCCTAGAATGAAAGTGTCATATAATATATTCTGCAACTGTTGTCGAGTAATCTTTGCTTATGCAGGTTTTAATCTTTGAGATATATGTCTTTTGTACGATGAAAATGGTAGAATAATGAAGAACACTTCATCACCATTACAGTAAACATCCCACTTTTCCATGACGAAAAATGAATCACTAGTTAAAATCTAATTACCATCGTTTTGAATTACAGAATTGTCTCAGATATTTTTAGGGTTCTGAGCAAAAATTTAAAAATAGACTCCTATATAACAAAAGTATATATAATTATTTTGAAGAATTAATCTACTATTTCATTAATAAACCATAGGAACATGATCAAACATGGTTGAAAACATTACTATTATTTTGTCAAGAAAATATATTAAATACAACTAAAAAATAAGATACAACCACTAACTTACAAGATTGACACTTGAAAGACAAATGTCCCACCATAATGTATTTAATAGGAGAATGGCCAAAATAGGAACAAAATGAGAGTTAGTTAATTAAATTTGTCTCTAACTTCAATGATCAAAATATGAATAAAAAAAATTGGGTGATAAAAATTTATAATTTACCCTTAGCTTAATCAGTTTAACCCATGTGGTAGATAGCTTAGCATTGATGAATTGTTTAAGAGAATGGTATCGTCTGCTTTCGGTCAAGCAATTGTCATTCACGTTATGTTATATTTTTTAGTTTCACTTTTGCATATTTGAATGTGTGATTTGATTTAATAAGTTTTCTTTTCTTTTCTAACGTAAATGGAAGATATTTTCTTTGTTTTTTGTGACATAATTTTCGTTCTTGTGATACGTTTTTCTGTTCTTGTAGCACATCTTTTTCTTTTAAGGTTATATTTGACGATGCATTATCATGTCAATTTATATCTGGTTTGGATCCTTTGATTGATTCTATTGTATTGATAGGCAATTACAATCACCAAAAATATGCGCTAATTGAGTTGTAGTAAAGTTTATTTTGCCGACATATTATTATTATTATTATTATTATTATTATTATTATTATTATTATTATTATTATTATTATTATTTATGGTGTTTATCCTTTACCAATTACAGTGATATTAGTTTGTCTTATCATTTTATGTTACTCTTGAATATCTTTTTATTATATGCATATATATTTTCATGATTGGTTAGATGAAATGAATTTAAAGATTCTTGGAAAACTTGAGCAAAATCAAAACAGAATAAAGAATCTCAAACACATATAAATAAATATATTCATAGATATCATCAACCGATATATTAAAATTTTGGTTCGTAAGTAAAATTGATAAAAGATGTTATATTTGTCGATGCAAGAATTATAAATCAGATTTTCATAGTTTATTTTGAATTTACATATATGTTTTATTGGTTTTTTAAGGTATTTATTAGAGTGCGTTAGTAATTAATTCTTCGCTGCTCATATAGAGGGTTGATGCAGACAATAAACTTTAACATTGTTATATGCTCAAGACAATAATTGAATCCTCAGCCACTAATTAAAAAAAAAAATCGTCTATCAAAATTAGAGGTGGCAAACGGATCGTTCTGTTTGAGTTATTTTGGTTGAGATTTTTTCAGATTTTACTACATTCTGTTTAAGTTCGATTTGGGTTGGTTCGGTCTAAGTTTGGGTCTATGGTGATTTTGGGTCGGGTGGTTGGGTCAGTTAATTTTGGGTCGGGTCAATATCGGATTAATAGTAGATCGATCAATTTTAGTCATGTTTCAAGTCGAGTTAGGTTTTTACACCCTATATATAACTTTATATAGCCTATATATTTGACTTTTTGGTGAGTTGTGCGAGAGTTCACACCTCATCTTTCTTTATTTATTTTAATATCTTTTATTTATTTCGGGTTGCCTTCGGTTCGAGTTACATTGGATTCGAGTCCATTCGCTTCGAGTCCATTTTCGGTTCAACTAAAATTCAAATTGGTTTCAATTTGGTTCAATTTATTTCAAATTTTAGATCAAATTCAAATATCGCGTTCAAGTTAATTTCATGTTTCAAATCGAGTAAATTGATTCGGGTCTCGGGCCAAATTTACTAAATCTAATCAAAATTGACATAAATCTTTGACGAAAAAACATAATCTATCTCTAGCGTTACAATGTTTGTAGTTCCATAAAACAACGGGCCATTCTTCATGTACCAAAATATATTTTTCTTAAATAATAAAATCTCAAAAATATATTTTTTAATTCACTCAAAAATTATCTTTAATTTTTTTTCGTAAAACAGTAAATGGTTTTAAGGATGGTACTTGGCTTTAGGGGTGTGAAAAAATTGGAAAATCAAAACCAATTTTGAAATCTGAAAAATTCGGTTCAGGTTTTTGTTTTTAAGAAGAAATCAGTTCGATTATAATTTATGATTTTGAGAGAAATTAGGTAACCGAACTGACCAATTATATTATGTTATGTTATGTTATGTTATGTTATGTTATGTTATGTTATGTTATATGTCACTTTAATATCTTATATTTAAAAAATTAGATTTTATTTTCTCTTCTCATTCTCCAAAAGTAAAATTATTATTTAATTTTATAAAGTTTAAGTGTTTAACTTGCTAGTATTAAAAAAAATACTAATATTTTCTGTCGGTTTTATAAGTATATGGCTCTATTTGGCAATTAGCGAATAGCTGATAGCTTATTGCATTAACTAATTTGACTAGCGGATTGTATTAAGTACTGGTTGTATAAAACTGTTTGGTAAAATTAACTGATAACTGATAGATGTTTGATTATATAAACAAGCAAAATGACATATAAAAGCATGCTTATATTAGATACTTATTTAAACAGATTATTAATTATCAATGTTTTGTATCTATTAATTTTAATTAAATCATGAAAAATAATTTTTTAATATAACATTACTAAGCATATTTGAAGGATCTATAAATTAATTTATTATTTATATAATTATTTTTAATACAATTTAATTAATTATTAAATTTAAACATAAATATAAATGTGTGAAAATGAATAAATTAAACAAAAGTAGTATTAGTTTATAAATGTCACAATGTAAATACACGAGGGTGAAAAAATAAAATAAAAAATGTTAAATTTAGGTTATTTGGAGATTTTTTATAATTATAAAAGGTAAAAAGGTATTTATAACTCTGATTTTAAAAAGCTCTCATTAACAGTTTTTTCAAAATTAGAGGTTTCACCCCAATCCGTTATTTTAATTTGTTATTCACTAAACATTCAAATAAACAAATTTAACCAATCAAACCTCTAATTTTAGTTCAAACCCCTAATTTTGGCTCAAACTACTATTTATCAAACAAAGCTATACTTTTTTCCTAACATATTATTAAAATTTATATTTTTAATAAACAAATTAAAAAAGCAGTTACCCAACCAAACCGAATATTTCGATTAACCAAATAAACTGTTAACCGGTTGAATGGTTACGATTTAGAGTCAAGAATTGGGTGACCCAAACTTACTAGTTAACCGAAATAATTAGTTAGTGGTTAATCGAAGCCGATTTTGCACACCCCTACTTGACTTATATCAAGCCAGATGAATCTAGTCGTTAAGGTTGGCCAAATTCAATACAAAAATAAAGGGTAGCTTTCTTTTTTTCGTCTTTAAATATTTACCGTAATAAGTCCAATGATCAATTTATTAATTAATTCTGTACATTCTATTATAGTTTTACTATAAAATAAATATTTAAATTATACAGTTTTTTGTTTTTAAGTGCTTAAAGTTTATTTTAGTCATAATAGCTATCTAAAGTTTTATTTTGTTTGTATTAGGTGTCTATAGTTTAAAAAAACATTCAATCATTATTTGACACGCGGCTTATTTTAGGCACATGTTTTGACAAAAATAAACTTTAGGCACTTATTATTACCCAAAAAATAACTTTTTAACATACCAAAAAATAACTTCAGACACCTATTCTAGCCGAACTAAATTTTAGGCACCTAAAACAAAAAAATATATAGTTTGTGAGAAATTATATCATATGTCCGTCTCGCCACATCATTTATGGTATCAACCAATAAAAACCATCAATTTCATTAATTTTTTACATCTCATCTTTTTACCAAGTGAATCTTCACATGGTAAAAACTATTTTTAAATGTGATTTACAGTAAATATGAGTGAATATTTACTTGATAAAAAGATAACATAAAAAATAATAAAATAGTTGTTTTTATTAGTTGGGACCATGGATGACGTGGCGGGACGGACATATGATATAATTTTTCATAGTTTGGGCACTTGTTTTATATCAAAACCTTCTATTATTTATAAATTGTAGGATATTGAACATTTAAATATATTCGATCTATATCTTAATGTATATTTTACTAATGGCATACCAATCGAGCTAAGTTTAATTGATTGCTAGTCCATAATTACATAAAATGAATGTTAGGAATTAATTATTTTAATTAAAATATTGGCCAGTTTGTAAAAAATGGTAGCCGAAAATTATAAATAAAATAATTTGAAACACAGTTTCAGAACCAGCTTCACATATGGACTTCGCAGTAAATAAACATGTCCAGCTGGGGACGAAAAAGTCTCATAGAATATATGAGAGTGTTTAATTTTTGGCCTTAAACTTTTTGAAAAGTTATTTTATTCTTTGGATTTATCTTTATCTCTTTTGACTTTTATTTTCCTTTGTTGAATTAAACCAATTGAAGAAAAAACAAATGACTCATAAAACTGATATCAATTAATTTATTTTCTTCAATGTTAACGTCAATTATTTTATCTTTTTGCACAAAGAATATTCAAAAAAAAGTTAAAATGTATTGAAAAAAACAGAATAATATAATTAAATTATTATAATTGTAAAAATTATAATAAAAATGTATGTGAGAACTTATAGAGAAAAAGTGTAAACATATTAAAAATATGTATGTTGATTCAATTTTGAAGAAAAGAAAAAGAAAGAGAAATTCAGGGGTCAAGAGAAGAAGAAAAACTTTAAGAGCTAAAACGATTTTTACAAAGTTTGAGGACCAAAAATGTCATTAGACCGTTCTTAAAGTGTGGCCCAAATTTTGAATTGGTCCCTTGATCTCATAACATTCCAATTGGGTCCTCAGAGTATAAATATCGTATGAATCAAAACCTTTCATTAGCCTAACATAAACTTGAGCCTCAAATGCCAATTTGTATCTAACATGTAACATAGGAACAAATTACAAAATTACCTACAAGGGCCTTGCCTAGGGGTGGGAATTGTCGGGTACCCGGTTCGTCCGGGTACCTCTTTAAACGGCCCGTGTCCCGGCCCATTAAATTCGGGTACCCGGGATTCGGGTACCTGTAAAATTCGGGTACCCGGTTCATATATATATTTTTTATTTTTTTATTATTTTAAAATTAAAAAAATAATATGTTAAACACAAAAATATTTAAAAAAAATTAAACATAAAACTTAAAAGAATATAATACAAATATAGAAAAAAATATAGGGATTTAAACTTAATTTTAGAGTGAAAATATTAAGAAACATAAAATAAAAATATAATTTTAAATATAAAAAATATATATTAAATTTTATCGGGTCGGGTCGGGTAGGGGTGAGCAAAACTCGACTCGACTCGAAAAAATCGATATTTTTTTTCAATTTCGAGTTATTCGAGTCGAGTTATTCGAGTTGTTCGAGTTATTCGAGTCAACTCGATTAACTCGAAAAAATTTCGATTTCGAGTCGGTTTGGAATTTGCCCAACTCGAAAAATTGAAAAATCGAAAAACTGAATTTTACAGTTTTACAATTTAGTCACTGATTTCATTTTTCTTCAATTCCTCCTTCATTTTAAGTCCATTTTGACCAAATTTGAACCACATATTCCTAAACCAGCGTAGAATACATATTTATCTTCAATTTATATTTTTAAAATAAATTTCATATTTTTTTCAATTCAGTCCCTTAACTTTGTATGATTTCCTCATTTCTTCAATATCTCCTTCGTTTTAAGTCAATTTTGACCAAAATTGAACCACATGCTCCTAAACCAATGTAGAAACTAGAATACCTATTTAGCTTCAGTTCATATTTTTAAATTAAATTTTCTACTTTTGTAATTTAGCCCCTCAACTTTGAGTTTTCTTTTTGTTGGTTTGATTGTTACAATTGAAATTTGGACAGGTTTACCTTGTTTGATGAAAAATGTGTTCTTATTTTTGTGCTTTTAGAATCATTGTATTGTTTAGTCATCAGTCAATTTATATGTATGTAGATATAATTCAAAATCTTTTTTTACACATGTGAAAAATAATATGAAGAAATATATATAGATATAAATAGAAAAATGTTTAAATTAAAACCAAACTCGAAAAATCGAATCGACTCGAACTCGACTCGAACTCGCTAAAATCGACTCGAATCGAAAAAATTTCAATTTAAGTTCAAGTTGTAAAATATGACGATTGAACTCGAATAACTCGAATTTTTTTGACTCGACTCGACTCGACTCGACTCGCTCGAACGCTCACCCCTAGGGTCGGGTACCCGGTAAGGGAAAACTCTCGGCCCGTGTCCCGGGAAATTTGCCGGGTCGGGTACCCGGCCCGGTCGGGTAATTTTTTTCGGGAATTACCCGGTATTTTTGTTTCGGGTAGTCGGGTTTTCGGGTCGGGTCAATCGGGTCGGGTATTTTCTCCCACCTCTAGCCTTGCCCCCCAACCAAAATGGTAAAATTGTGAATTTAGTCACTTTAAAATTTTGAAGTTTTCAGATAAGACAATGGTTAAATTATGTTTTGTCTCTCAAAACAATAAATATTTAATTTAATGGTTTTAAAAATTATAAAATCATAAGTTAAAGCACTTAAAATTATATTTTAATCCTTTAAAAACTATAATTTTTAAGATTGACATCTATTTTTTAAAATGCCACATATCTTAAGTGTTAATACAACAAATACAAACGTCTAAATTTAATCCACATAAAGAAAAGAACATGATTGATACAATAATACTTTTAAGTAAGGGTGTTAATGGTAGATTAACGTATCGTTTAGTCTAAATGGTCGGTTAATCGTTATAACGGTTATTAAATTTTGCTAACCGTAACCTAACCGTTAAGAAACGATTAACCGCTATCGTTTAACCATTAAGACACGATTAACTGATGGTTCGATAATAGGTTAACCAATAACCTATTAAATTTTTTTCACATGTTCTTTTAAGAATAATGAAACTATCTCTCCGATAAATATTATATAAAAATGTTTAAAAAAAACTTAAATAATGAGATCCTAAACACAAACTTCATACTTAATTTAAAAAGAAGTACCTTCATACTACAAAGTTCTATTACAACACAAAATACAAAAATTTTGTACTTAATTTAAAGTTTCAATCGTGTTTAACACATAACAATACAACATCAAAGTTTAGGACATAGAAACACACCCCAAAGTTCTAAAGTTTAGTGCAATTAGCCCTAAACCTTTATATCTCCATGCAAGATTTTTTTTTTGAAAAATCCAGATATCATAATTAACCTCCAAATTAAATTATAAAAACAAGAAATTAATCTCGTGGAGTAGAATCTACAAGAGAGCTTTGATTTAATCTATGAACATAAATCTCTTGAAAACATAGTTTTCATCGATGAACTAGAAAAGTCCAAAGCTATAATATACTACCAATACAACCCATATTGGACTCACCACCCATCTCCTTTTAAATCATCGTCTTCAAATTCAAGGAACCCATTTCCTAGTTTCTTCTCTAATCTTTGTTTCTTTCTTTCTTTTCTGAGGAAAATTGTAAAAGAATTGGATTTTGATGCATGCATACCATGTGTTTGTGAAAATTTCTGAGTGAAATTTCGAGGTTGAATTGTTTGTTTGAAACAAGAAAGGGAAGATGGCAACAACGGAAGCGGGCGAGAGAGTGGTGGTGATCCTGGATGGGTCGAGGGAGCTAAATCCAAGCGTAATGAAATGGCCGCTCGTAGGGTTATCACTCAAATCTGGAGACAAGCTTTTTATGGTTGGAATTCTTCACCAGGTTATTAATCCCAGTACGTTTTCTTTCGTTGGAGCTCTAAATACTCAGTAAGAATACATGTTTGCTTTCTTCGAAAGTAACTCGGATTTAATCTAATTGATTCATTTAATCGCCTTTAAAAAAAATTATTAGGGACGGAGTTAAAATTTAATGTCAGAGACAAAAGCCCATAATTCCAAGGATAAATTATAAACGATGGCACTGAACTATAAGTTTAGTATTGATTATATCATTGTACTAAGTATCAATACTATTTTAACACTGAATTTTAGTTTATAATTCAATTATACCACGTCGTCAATTTTAATGGCATGATGGTACAATTGAAGTTTAAATTAAAGTTCAATGTTAAAATATTATTGATTTTTTTAATTCAGTGGTATAATATAATTGATACTAAATTTAAAATTTAATGTTATCTGGTGTAGTTTATTTTAATTTTAAAAATTAATATTTATTCTTTAAATTCTTTAATTTAAACACTTCAAAAAAAATTTTAAAAATTTATATTATGTTGCATAATTTTTAATACTTTTAATTAAATTTCCTTTCTAAATTTTTTAAAAATTCTTGTGATGTCTCATCTAAAAATAGTTAGACCCTATTTTAACTTAGATCTTTAATTTTTTAAGTAAATAAATTTTCTCAAATTTATTGTTATGATCCACCACCGTGCATCCCATGAATAATAATGTCTTCTAACATCACTCCGAAAAGGAGAAATTATATCATTGTCATTTCCGTCACATCATTTATGAGACTCCTCATTAATTTTATCATATTATTTATTATCAAATAAATTTTCACTTATATTTATTGTATATCAAATTTAAAAATAGTTTTTAACAAGCGAAGATTTACTTTGTAAAAAGATGAGATGTAAAATATAATGAAATGAATAATTTTTATAGGTTGGTCCCATAAATAACGTGACAAGGATGACTCATAATATAATTTCTTGCTGAAAAGACATCATCCGAAAATTTAAATTTAAATCTCAACATCTTCATGCAACCATGCATCTTCATTAACATTTTCTTCTGTCAGTGGGATTTAGAACAAAGCTGGAATCCGGGTCAATATTTGGTCCAAGCAAAAAGATTGCCGTGCAACAAATGGGGAAGAAGTTAGAAGAATACAAAAAGAATGCTGAGATTGTTAGAATTTCCAAACAATGCGGAAAGGAGCAGGTATAAAACCTATTACGAGTATTTTTGTGTTGTGAATAGAATAAATTTTATATAATACTTGATTTAGATTATTCAGTCGTTGAATCAGATATTAATAATTATATAAAAAAAACTAATACACACATGATCAAGTAAAAAAAATTAAGGGTTAAATATAATTTTATTATTGTTTTGACTTATAATTATATAGTTTTTAAAAGGATTGAATTTAAATTTTATCATTTATGGGTTAAAATGCAATTTTACCATTATTTTAAATTTTATAATTTATAAGATGTTAGTGTTTGACATTACCGTCAAAAAGTATTTTTATAAAGATAAATGAACATTTTGGGCATGATATTGTAAGTTATATATATATATATAAATGATGTTTAAATTCTTTAATGTTATAATATATGAAATATATCAGCTTAAATTATTATAAAAATATAAAAAATATATACAAATATTTTATTAATAAATATATTTTTTAATAATTGTATGTGTTCCATGAAATATAATAAATATAAAATATTTTATTTAAAAAACTTAATATGAATAAATATATATCATTTTTAAACTAAAAAATAATTATTAAATATATAATTATATCTTCGTAAAGAATTATAAATTTATAAATTATAAATAAACACAATAGCAAATGAATGTTAAAATTGTAATTTGACTCACAAAAGTACTTTTACAGCTGCAAAAGCTAAAAAATTTAACTTTTCTATTTGGGTTAAAAAACACTTTTCAAAAGTATTTTTTTTCCAAAAACTAACGGTTTAGCATTGCTTTTTGGCCTCAAAATAGCTTTTGGAGCCAAAAGCTAGTTTGAAAAGTAATGCTAAATGAATACAATTAATTCATATAGTTAATCTCAAGAAAAAAAAATCTTCTCCCATTTCTGTCTCTTTCTATGCCTCAACATTAAAAAATTAAATTTTAAGCCTTAATCATAAATTATAAAGCCTTAATTTTAAATTTTAAATTCTAATCTATAAGTTTTAAAGTTTAAAAAATACACCATAGCCTTAATTCCTTAAATCATAACTCTAAACAATAAATTTAAGCCTTAATCATAAACATAAACCTAACATTTTAGTGTGAGACAAAAAAATAATATAAAAAAGCGACAAAGAATTTCTATCCGTTAACATCTTGTATTTGTTTAGAATTCAAATTTCAATATCTATTAAAATTTCACTATTAAACTGAGTTTGAATTCGAATGAATTTCATTTTTAAATCTTGATTTCTATTTAAAATAAAATAAATTACATTTAATTAAGCTCGATTATTATGTAAAAATGAGTTCAATTGTTTTATTGACTTCAAGCTCGAATATTTGCGTTAAAGTTTAAAGTATTAATTATAAATGAGTAATTATTTGATACATTGGCGGTGGAAACTAAAAGTTTCTACAAGCGCTTTAGTTTTAGGGTTTAGGGATTTAGTTTAGTATGGTTTATGAATTTAGGTGTATAATTTAGTGTTTATAGATTAAAACCTAAATCCTCACCATATTACCCTAACCTCTAAACCTAAAATTCTAATCCTAAACCTTAAATTCTAATTAATATCCCTAAATTCTAAATCTTTACACATAATCCCTTAAAACCCTACATCCTAAACCCTAAAACTAAAACACTTGTAAAAAAAACTTTTAATTTCCACCATTAGTGTATAGGATAATAATCCATTATAAATTTCTATTAACATTTTAAAGTAATAGGTCACTTTAAGGTCCATGAGCTTGACTATATAAAACCAATTAAACTTAATTTTTTTTCAAATCAAATTTAAGTTTACATTTATAACCCTAAATCATACTCGGAGTATTGATCCACCCATAAATATCAATAGAAAATAAATAGCCATATATAAATAATATAATTAAGTGACATGTTATATATATATCATTAAATGTTTAATTTAGTAAATCAATAATAAATTTGTTTACTAAATTTGAATGGAACAAATTAGAGTGTAAAAATAATTGTGTAATAAGCTTTTGTAGTAAATAGTCTAAACTAATCGATCAATTAATCGGATACCGATAATTTTACACATAAAAAATTTAATTTAGCAATTACGGCATATTTAATGTAGAGTTTTATTTTTCAGATACAATTTCGGATAGAGATGTTTGCAGGTTATCCATTAAAGGAGGTTGCTGCAAGATTTGTGAAAAAAATTGGTGCAACATGGTTAGTACTCGACAGGTATGTGTTTTTTTAAACTCCAGAAATTAGATGGACAATGTGAATCCAGATATTTGTTGATGTTCAAGATATTTTTTACTGATTATATAATATTTCGATGATATAAATTATTTGTTTATTAAAATAATTTATAGCAAATATAAATAAGAAACATATTCCATGTACTGGCGGTGGAAGCGAAAAATCTTTATAAGCGTCTTCGATTTTAGGGTTTAGAGACTTAGTTTATGGTTTATGATTTAGGGGTTTAACTGTAAAGGTTTAAAATTTAAGGTTCATGATAAGAATTTGTAATTTAGAGTTAGAATTTAGGGTTTAAAGGTTAGAGTTTAGGTTTTAGAATAATATGGTTAGAGATTTAGGTTTTAACCTATAGACCCTAAATTCTAACCACACCCCTAAATTCAAAACTCCTATACTTGAACCCTTAAACATTAAACCTTAAAAAAGTTCTTAAACCCTAAAACTGAGGCACTAGTGAGAACTTTTTATTTTCGCCGCTTGTGCATTGAATAATTATTTATATAAATGTTTAGAAAAATATTTCATGCACATACGGTGAAAACAAAAAAAAATCTATAAGCATGTTAGTTTTAGGGTTTATGAATTCAATATAGTGTTAAAGATATATGGCGATTTAAGTTTAGGGTTCAACATTTAATAGTTGCAGTTAGAATTTAGGATAATATGGTTAGAGATTTGGATTTTAACCATATACCTTAAAGTCTAACCCTAAACCCTAAAGTATAACTAAAACACTTAAACTCTAAATCAATAAATTTTTAACCCTAAACTAAATATTTAAACTTTTAAACTAAGACGCTTGTACAAAATTTTTGATGTAGAAAACATTTTAAAAAAAAATTCGTGTAGAAAACATATTCTAATATGCCTTACTTTTCAAAAAAAATCACTTTTTATTATGAGAAAAATATTCACTTATTTTTTTTTTTTACTTTTTAAGTTAAGACATGCAGTGGATTCAGGTTCAGAAAGTAAATCTTAGATTTGATGGAAATAATAAACTTACTAATATTTTAAGTAGTTATGCAAATTCGAATGAGAATATTACAATATATATATATATATATATATATATATATATTTGACCTGGGTATATTTTATTCGCTTTTTTACATGTTTGAAAGGTATAATTACTATTTAGAATGCTTAAGGTCGCAGTTCAACTCTCCTAAGCGCCACTTTTTAACAGCAAAAAAAAAAGCTATTTAGAATGAATGCGAATATTAATTCTCAAAAATCTATTATTAAAGTTTGATTTACTTTGCTGATTATGAATCAAATCCGCTTTATTTTTCAAAATTTCTACTTATTTTTTGAGTTATTAAATTACATATTTGAATTGATTATGGATAATAAACAAACTCGATTATATATTCGAATTTAGATATTAAAAATGCAAATATATGATCTATTTATATCCCAAATTTTGACATTGTATATTGTACATGTATGTCATCTTTGAGACAGACACATGAAGAATGACCAAAGTTACTTTGTAGAGAACCTATCGTGTAACATTGTAAGATTGAAGGAAGATGGCAATGCTGTAAAGTTAAGAGGACCAAATGTAAGGGATAACTTGAGACTTCCGGCTGCGCGGCGAAGTAGCGTCGAAATGATTCCGGCCGATGGACAGTCTCCTCGGAGTAAGTTATTTGGAATGCAATGTCAAATATACTATGTTCATGTCAAGAAATCGTAATGTCATTTCTTGTTGCAGAACACGGAGGGGAAGGCATTAGTAAATCCGTCTCACCTTCATCTTCAGCTTCAACTTCGAGTATTGCCGGTAATAGAACATCGGTTTCGTGTGGTAACGAACAGAAGTCCTCGTCCTTGCATGTTCATGATGAAGAACATGGTACAACTACAGGACCAGGAAAGGGGGGAGAACATTCCCTGGTATCCATCAATGAAAGCCGGGACCAGAAAGACCGGCATACGGATGAAAATTCGAAGCAACATGACCAAAACGATGATTGGATAGGAGAAAATCCGGGGGATAAAGTGTTCAAAAATTCCCTTTGCTCAATATGCAAAAATCGAAGGCCGAGGATCGGATGGATGAGAGACTTCAGTTGCGCAGAGATTGCGGCTGCTACCGAAAGGTTCAATGATAAAAACTTCCTAGCAGAAGGAGGATTCGGATCGGTGTATAGGGGAGAGTTCAATGGATTGAAGATTGCTGTAAAGCAACACAAGTACAATGCAAGTCTACAAGGTGAGAAAGAATTCAAATCCGAAGTTAACATACTTGGGACTGCGAGACACCAGAATTTGGTCATGCTGGTTGGTTCCTGCTCCGGAGGAAACCAGAGGCTACTCGTCTATGAACACGTCTGCAACGGTTCACTTGACCTTCATTTATCGAGTAACGATTCATTCTAAATGTCACCTCGGTTCTTTACCTCTCCTTCTCGATGAATTATCGACATCTGATCGATGTAGTGTATGTTGTTTCTTGTTGAATTGATTGCAGAGGACTCAGAAAGAGCTCTTAGTTGGGAAAATAGGGTTAAGATAGCACTGGGAACTGCAAGGGGCCTTCAATATTTGCACGAAAACAATATCATCCATCGAGACGTGAGACCGGACAACATCCTCGTAACCCACGATTTCGAACCACTGGTACTAATCAAACTACATTCATGTCTTCTGCAAGTACATTCATATCGAAGTCCATAACTAGTTCACTATTTCAGCTAGGAGATTTTGGCTTGGCAAGAACCCAACATGAAGATTCAGATAAGTCATCGGAGACACTATCAGTTGTCGGAACTTTAGGATACTTGGCACCCGAATACGCTGAATATGGCAAAGTGTCGACCAAGACAGATGTTTATTCCTTTGGAGTTGTGCTATTGCAGCTCATCACCGGAATGAAGACCACGGACGAAAGACTTGGAGGGAAAAGCCTCGTTGGATGGGTAAAACTCTCAGATACCTGAATAAATTATTAACCAGGTTAAAAGATATATACTCGTATTTGACACTAATCCGTATTCGGATATCGTAAACTAGGTCCAACACCAGCTAAAGAGTAACACCAAGAAACGAGTAATAAATACATAGAAAGGTCACAACACAAGGACAAGGTTATTCCGTTATTGAAAGTCTTGATCTTCATGCAGGCAAGACCACTGCTGAAGGACAGGAACTACCCGTATTTGATAGACCCGAGGATCCTCGATTCGCACGATGTTCATCAGCTCTTTTGGATGGTTCGAGTAGCCGAGAAGTGTCTCACCAAGGATCCTCAGAAGAGATTATCAATGGATAAGGTAAGTTTCGAACAAATTTCTTTAAATCGAAATCGAGCTTATCTCACGAGCACTGGAGATATCAAAGTACCCCATATCCATGTATCCAACATAAATACTTCACGAAAAATGGAGAGTCTAAACAAAATAGGAAACAAATAAATAGCAGTAACAGTTCAATCTTTACTATCCTCTTTGAACATAGATCAAAACAACTAAAACCGCATTGTACACTTTGAGATTAAATTTGTTAAAAAAAACAATCTGAATCTTTATTATTAAGCAACAATTATTGCAGGTTGTTTTTGCTTTGAGCTACATAACGGATCGTGAAAGCACTTATAGCAACAAAGATTCGTCACCTGCACAATCGGATATTGTGAGCAAGGGCTCATGTGATTCACAATCGCTATCGCAGTCGCAATCACAGTCTCCCGATGATGAAGATTCAGTCTTCACCATAGAAACCGCCCCTGCAAGTAACCCTAGTCATTTCAATGCTAGGTTTCCACCATCACCGCCGATTTGGAAAACATCAAACGCTTCTGCCTTTTACGCTAAATATGCATCCAGCCGCGGTCTCGATCATGGAAGTTATCCACGATGATGATCCAATGTTTTAAACAACCAGCTGTTTATCTTGAATCGAATTCATTTCGGTTACTTTGAAAAGTTTGATAAGCAATGTTGCACTCATGTTTTAGCTTTGGGTATATGTTGAAATAGTAACATAATGAATTGCATAGAAACAGTGATATTCATATGAAATTGCTTCATAAACTGCTTCATTTACCCAGTATATTCTCAGCACACCTATCAATGGGACAAGTCGAGACGGCTCGAAAGTTTTTTTATTCTCATCAAGGCAAGTGTTTGGCTCAACCTGAATTACAAAATATCTTATTCCAAAGTCTAAACCGAGCAGGTTGTCGGTCACTTGGACAAGTAAAATGAAGAATTTGAGCAACGGCGTTGTTCGGGATTCCATGCTAGAAGTGCACAGTTATTCTAAAATTATAACAACAGCTTGAATACATTTGTATGCCTCAAAGTTCCTGACTGGCATACAAGTATCCAACAGTTCAAGAAAGAAAAAAAAGCTCACCAAAAACAAGTACACCAAACATCCATGACTCACGTCACATTAGTCTCATCCCAAATGAACTTTGGTATATCAGGTTCGCTCGACTACTCAAATAAAAAGAATTACGGAATGGATGAAACAAAACAAAAAAAGAGTTTCATAGAAGTTCAAACCGGTGAGACAGCAGATCTCAAGGGAGTTCGGATATTTGACTGACAAAAGGCATATTATTCCATGCACATGAACCAAGGCCCCATTCTGGACTTGAAATAGATGTTCCGGCCGCCATATTCTTGTACTCGCTACTCAAATCATCACCAAGAAGGGTTGCTATGGTATCAGCCATGAATGTTTGGTCTGGATCGTAATAAGAACCTTGTTCGAGCCAATCAGAAGCAAGTAATGTATCAGAGTGACCGGTGCCCAACTGAATACGAGCCTCTTTTTGTATCTCTGGGGTAAAAACATTGTCAGCTGGTTTGGATTTTTGATGAGACTCTGAAAAAAATCCAAATTCAAGTTAGAAAAACAATTGAAAGTTTTTTATCATGTATGATTCATGCTTCCACTAGACTTGAAATATTAGTTCAACGACTATATTAAAGATGGAGCAAAATAAAAATAAAGCATGTTGAGTTTTTACAAATAACTTGATAACTGGGGCAAGAAATAGGGAAGCTTTATTAAATTCTATGTCAATTCAAATAGTTTAGATATCACTGGAAGCTAAGGGATACAAGTTGCTTGAGGCCAATGATCAAATTTTAATGGCGATAAAGATAACTTTCTGTTTCTGATAATGAATGAAAAGTGTAAATCGAGTCTCAATTTTAACAAGTTCAGATCAGAGAAATTTTCTGTTTCTGATAATGAATGAAAAGTGTAAATCAAGTCTCAATTTTAACAAGTTCAGATCAGAGAAATGCTCACCAGTAAAGGTTTCAGCAGATGACGGTTCATCTGATGAACTGCCACTTGCACTGATACACTCACTGAAAAGAGAAGATGCTGAATGACCCAATGGAGAAAGAGGCTCACCACAGTTTTCCCAAGCTGTCTTGCAAATGTTGAAATCGGAACTTTCGGTTATATCACCGGGAGTTGATGAATTTGAACTCTTGTCAGATGCATGATTCTTTTTACTGCTTAGAGTTTTTGCCTCATGAAATACAGCATCCAGCAGACCACTATTATGGGGTGTAAGATTATCCGACTCCAGTCCACCACTTGGTGGTGGTGACTGGATAAAAGCATCTACAGACTCGAGTAAAGGTGGCGAGCAAGATAAAGTACCCCAGCTACTGAAATCAGTTTCTGGATCTTGGAATGAAGGGAGCTCTAACTTCACAGCCTCCAAAGTGGGCTCTGAAGCAGAGAAATTGCCATTTGGAAGTGAATGACTACCTTGGAATACACCAAATGACTGGGAGTTCTTAGCTGCAGGATCTGGTCCAATGAGAAAGGGCGCCCCAAAGGACTGAGCAGCCTTGTTTGACAAACCATCTTCAAATTGCTCAAACAAGGGGCATTCACTTTTAACAGAACCAGTATAACCAGGGAAAATGGCTGCTGGTCCACGAAGACGCTTCTGGCAATAGATAGTTGGTGACATGAAACTATAATACTGAGAGGAACCTAGGTCTTTCATTAGCATGCTGCTGGCTGATATACCAGGAAGTTCAGGGACATAAGGCAAGACATTTTGATTCGCCTTTAAATTGTCAAATACAACATCAGGTATCTCATAGCTGTCATTCTGCAAGATATCATGAGGTCCTTTATCCCCAACTGCACTGGTATTGTGGCTCTCCTGCAATGCTTGCATGCACACTTCAGGAGGATACAAAGGTAACCCAGCACGTTGACGTCTCTTAATCCGCGTATTCCAATAATTTTTTATCTCATTATCTGTACGACCAGGCAACTGCAAAAAATAACAAAGCATAGAGAAACTTACTTCGGACACCGAAGGTAGGAAAGCTGTCATAAAACTCTGGAGGGCATAAATTGGCATTACTCTGCATCTAGCACAAAAAGACTACAGCATGAAAATGAGCTAGATTTTTATAATGTCGACGACTGCAGCAACTGGCCAAGAATAGCATTGCTCTTATGTATGAAGACTCATTAAAACGCTTATTGATCTTTAATTCCTTAAAGACACTAAAAATACTGTCTCCATTTAATCTCCCTGAAACCGAGGATACTAAATCAAAAGCACTTTCAGCTTTTCACAATGAGAACATAACTAAACCTTAGATCTTTCAGTTAGTTCATTGCTTATGAATAACGATGGACATATGCTGCAACAGTTCAGATAGAATGAAGAAGTAAAGCATACCTACATACAAAAAGGGAAGGGCAATTCTACAGATATATATTGCTTTGATACAAATTTGAAGTGTCCTTTTTCTTAATGAATTCTTGACTTTATATGATTTCAATAAAAAAAATCATATAACCATTTAACGAATTAAGAGAATTACTAGATTCACAGTAAATGAACTGAGCACTTACATGAGCAGCCATCCGAGCCCATTTATTTCCCATCTTTGCATGGAGTTCAATAATCAGTTGTTCCTCTTCTTGAGTAAATGCACCTTTCTTCAAGTTCGGCCTCAAGTGATTTGCCCAACGTAATCGACAACTTTTTCCACAACGAAGTAGTCCAGAGTGCTTCTGAACAGCATTCCAGTTGCCTTCCCCATGTTTCTTCACATAGTCCATCAAAATTGCATCTTCAGCAGTGGTCCACGGGCCTTTCTTCAATGCAACTCCCCCCTCTGTAGGTGCTTCGAAGTCGCCATCATCGATCAACGACGATACCATTTGATCCATAGGGCACATTCCATTTCCCTTCTCATTTTTTGTGTGACCCATCTCTTTGCAATCACACACGATTATTACTAACAAGTAACCGTCCAAACCTAAACCAGAAAAAAGATTGAAAAGTCAAAAAATTAAAATAAACTGAATAATAAAAAACAGCTCGTTTTTTCCAATACATACCTTTTATGCATCAAGAAGAACTACAAGGCGATCCACAACAACACAACATTTTTCAAATGCTAATATAAGAATTGTGAAAGCATACATAAACACATTAAATCGATAAAAGGAAACAAAAGTCGCCAAGATAATACAAGTGCTACTCTCAATAGATAACAAATTTCTAAATGGCAGAGAGAACTCATCACATACAGAAAGATTAAAATCAATTACTAGAAAACGAAATCACGTTAACATCCAGCATGCAGAGTCGTAGATCAGATCGCATATAGAATACGAATTCTATTCTGAAAAGGGAAAAATATTCCATTCTTTGGAACTTAAATTAAACCCTTTTGCTCTAAATGGAAAGCAGAACCTACCAAAGAGACCAATTTCCAGAAATGATGAAATAAATAAATCCATTGAAAAAGGAGCCTAAAAGGCTAAAATCCAAATTGCATTTACTGCACTATAGTTCTCTCACAAATAACACCAATACCCTATCAGTAATAAATATTATTATTTTTTTGCTGATGAGTGACTTAGACTTCAAACTTAGTTAACATTTTATTTATACTGGTGGATTCTTTCAATAAATATGGTAGTTGAACATTAATTTGCAATTGAAACTGATTAGCAAAAATAAACTATTAAAACCCTAAATTTACATTAAATTAATCCAGATCTAACAATTTCATTCAAGAAGCACAAAGAAAGAAATTAACAGAAAAAGTAGCGACTCAATTACCATGCCTTCGCAATTTTATTGGGAGAAACTTCCCAAAAATAAAATTCTTCGAATGAGTTCAGTTATGATTCACGATTGAAGTGAGAACGAAGACAAAAGCGGCAATGGAAAACCTGCAATTCAACGCCCAAGAAAACCATCATTTTAGAAAATTCGTTGATCTAGAAAATAACAATAAAAAAGAGCAAACATTCGGTAAAATTTTCTTTTTCTAACCGTAATTTCTGAGCTACAAGAATAAGGAGCCGAAAAGAGCAAAACATTGAAAACTACCGAATAAGCAAATACAAAAAGGAAGCTCTTTTTTCTTTTCCCTGGATTTTAAGGTTTTCTGTTTGGGGAGAGAGAAAATGGAAATGAAAGAAATGAAATTAAAGGAAGGAAACAAACGGAAAATAAAGGCCGGGGAGAATAAAAATGTCAAAAGAAGAGGAAATAAAGCAAGAGATAATGAGATTTTTTTAGATTAGAAATGAAATTATTCGGTCTTCAAATTATACATTTTTTTATTTTAAGAATAAAGATTTAATTTATGGTGTATAGTCCGTAGGGAAATTATATCATAGGCTCGGCTCGCCACGTCATCTATAGTCTCAACTAATAAAAAGTATTTATTTCATTAATTTTTTTTGTCATTTTTTTACCGAGTGAATCTTCATTCAGATTTAAATTAAAAAATACTTTTTACCAATTGCAGATTCATTTAATAAAAAGATGATATGAAAAAATTAATGAAATGAATGTTTTTTACGGAAAAATTATATCATAGGCCCGGCTCGCCACGTCATCTATAGTCTCAACTAATAAAAAGTATTCATTTCATTAATTTTTTTTATGTCATTTTTACCGAGTAAATCTTCATTCAGATTTACTGTAAATTAAACTAAAAACACTTTTTACCAATTGTAGATTTACTTGATAAAAAGATGATATGAAAAAAAATTAATGAAATGAATATTTTTTATTGGTTAGTCGACGTGACGAGCCGGGCCTATGATATAATTTTTCCTTATAACATTGTTACTTATCTATCTAATATTTAGACTTCACTTGGTAGGAAAAAAAAAAGAAAATTGAAAAGATAAAAAATTAAAGGGATAGAAAAATTAAGGGATTGATTTTTTTTCTTTCCATCGTGTGCTTGGTTGAGAGAATAAAAAATTATAAAAAAATATTTTTATTGCTTGGTACAATAGAAAAAGTAAGAAGAAAGAAATTAAGCTTTAGAAACTATAATTTATTTTTAATTTTTATAATTTAGTTAAATATTTTTAATATGATTATTTTTATTCAATTTAGGCTCTAAAATTTTTATTTCATCTAAAATTGACCCTGTTTGTTTCTAATTTTTAGAATTTAATCTAATATTTTAATATAATTTTATTTTTGTTCAATTTAATCCCTAAATTTTTTCTTTAATTCAAAATTGACCTATATGTATTTTTATTTTTTATAATTGAGTCCGATATTTTTAATATAGTTTTATTTTTGTCCTATTTAGTCCATAAATTTTTTATTTAATTCGAAATTGAGCTCTATTTATTTCTAATTTTATAACTTAGTCTATTTTTTATAATTTAATCTTGAGAGTTTCACTATCAATGCAACACCTAATACCCGGTACAAATGAATCCAACCCAAATATGGAATGCTACAAATGGCCCATTTGTGGCCTAAAAACATATTTCAGAAAACAATCACATTCGATTACATGAAAATAAACAATCAACATGAACATAAAGAGGAAACAATTAGCTAAAGTCACCTGAGAAAATAAACCTTTAAAAACTAATAAAAATAAACGATTTAACAAAAATGCATTTTGGTAATTTTACAAGATTTAAACCCCAAAAACATTCAAAACTTAAATACAAGTTTAATATAAGTAGAAACATCTTATAGCCCTATTTTGCTAATAAAAAGATGTTCAAATCGAAGTTTATGAACTAAAATGTAAATAATTCATAAGTTAGGTTTTAAGTTAAAAATTCAGTTTCAGGTCCGTTTTAGACTCATGAATTCTAATTAGATTTAATGGTAAGTTCTTGTTGAAATTTGTTGGGTTTTAGGGTGCTCGATTCCTTCAACCGATGTGTTTGCCAAGTTCGGAGAAGTTGGATATTTGGCTGTTTTTGTGGGAATAGAAAGATAGGCAATTGACACAAGGATTTATAATGGTTCAACCTTCTAACCAAGGTCTACATCCACTACCTTAGCTTCCCACTAAGGATTTCCAAACAAATTCACTAAAAATTTCATCCCATTTTCTCAGATTAGGAGGAAACCGTTACACCGATCAAGCTTTCTACCCAAAGCTTGATCAAACACTCCCTTACACAAGAAAGACTTAGCAAACGAGAAATCCCTCTAGAAGGTATATGTTTGCACAATTAAAGCTCTCACCCAAAACCTAAACACTTGAGCAAATTTGACAATTAGGCTCACAAGTGTTGTTTATACAATAAATTGAACAATAAAGCCTTAAGACAAATTCTTGATCATAGTGTTGTTGACAATTGAAGCAATAGCCTTCTCTTGATGCTTGGAGGTCCCTTTTATACTCCCAAATGAGTTTGTAGTCGTTGACGGCCGTTGGAGATGTTTTAGAGCTATTGGAGACTTTATTTCTGACATTAATTGCAGTTTTGGTGCTGTCCGTTTCGAAACAGTCGAGCTCGTATCGGAACGCCCCTCTTCAGAACTAGCCGTTGAAGTCTGATGCAGCAATTCGTTTCGAAACACCTCTGGCTGTTTCAAAACACCTTGATCTGTATCGAAACGGTAGCAACCCCATTTTCAGAACGAGTGACAATTGAGCTGCAAATTAAAACGCCGTTGGGAAAATAGCCGTTGGGAATTTTGACCGTTGAGGTCTTTGCCACATAGGCGTATTGAAACGGTGAGGCCATATCGAAACGCTAAGCAAAATTCTCACCCGGATTAAAGCCCGTTTCAAAACAGGTAGAGCTGTTTCGGAACGTTTTGAAACTCTGAATGGTTGTTTCGAAACGCCTAAGGGTGTTTCGAAACACCTGGGTGGTTTGTAAAGTTTGGATTTAGAAGACACTTCAAAACCTCTTAAAACAATCCTCAAACATATTTTTAAGTTGTTTGGACTTAAAGGCACTTTTGAAATCTTTTCAATTTAGTCCAAAACTATTTTTCAATTATTATATCAAAACATTAGTTCTTCAAAATCGAATTTGAAATAGAGTGTTAATTGCAAAAATAAGTAGTTTATGGGAAATTTTGAAAAATATTCATAAAATATAGGGGCCAGCTTTTTAAAAAGTGAAATTAAACCTTTCTTTATGAAATCGATATCATCATTAACATATATAGCAAGTTTTAAGTTAATCCGAGCTATAATAAGTCCTTAATTGTAATCATAAAATTAGTGACTAAAACGTAAAGTTTTCCATTATAAGGTATTGGATTAAATTAAAAATTAGAAATAAATAGAGGTCAATTCCAAATTAAATAAATTTTGAGGGATTAAATTGAATAAAAACAAAACCATAGTAAAAATATTAGATATAATTATAAAAATTAGAAATAAGTATTGGTCAATTTTAAATTAAATAAATATTTTAGAGACCAAAGTGAATAAAATATTATTATATTAATAATATTGATTTGAATAATAAAATTTAAAACCAACAAGGGTAAATTTTAGATTAAATAAATATTTTTAGGGACTAAATTAAACAAAAATAAAATCATAATAAAAATATAGGTTAACTATACCATTAACCACCGAACTAATTGGTGATTCCTATTTTGACCACCGAACTAACGAATTCGTTAATCAGATCACTAAACTTATAAAACCAACCTATTTTGACCACCGCCGTTAAAAACTTAACGGCGGAGTGACATAACTGCCACTTGGCAATTAAGGGGAAAATTTTAAAAGTACACATTTGGTCACTGTTATTTACAAATTCTTTCAATTTAGTCCTAATTTCAAATTAATAAAATAATAAAATATTTAATTAGGTGGTAACACATGTCAACACCTTATTGGAGGAGGAAAATAAAATCTCTCGATATGCGTTGGGGGTGGATCAAACCTGGGCAATGCTTGGGTAAAGGCAGTGGCTACCAATCACAACTTTGTGTTTTAAATCACCAAATTTAATATATATCTCTTATTGATTTCTACATTTATAAGCCAAAAACTCAAACCCTAAACACTAATTTCACAACTTTGTGTCATAATTGGATTGACTGATTAATTTTATTTAATTAAATTAAAATTAAGAATAATTTTATATAATAAGTAAATAATAGGGTCCAATGTGTAATTTTATAAATTTTTGTTAACTGCCACATAATTATTCCGTTATATTTTCGTTAATTTTTTAACATTAATAATTAAAATAGGTCAATTTAATAAGTTTGGTACCAGACTGAGTAGGGTAAAATGTTCCTCCCTAATCACAATTGAGGCAATTTTGGGACAAAAACCCTTTTTTAATTATTATCTTTAAAAATGGCTCCCAAAAACATTTATTTGGCAAAATGACCCCCTTTCTTGCCAGGTCGGCAGACCTCGCGTTTTGTAGGACGCGAGGTAGAATATCGCGTTCTACAGAACGCGATATTCGTCGACGTGGCGTTGCAGTCCCTGTTAACGGTATAACAGTACCTCGCGTTCTGCAGAACGCGAGGTCCCCGAGAAATTGAAAAGGCGGCTGGAATATATCGGACGGACCTCGCGTCCTACAAGACGCGAGGTCTGTGCATTTCCAGCCTCAACCACAAGCAAAAACATGCGTAAGTAGGCCTGTTCAAACCTAATTTCGAGCGTGTAAATGGTATATTTTTAGCGATCATCGAGTTTGGGGTCGTAGTACTGAAAATTGTCTATCGTATGATACCAACATGGTTAATTTCCGTCCATTCTACAATGGTTTAAAATGGCTTCGAAAACCCTATGCTAGCATACTTTTTTTATTGAAGTTGTATTTCAACTAATGTCGATAGGCATGTTCGAGCAGAATTTCATACGTATAAATTTTAAATTTTTAGGTAACATCGAGTATGGGGTTGTAGTACTGGAAATTCTCTATCGTATGACACTGACACGGTCAATTTTCGTCCATTGTACACTGACTTATAGTTGCTTCGAAAACACTATCATAACATATTTTTTTGAATGATTGAAAATATAAGATGGTGTACTGTATAAATAGAAGTAAACTGACTTTATTGATTAGATTGTCATGTGCGAACTCGCATATACAAATTAAAAATAATTAATTAATACGAGGGGCTGAGCGATTAGGACACTTAGGAGCTGTGTGCCCAGTATTTCGACATATAGAACAATGCTTCTTTTGTCCGGTTTTCTCTCGATGTTCGACCAAATCCTCGGCACAATATATTCTTGTAGAAGGTGGACGTCCTTTGGCTCGTAGTAGTGCTGGATCTGGGCGTATGATCGGTTCAGTGTCAACAGCATTTGGATCAACCTCATTTCCGATTGGAGGAAACTCTTTTTCGTAAACTTTAAGCACCGTTTTGAGTAAGTATACCGGATCAACCATATGCATGTATTCTATTCGTTGGTTAGTGCAAGCAGCAATGGCGTGTGCGCACGGGTATTTGAAAGTTTGGAATATTCCGCACTCGTAGGTTTTTGCCCTCAGATTTACAACGTAAGCGTTGTGCTGAATGCCTTCTATCCGCCTGGAAAATTCCGCAACACGAAACAAGTGTCATTCTCGCGAGAAGAGAGTTACTTGCACCTGTCTTGATTGGGCCAATTGAATATGCAGTCTTGAGCGGAAATCTGGATGGACTTGGTGTCCACCTGCCATGTACTCAGCTGCTTGCCTGCCCAAGGTCGCAAAAAGGGTAGCTAAACGATAATAGGTGGCTTTGACAATGGAAGTGATAGGCAACTGCCGAACTCCCTTCAGTGATGAGTTGACTGCCTCAGCCAAGTTCGTTGTCATGTGACCAAAACGTTTACCCTCGTCATACGATCGAAGCCATTTTTCCTTTGGGATATTTTCAAGGTATTCAGCGCCCTTTTTGTTTCTCGCTCTCAGTTCCTCGAGCAGTTCAGCCACCTCTTGTTTGTAGTGCGAGTTGCCTACGGGATGACAGTTGAATAGTTATGGGCGAAAAACACATGAAAAATGGACGTAAATTGAAGCGAGTAACAAGTAATATAGTAAATGAAAATGACATAAATGACGTACCCATATCGAGCACCATTTGACGTTCATCACGATTCTTGTATTTCAGCAGGTAGTTTGCGGCTATGTGCCGCAAGCAAAAACGGTGGTGAATGTATGGAGGCTTCCAATAATTACCCAAATTTTGTATCGCCCACAGCAGCGCTGTGCCTCTGTCAGAAATAACACACACCCCTTCATCCCTTCTTTTTCGTATTACAGGATCAAGGACATATTTTCGTAGGTTCGTAAGGAAGAACGTCCAAGACTCCATATCCTCCTTCGGGACGATTGCGAATGCAACAGGAACGCATTTGCGATTGCCGTCCTGTGCTATAGCTAGAAGTAGGATCTGTGTATATTTTCCGTACAACCATGTGCCGTCGATTTGGACCATCGGTTTGCAGTGCTTGAATGCGTTGGTGCACTGGGGGAAAGTCCAAAATAACCGGTGGAATTGACAAACACCTCGGACGACACGATCATTTTCGTATGCCAGAACCGTATCAAGTTTGACAACCATTCTGGGGATGTGTTTCTGCAGGAGATTAAGCCACGGGCGCAACTCTATGTAAGATTCCTCCCATCGGCCATACAATTCCTCTTTGGCCTTTTTCCTTGCATACCATGCTTTCGAATAACCTGGACGGAAGCCGGTGACAGCTAGAGCTGCAGCCTGACATGTGGGGACCGACACAGTGGGATTTGTTTTCACCAGTGTGGAAAAGATGTCCGCGAGGTACTTTGCATCCAGGTTCTTGTGATCCTAGTTGAGGCTAGAAACGGTGCATGTATGGGGCCCCTCAAGTTTTGTTATTTTCCAACGGTTGCCTGCCCTCTTCAAGTCTGATATACGAATTTTCCATTTACAACTTTGATCCTTTTGGACGCAGTGAGCCTTGTAGTATTTGGCTTGGGTTTTCTTCACCGTCGTCTCAACATTATGACGAAGGTTGTACTGCTTAACTGCCGCCACCGCAATTTCCTTGTTCGCGAACGCCATACTAATTCTTAGTTCACCATCAGAACGGTGGACTCGGCCATCTATTGTGTCGTCATGGAGAAAATCAGGGACGTCCATTGCATCCATATCAATCGTTGTGAAGTGGGATGGTGGCTGGAACATAGAAATCGGTCTTGCGTCTACAGGAAAGTTGGTCGCAGTCGGGATGTCGTCCAAATCTGGTGGTGGAACGGTAGTGTCTTCTGGGTCTTCTGGTAACTCTGTCAAGTCTTCTGGTTCGGGATAGAATGGCCCCAACTCGTCTCCGTCTGGCCCGGGTTCTCTAATCGGTTCTTCGTCAGGAGCATCCTCCGGGAGCTGGAATAGTAGAGCTTCTGGAATCACTACCCTTTAAGGCGAGGATTGAGGTCGAGGAGCGGGAGACCTCTCACGAGATCGCTCAGGAACCTCATTTCCAAGACCAAAATCAAGATCACCATAAGAAGAATGTATTCCCATCGATGGTTGAACGTACTCCGTGCTAGGGACATACGTTGAGTGTCCTCCATATGATGAATCATGGTCGTGCATAGCGTAAGAAGATGACGCTCCCTCACCCCCAAAAGAAGAATGTCTCCCCATAGATGGTTGACCGTAGTCGGTGCCAGAGACATACATTGAGTGCCGGCCATATGATGCTTCATGGTCGTGCGTAACGTAAGGAGCCGACGTTCCTTCCCCCCCAAAACTATAAGGATTGTATGGATTGTATGGATCGTATGGACTGTACGATGCATTTGTTGGTGCATCGAATTCATCGTTTGGGGGTTGGTTGAGGTCGAACCCGATACTAGCTACGCAGGACTGCCTTGGAGGAGCAGATGACGATGCACCAACTTCGTTGTCTCGACAGAGTAGGCCAAAATCACGTCGTAGACCTGCGGTCGGGCTATCAACGTCGGCATTCGGATCGAAGTCGAAATTCGCCCGGCCCCAGCTTGGTATTTCGACAACTGGATGAGACCCGGAGAACGATACATACAGCTCGAGGGCCCCCCGATTGAATACTCGAAGTGGGCTTCCATCATCATTTGCACATCAGCATTTGCCGCAATTTGGCATACAGTGTACCGTAAAGGGTCTATAGATATTGGCACCCGATACTTCACGTCGGACAAACGATGGTTATTGAAATGAGGAACTTTTGCCTCTAGTTCCTTGACCAACTTCTTGAACGATAATCTCCTCGGAAGCTTTATCGTTACCAGATCTTCGCAGTAAAAAAGGACCCCCTGTTCAGTGCCCTCAAATATCTGCCCGTCGTAGTAAACTTTCGTAGTAACGCCTCGTCCGGCCATTTGAATATTTTGAAAGACTTTTGAAATTTTGATACTTAGAAAATTCTAGGAAGGAATTGATTGCCAATTGAAACTTATATTTTCGTTTTATGGTTAGGGTTCATATATAGGCAAAATTATTGGCCCTTGCAATCCAGGAGAATCTGGTTGTGTAAGGCAAATAATGGTTCAGAGACGTTACTTTGCTTGTCCATTACCTAAAACTGAAAAGCAGGTAAGGGATAGATTTGATGGGAGGCAGGAATGGCGTGTGTGTGCCTGGGAGGCAGTCCCCTTACTTTCGACAAGTAAGGGATAGATTTGATGGGAGGCAGGGTGCACTAGTACCTCGCGTTCTATAGAACGCGATATTTGTACCTCGCGTTCTATAGAACGCGATGTTCGAAAGATATCGCATTCTATAGAGCGCGATGTCACTTTGAACGCTTTGTTTCAGACATTCCGTTAGAAGTTATAATAACCGTACTATTCACTATTTGTTTGTTTCTGTAATTGAGAACATGTTCAAGAATTTGAGACAATTGTAGTATTGTAATTGAATACTACTACTGGGGGTTGGTTCGTAATTTAATTCTAGTAATTTTACATAACTTGAAGTCCGTTTAACATTCATAAAGGATGAAATAAAACGTCATATAACATAATTGGAAGATCATTTCATAAGATAATGGTTAATCTGAATTATCGTAGTCAGTGGACACGTCTAAACTTAGGTTTAGTTCTTCGATCATCTGTTGTTTTCTTTGTCTACGCCTGTACATAAAAAGTTGCAGCTCCTCCATAGCCGCATCAACATCCAGTGAAGACGGTGCGTGTTCAGTGTTCGGAGCAGGTTCTACGGGTGCAGACGTACTACCTTCGCCGGTGTTGACAAACTTAACATTGAAATCGACGTCTCTAGCTCCGACGGCATTGAGCCGGTCATACATGTTACGAACGTCTGTTTCGTTCGTAAGCTTCATAACGTAGTGCGTTTCATTAGCTGACGGTGATGGGATTCGACATTCCATGGCCGCAATTTGTTTGTCGGTGTGTTTACTAACCTCGATTGTTGTCAACTGTATTAAATCTTTCAGTGACATTTTGCCGGTGATTGTTGACTCAAAATAAGTATCGAGAAAATAAAATGTTGCCTTAAATTTTGCCATAAGGTGAGCAAGGATTGGGTGTTTAGAGAGAATTTGGAATGAGTAAATGATGGTGGAATTCGTGGGTATTTATAGGAAAGGAAAAACACCACATAAATAAATTTAAGTCGAATTTCATTTAACAAAACTTTCAACATGTATTCTTTAATAAGTAAATTGAGACAACTACATAAATTATCTATAAAATTCGAAACAATAAATTCAGTAGCTCCGGCGGGAAAATTTGATCGGAGGTCCCAACTAAAAGAAGCAGAGAGCGAAATCCAGATGTAAATGTTGACTGCCACGCCACATCTGAAATGAGTAAATGGTAGCAGCTTTGATTCACATTAACAAATGTAATCGGCACCCGCCGCATCTGAAAATGTCGATCTGAATCCGCCCCCGCTTCCTAAAAGTCCTTTCTTTTCAAAATTGTAGCCGGGGATCCTCTCGACGGCGGCTACAGAAGCAACCATTGAAGCCACTACTGCAGCATACAACCTCCAAAATATTGCGATATGTCGGTAAATATTAAGGTATGTACCCCCGATGAACACAAATCTTTAAGTGAACTCCAACTATCATAAAGGAACAATATTTCGGACATAAAAATTGCAACGGAAAAAAACTCAGCATTACACGAACTCATATTCAATGGTAAATATTGAAGCCATCTCCCTGCATATATATATATATATATATATATATATAGACCTCACGTTCTGTACAACGCGAGGTAAGGGTGACCTCGCGTCCTACAGAACGCGAGGTTGCCACGTCATCATATTCACCTCTATAAATAGCAAACTGGAGTGCCAAGGAGCACCTAGATAGATTTTTTTTCTGTATTCACGTACGAAGTTTTCGCTTGAAGCTACTAATGGCAACATAGCGCATATTTTGGAAGTTTTGTTTTAATTTAACTTCCAAAATATTGCGCTATGTCGTTATTTTTAGTTACTACTGAAAATATAACGCGTATTTAGTATGATTCATTGTTGTTATTATTATTGTTGTTCTTATTATTATTGTTATTATAATTACTATCATACTAATAATTTTTATTGTTAGTATCATTTATTATTATTGTTGTTATTATTATTATTATTTTTATTATATTTTTTCTTTTTCTTTTTATTGTTATTATTATAAATCAAAATTGTAAAATTAAATATTATTAAATGAGTTTCCCGCTTTAAAAACTCTAATATTATTGTTCTTAATATTATTGTTGTTATTATTATTATTAATATTATTATTATTTTAATTATAATTTTTATTTTATTTTTATTGTTATTGTAAATAAAATTTGTTATTATTGTATATTAAATGAGTTTCCCGCTTTTAAAAACTCAAATTTAAAAAACCCCACGACCTCGCGTTCTGTAGAACGCGATGTCTTTAGAACCTCGCGTTCTATAGGACGCGAGGTCCTTTCTGACCGTTCAGTTCACGCGTCTGATCACTGACGCGCCTTTTCAGTAAACCTCGCGTTCTATAGGACGCGAGGTACATGAATATCGCGTTCTATAGAACGCGAGGTTCATTAACCTCGCATCCCAAGCGCCGCGAGGTCCTCTATAAATTGGAGGTTTTTTTCCTAAAAACCTCCACAGAACGCGATTTCTATAGAAGTTTCACAAAAATTTGTCAGCAATTTTTATATACCGTTTGATCACATGGAGCCCTTGCTACGCAACCGAGCCAGTCACTGCAGTGAATATTGGCGAACCACTCCAGAGGTATTATTTTTTTCCCTATTAATTTTTAAAAAAAATTATTTAATTAAATTTTATTCTTTTATTTTTACTAACTATTTTATTTTATTTTTTTTCAGGGATACGAACGTAACTTACAATGTTACGTTAACCGTATCACCGTCGCACCCATTCCTGCTGTTGGGCGATTGATTGAGCAGGCTGGTTTTGGGCACATAGCTCGCTATATAGGGGGGTGAAGGTTAGACCGTCGTTGATCAGCGCGCTGATAGAACGGTGGAGGCCCGAAACGCACACATTCCATCTTCCATTCGGCGAGGCAACAATTACGTTGCAGGATGTTGCATACATTCTCGGGTTGCCTATAAATGGCAGCGTTATTACTGGTGTAGCGATGGGACATTGGCCACTCCTATTTGCTGAACAAATTGGCGTCATGCCCCCTGATAGAGCGTGGGACGGAGGGAAAATTTCTCTACCGTACTTGGAGGACAACTTTGGAACCCCTCCCCCCGATGCGGATGATGTTACACTTGAGGTATTCTTTTATTATATTTAGTATGCTTTTATTATTACATTTATTATTAAATTAAAATTATTTATTTGCACATTAGCGTTTAGGGAATTTTTTATGATGAATAGGGATAATATTTAGGATCTTTTTAATAAATATTTAGGATGAATTATAAATATGTAGGATAAATTTTTAGGATGAATTCAGTAATTATTTAAGATACTTTATTAAATATTTAGGTTGCCTACATTAAATATTTAGGATACTTACAATTTTATTATTTAGGATGAACTTACAATTTTTTTTAATTAGGATGCCTTTATTAATTTATATTTTCACAGCGGTATGCGCGAGCCCACATCTTGCGCATTATTGGCGGGATATTAATGCCCGACAAAACTCGCAACAAAGTGCACGTTATGTGGCTTCATCATCTCACAAATTTAGCCGAGTCTGGACGAAAATCTTGGGGGTCAGCTGTCTTGGCGTTTCTTATCAGAGACCTCTGCAGAAACGTTGACGCCTCCAAAGCATCGATGGGAGGATGCTGTTTATTCCTGCAGGCTTGGCTTTGGCTTCGGCTTCGGATCCCTACTTTGGCACCACAGCTTAGGATTCCCAGTCCTCTGTCATTTCCGCTTATACGGAGGTACTACATAATCTACTATATTTTTTTATTAAATTATTTTATTTAACGATCTTTTTCATTATTTAAAGGTGGACCGCCAACCTATCCCACGTCGGCCTACCAGACTCCCAGAAAGCATACAGATATAGATTCGATGCCTTGAAGGAGGACGAGGTAATTCAACAATTATTTTGATTTTTTCCATACTATTTTTTTCAATAATATTTCATATAGAAATTTTACTAACTTTTTTCATTCTTTTTAGTTCGTGTGGACGCCCTACGATTCAGAGCAGATTCACCACATTACTCCAGCAGATATTCTGCAAGAGCGAGACCTCTGGATTTCCGTAGTTCCGCTGCTGAACTACGAAATTTGCGTGTGGCATTCTGCGGATCGGGTACTCCGACAGTTCGGGTACATCCAAGATGTTCCACGCCCTCCGCAAAATATGGACGAGTTCCACAATCTTACGCGTCAGGGGAAGACGGAGACTGACTGGGCCGAGCACCACGCTATCTGGATAGCGCTTTGGGGTCAACGATTTCTCAGACGCCCACATTTTCTCCAACCAATTATAGAAGGGGGTCCTTCGGTCACTTTCAATTATGGCCAGTGGTATAGGGACAATGGGATGCCACATATCCTTACTCCGGCCGAGCTCGAACAAGGGCTTCCCCAGCGACCCCAAAACCGCCCACGCGGAAGCGGGCGAGCGAGCCAGACCCAGAACCAGTCCCAGACCCAGAGGCAGACCCAGAGGCAGTCGACGCAGCGCGGTCCGAGACCACGATATGACACTCCAGGGGCATCATCTTCTGCCCCACCATTGCATAGCGGTCCATCGACTTTCGAGCAGACGATGCCTCCACCCCAGTTCGGCTCCACTGATGCCTATCGCCCCCAGACGCCCACGACTGACCTTCTACTTATCGATTATCCACCTCAGTATGAGTTTCAGATGGTGGAGAATACGCCGATAGGTAGTTTGTTTTACTCCCCGACTAGGCCCAGCACAGATCCGCAGATCGCGCACGATGATCAGGATGATAGGGACCAGGGACCACCACACGATGGACAGAGGAGGTATCCGGATCGTGAGCGTCATCCACCCGACTGCGGAACCGGTGGACATAGGCATTTTTAGTTTTTTTTTTGTTGTTTTCTATTTATGTTTTTAATATTTATGTAAAACACTTCTAAATTTTATAATGTCGTATTCTAATTTTGTTTATGAATTATAATTTTGTTTGCATACTATAATTAAACTTTATAATGTTTATTTAATTTTTGTTTTTACTAAATTTAAAAGGATTAAAAAACAGAAAATCGACATTAGTTGAAATACAACTTCAATAAAAAAAAGTATGCTAGCATAGGGTTTTCCAAGCCATTTTAAACTATTGTAGAATGGACGGAAATTAACCATGTTCGTATCATACAATAGACAATTTTCAGTACTACAACCCCAAACTCGATGATCGCTAAAAATATACCATTTACACGCTCGAAAATGGGTTCGAACAGGCCTACTTACGCATGTTTTTGCTTGTGGATCTGGCTGGAAATGCACAGACCTCGCGTCCTACAGAACGCGAGGTCCGTCCGATATATTCCAGCCGCCTTTTCAATTTCTCGGGGACCTCGCGTTCTGCAGAACGCGAGGTACTGTTATACCGTTAACAGGGACTGCAACGCCACGTCGACGAATATCGCGTTCTGTAGAACGCGATATTGTACCTCGCGTCCTACAAAACGCGAGGTCTGCCGACCTGGCAAGAAAGGAGGTCATTTTGCCAAATAAATGTTTTTGGAAGCCATTTTTAAAGATAATAATTAAAAAGGAGTTTTTCACCCAAAATTGCCCACAATTGAACCTTATTTCTTATTGTTAATTCGTTCCGAAGAAGTAGAGAGTGTCTGTACTCTGTATTTTATTTATTTATTCATTGGTCCGTGTATTACACGCACTGCTTTCCTCATTTATCTGTCATCATTTCGGCACAGCAGACAAGTTAAATCCGTGCCCAATTCAAAGGCTGTACGTCATACTCATCGTCATTGCATGAGTGATGTAGTCTTTTTTCTTTCAATCAACTACTTGTATTTAGTTCCGAATTCCGATATTGATTTTAGTACTTCATTTTTTAATTACGCTTTTAAATATAATATTTTGTTGATATTTTAATTTGATTCTTTTATTTAAATACATATTTTATTTTTTCAAATCAGTTAAATATCGTAAATATTTATTTGGCTCAATAGTTAAAAAGGTGCCCAACATATATTTTTTTCTAATTTGGTGTCTAATTTTTTTCGGGCTACCTTGGTGCCTAACGTTTTATTCCGTAAATCAAATTGAATTTTTTCGTCAACGGCCGTTAAAAATTTTTTGTTAACCAATTATAACATGACATGTGGCCTATTTTATTTATTTATTTATTTTCTAAATTACTTTAATAATATGAACCCCAAAGTTTTAATTTCTTTCAATCAAACCCTCAAATCACATTTCTCTCACCGTCCGGCATCCCCACACGTCGGCGGTTCGTCGTTCACCACCCAAGCGTCGAGTACCTCACTAGTTAACATCCCCCATCCACTAGCCATCGGTTAGAAGCCCAATCGGTCTATTTTTCTCTATTTTTTTATGTTCGTCGACGAAGCAATCGACGGTTCATTCGTCGATTTTCGACGGCGAGATCATGGGACTTTCAATAGTGTGGGGCTGACGAAGGCAATGGTGGTCGGTGGTGGGATGGGGAGGAATTTAGGGATCTAGGTTTTGCGTTTGAGGGTTTAGAGAAATTAAAAATTTTGGGTTTTTTTTTTTTTTAAAATTAAAAAATTTCTAATTTTTTAAAAAATAATAATTTAAAAATACCAGAATATGCCGCATGTCGTGTTTTTATTGAATCAGAAATTTTTTAATGCCCGTCACGAAAAAACTCAATTCGAGTTACGAAATGAAACGTTAGACACCAAAGTGACCCCAAAAAACATTAAGGACTAAACTGGAAAAAAACCATAAATTAAGCACATTTTTTTTACTATTAAGCCTACTTATTTAAACAAAAGAACCTATTTGGCAATATAATTACTTTTTTATGCATACAAATTTTTGAATCAATTTAATCCTACCATGAAGATCAAAAGTATTGTCTTTATTAATTAATATATATTTAATAATTGTAAATGTTTTACTAGAAAATAAATAGTAAGATATTTTAATTTATTCCAATTTAACGGGCATAATCTACATGTATAGAGCATAAAATTCAACATTTGTATCGTTAAAACATTTATAATCGAAAGACTTAAGAATATGTATAAAACTCGTATAATTTTAATGAATCCTCTCCTTAAATATCATTGATGAGAAAGATTCAAATGCCTAATATCTAGTCAGTTGAGTAAGTGTAAGATCGATTCAATTCGATCAAGTTTACTAAATATTATGAACCATTCATTTTACCATCAGGGATGAGTGTAATGATAAGACACATTACTCTCTCAAGAAAAATACGATATTGTTGAGAGAAAGAGCTACAATTCTCAAACATAAATCTTAAAATAGACATGTACTTTACAAAAAAAACCATCCATTTCAGATTGATTGTAATTGATTTGGTTCTTAATTTTTTCATATTAATTTTTGGTTTCGATTTTTTTTACTTTATTTTGTCAAAATGGACACATTTTATGTTTATTTACATTTATTTGATAAATTCAAAATCTTTTAGGTAAACATTTCTAAAAAACATTTTTTTCATAAATAAAAAGTTCAATAATTCTTTTATAACATTTGTAATCTATTTTCATTATTTGAAATATAAAACACTTATTTCTCATTATAAACAATAAAATTTAATTATAAATTAAATAAAAAAATTGAATTCACTTTGATTCAATTTGGATAATCATGTTTTTTAAACTTGTATTCCATAAACCGTCCAAGGTCGGATTTTTGGCTCAACCCTAGGTTAGGTTCAAATCTCAACTTAGCCTAATTGGTTCATGCAATCACAATAAGAAGTTTCAACAAGCTAGAAGTTCAAATCTTTGCATACTAAAGCAACATCATGTATTGTTCCGGCTCTTCATTTTTCTGATAGTATTCATGTCCAACATATGGTAAAACATTCCAATCCGAATATCATAGTTCTAAACTCAACACTAGTGTTAAGACACAAATCGAATCCGACACTCGCACTCACTCAGAGTCCGAATAAAATAGTCGTAAATTGAAAGCTTTCCAATCCTTGCCCTTGCATATGAAAATAGTCAAATTCCATAAATTCAAGTTGTAAAATTTCTAGATTGAAATAATAAATACTAAAACATTAATGTTTCTCATCTACAAAGAAATCTTTTAATATTCACCACTACCAAACTCATCTGTTTGCCAGCTTCTGACTAGGAAGTTGCCTATTTACTTTCTGGTAATTTATTGAATAATGATTCCATTAACACTAAAGATGAAGTGTGGAGAAATAAAATGCTCACGATTGTCATAGTTGTTCGCGAATATGGGCCATCGATCTCAACATCGAACCCAAAGTATCTCTGGACACTTGGAATTTTACTTCCTTTTCTCCAGAAGCTGTGTTTGTATCTTGGAGCTGAAAATTTCAAATCAACAAGGAATAAGTCCAAAAAGTCCAGCTTAGACTTAAACCAAAACAAAGGAATAAGCACTTAAAGCAAGAAGCAGCAGCATAAAACTGTCCTAAGTTTATCACTTGATGTGCAAAATCATAAAAGTGTTGCTACCCGAGGTTAAAAAATGGGGATTGATTAGACCCCCGGTTCAAATGGTTAGACTGGCCGGTTTGATCAAAACCCTGTTTTAATATTAAAGAACAGATAATTATGAAACTTTTTTAGATGTACGGAATATCATCTAATATCACTAAGCTAACACTAAGGTAATTCATATAAATAGAAAATCATCACCAAAAGCCAACTCCTTTGCTCCCCCACCCCCTCTAAACAATAAATTTTAAAGGAAAACAGGTCAGGGTATGAAGGGACATAAGTTCAACAATCTCAAACCTTCAAATTTATTACAGCAACTCTGTTCACTGGCGTTGAGAGCTGTTGACTGATGTAAGCCATTGATCGCAACATAGGTTCCAGAGTTACCTTTGTAAGCCTAAACTGCACTTCAGTCTCTCCTGAAGGATTCATGCCATAGTCATGCAGCTGCAACAGAGGTGAAAGAAGATTATAGCAATAAAAACAATAAAGTCATTGGTGCTTGCTTTGCCAATTTGAAACATGACTGCAAATTCAACAAAGTGAATAGCCTTTTAGGATGGCATTAGACTATCTACAATTAGTTGATAGTTTTACATTTACCTGTTGTCAAAGAATCTAATATGTGACAGGTAACTGTATCTTTAATAATATAAAGAGAAACTGAAAAGAACAGGACAAGATAGTTAAATTACCCTAAATCACCATGCAAATGGGAGTATATGCCAACATACCTTCAAGTTTATAACAGCTACTTTACAAGCTTCCATTGCCTTTTTATTTTCTATAACCCAAGTCATGGATTTAAAATAAGTGAGAACCACCTGCAACCAACGGAAATAGAACTCTCACATAACTAATAAAACAACCATTGATGCTGAATACAATAATAATCCCAGACTTCCTCAAAAAAAAAATCCAAGACATGTATGTCTGAGCTAGTGATATATATATATATATAAGATTCTTCCACACATACCGTGCTATCAGGGTGATCAGTATCCCGATGAATAGATGCAGGGACCATGCTAGGTTGATTCAAGTCAGTAAGTGGAGCCTCAATATCATTAAGATTAAAGCAAGGTAGCACTGTATCTTGCCATGGCCACAAAGATGGGATCATCTCGGAGACCGGAGAAGTATTTTTTTGGCTACCATCTTCATGACTATTTCCACTAGTAAGAGAGCTAGGTGGTGTGACTTTAGCTATATTTTTCTTTGCAAAAGCAATCTTTTTCCCAGCCTCTCTAAGAGCATTGATAGCTGCGTTATATGACTCTGGGACAACAGCACCTTCTTCTGCCAATTTGAAGGCTTCCCAACATAGGTTATTGAAACGGGTGGTTAGAGTATCAATACCTTGAGGATCGACATTTTGCTCATTCAATCCAATCCAAGATTTGGCACTCTTGGTCCATCGCTTTAATATGTAATGGGATGGGAGGGTAAGTACATTTGTCACGGTGAACACTGTCAATATATGTCTACAAAGAATACCAGAGTATTCAAACATCAGACACGTACAATTTGCTTTCATCTCAGAAACATTTAGCGTTACATAGTACGCCTTATGATCATGTTCATATTTTGCAACCCTGAATTTACTGACAATGCCATCACCCTCAATCTTGTTTGCGGTGTACACAAAAGTTTCAACAAGTTCCTCCTGAAACTTTGAGAAAATTTTCTTCGTGTAGAGGTTTGCTGCCTGCTGTTCCATAGGCGATGGTGTCTTCAATACTGGTGTGGTGCAGTTTGTATCACAATCTGCTTCTATTTCCCTCTCTAGAGAATGTTCTAGAGCCCTTTCATATTGCTTAAAGAAAAGTGGTATAGTTGTCTGCTGATTTACGTACCCATCAAAAAACGAGTTAACCCCTTGGTTTGAAGAAAGACTAGCAAAGAAAGTACCACGAAAATAAACTGGAGCCCACTGTTTACGAGCATTATATACTGCCAGAAGCCACTCATTTTTATGGAGGTTGTACTTATCAAGAAGAGTGCTCCATGATGATTCAAAATCCTCAATCGACTCTGAGAAGTTTATGCAGCTATAGAGATCACCATATAATGACGGATGAGCAAGGTAGATATGAGCTAACCTTTCTTGTCCTTCTCTCAAGATGTGCCACTTGCAAATGCAGTGGCGAGTTTCCGGAAAGACCTGCGAAACTGCTGCTTGTATTGCTCTATCTTGGTCAGTGATGATGGAAACGGGAGGTCGACCATTCATTGCAGATAACCATGTCCTGAATAGCCAAGCAAATGACAACTCAGACTCATCTAGAAGTAGTGCACAACCAAACAATACCATCTGGCCATGATGATTTATGCCTGTGAAAGGGGCAAATGGAATCTGATACTGATTTGGTCGATACATTGTGTCAAAAATAACTGCATCTCCAAAGTGATTGTATGCTGTCCTTGATCTTGCATCAGCCCAGAAAACATTAGTCATTCGGTTATCATCATCAAGCTGTATCGCATAATAAAAACCTGGGTTTTCAGCCTGCATCTTCTTGAAATAGTTCAGAAGATTTTGAGCATCTCTCCCCAGTGTTCTCCTTTGGGTATGAGGTCTGACATGGCCTAAAGACCCCATATTCCTTGCAAGGTGATTAGGTTTCACGGGGGTATTCCTGAGCCTAGTGGCATCACAGGAAGTATGATTTCCATCCACCAAAACACAAACATCAGTAGAGGCATCCGATGTTTCTGGAACATTCTTAGTGGCTCCTGCAAAATGCCTACGAGGTCTAAGGTAATGAACCTGACTAGGAGCATCCATCGAATGATTATGATCCTCCACAAACTTTGTAGCAATCCACTTCTTTCCATCCTTCCTCTCGATCCTAAACATGGCATTACAACTTTGGACAATTTTCCTCTTTAAAACCTCCCTTGAGCATGCAAAATCCCATGTTACAATCGGCCCATCAGGCTTAGTACGAGTAAACTGACCAACATTGGTACTGAACCCTAACCGCCTAGCATATCCATCGTAAAAAGTCTTGCCGGCATCCTCCGACTCGAATTCCATCCCCACACACGGTTTACTTCCGGCACATCCATCATCGTTCGGATTAACAACCACCTCTGTCTCTGTCGAATTTTCGATTAAATTCCAACTATCATCTCCACCCTTATCAGACTCGACGCTTACACCCCGGACATTAACCCCTTTTCCCCCTCTCACATCCATGTTTTCATCACATACAACAAACAATTCAGCATGTTTTCACTTCTATTCAGTCAATCTAGCTGTTTAAATACATGGTGATCGATCACAAGCTAATTCAAAACAATGCCCTATCTAGTAAATGTTAAAAAACTACTGAATTCAAATTCAAATAAACAAATTAAAAAAAACCCAGTAATTCAATTCTACAAAAGAATTGATGGAAGCACTAGTGAAGTGAATGGCAAATGAGCAGACTGACGGAATAACTAAGGAATGAGCTGAAAAAATGAAAGGGGCGGAAATAAAACGGGAAAAAGAAACCCCAAAAAGGATTATGAAATTGAGATGTAAAGGGAAATTAAATGTTGATTTTCAGGCAAGAAGCTTACAGTGATAAAAAGGGTCTGGAAAAATGGCATTTTGCAAGAAAAATAATAGAGAAAGGGAGGGGGCTCTGCTCTGCTTTGTTGTGACTCAGTGATATAAGCTTTTTGATTTCACCACGAAAGCTGTCGTTGGTGGGATTGAAGAAGCAATGTTATAATTATTTTCTTATTTTGTATTTTTGGGCTAACCCTAGAAATTGGGGGTGGGGAATGTGCATTAATTCAGCTGACCTGATTACGATTGTAAAAACAAGTCAGAACCTGAAAACCTGACTGAAATCTATTCGAGTCAGAACTTGATTTGACTCGAGAATTTGATGACTCGAACCCGATCTGTAACTGACTGTTGCTGACCCGAACCCGAGTTGAACATGTTACTGTAGCAACCGAACCCGATCTGTGTCCGACTGAAACGAACCCGAACCCGAGACCGACCTGGCAAATTACCTGACTGAATCGACCCGATATCCGATTTTACCAGACCTGTTTTGAACCCGACCTGTTATTAGACCCGACCTATTTTAAACCCGACCTGTTATTAGACCCGACTTGTTTTGGACCCGACCTTTTTTAACCCGACCTGTTTTTGTACCTGAACTGATATTGACATGTTTGATAATTGATACTTAATAAGTAATAATGATATTTTTAATATATGATATGAAGTAATATTACCAACTATTATAAAAAAGTCTATCTATAATTTGAATAGTTTAAAATGTTAAGTATCTAACAAAATGTATTATATATATAATTAAAAGATTTATTTTTAATAAATAAAAGATTTGTTTAATAAGTATTAGTAAAAATAAATATAAACTTGATAAATAAAAATATTTATTTTTAATAAATAAAAATCTAATATATACTAAAATACATAGTACATATAGAATTTTTACTAAGGCATATATAGACAAATTTAATAATAAGGCATACTAAAATATATAATATATATTTTAGTATATATTTTTAAGTCATACTAATTTGATTTGATATTGTTTTATAGTTTTGTTTTATGGTTAGTGATTCAATTTTAGGGTTTTAGGGTATGTGTTTTAGTTTTAAAGGTTTAGAGTTTTATAATGTTAATGTACGTATCATGTTTGCACAAAACTCTAAACCCTAATCATAATATATGTATGTATGTATGTATGTTATGTATGTATCACGTATGTATGTAATATGTATGTATTTATTATTTAATGTATGTAGGAACTTAAAAGTCTAAAAGCCTAAACCCTATAATATAATATATATACATATGTATAGTGTATACATATACATTAATTAATATATATATATATATTTAATTTTAATTTAATTTTTTATAATTTATAGTCCTTAACATCCAATTAACTAATTTTATTTTAAGTTGAGCCTTTTTATTTTTATTTTTTTAATTTAGACTATTGTTTTTAACTTTTCAATATCATAATATTTTTTTATGTTAATTTTTAAAACTTTTATTTAATTCAAAATTGATTCCTATTCGTTATTTTTTTTATATTCACCCAATGTTTTTTATTTATAATTTGGTACATTTCTTCATTAGTTTTTTAACTTGATGGTTTTTCCATTATAGTCCCCAAAGCTTTATTTGTATTCTAAATTGACTTCTATTCATTTTTTTTAAATTAGCCCGATATTTTCTAATTTTAATATGATATTTTTGTTCATTGTACTCCCTAAAACTTTATTTTTATTCCAAATTGACCACAATTCATTGTTTTTAAATGTTTCATAGTTTTAATTTGATATTTTTGTTCATTATAGTCCTTAATACTTTTTTTTATTCCAAATTGACCCTAATTTCTTTTTTAGTATTTTATAATCTTTTTTATATATTTGTTCATTATAGTCACTAAAATTTTATTTTTATTTCAAATTGACACATATTCATTATTTTTCATTTGTCTGATGTTTTATACTTTTAATTTGTTTTTTTCATTATAGTCCCCACAAGTTTATTTGTATTCCAAATTGACCCATATTCATTTGTTTTTCAAATGAATGCCCAATGTTTTATAATTTTAATATGATATTTATGTTCATTCTAGTCCCCAAAACTTTATTTTTATTCCAATTTGACCCATATTCATTGTATTTTTACGTTTTCTAAATTTATTTTGATATTTTTGTTTATTATACTTCACATAACTTTATTTTTATTCCAAATTGACCCATTTTCATTATTTTTCTTTTCATTATTTTTTTAAATTACTTCAACCTGAAATGAACCCGACCTGAAGTCCACCCGAACCCGAAATGAACCCGACCTGAAGTCTACCCGAACCCGAAATAAACCCGACCTGAAGTCTACCCGAATCCGAAATGAACCCGACCTGAAATGAACCCGACCTGAAGTCTACCCGAACCCGAAATGAACCCGACCTGAAGTGTATCCGAACCTGAATTAACCTGTCAATTATCTGCTTCGGACCCGACCCGTTTTGACCCGACCTGGAATGGACCCGACCTGAAATGGATCCGCACCCGACCCGACTCAAGTCAAAACAGAAAAATAACCTGAAATGACCTGTATCCGATTTTACCCGACCTGACAGTACCCGACCTGAAACCCATCCGATTACCTGTTTTTACAACCCTAGATTTCGCAACCCACCCGGATAACCGTTTCTTCATTTTATCCAAAAGATATGCATAGGTCACCTTAGTGACCCTTTTATGCAATAAGGTCCACTTTAATTGCCATGTAGCCTTTCTTTCCACCCTTAGTGCTCATGGAATGAATGATCTCCTGAGACAATATAATGTTGTCTGTTATGTTACGCCCCGAGACAAAACTCACTTGATTCTCTGATACCCACTTCGATAGGAATTTCTTTAAACGATTCACCAAAGTCTTAGCTATAATTTTGTACAACACCGTACAAAGGCTGATATGTCGAAACTGACTGATTGACTCCGGTGCCTCCACTTTAGGAATAAGGACCACGAGAGTCTGATTAAGACGACTATTAAACGAAGCCCCATCAAAGAAATCTTTCACTAATTTGAAGATGGATTCACCCACCACATCCCACTTCCTCTGATAAAAATCCGCATGAATGCCATCAATACTCGGCGATTTAAGCGGATCCATCTCAAAAACCACTTTTCTAACTTCCTCCATCGTGACATCCGCACTCAAAGATCTCAGCTCCCCCTTAGTGAAAGCATGGAACTTACCTGATAACAACTGCTCAGTACAATCATGTATCCCTACCGAGAACAGTTGGCGAAAATACCCTAATGCGTGCAACTTCAACTCATGATGATCATAACACCATCGCTCGGCGTCCACCTTAAGAGCATTAATAGAATTGCGCCGTCGACGTTGGATAGTGCTCGCATGAAAAAACCGTGTATTTCTATCCCTATGCGATAACCAATTAACCCGTGACTTCTGATGCCATAAACTCTCTTCATCCTTCAATACCTGTGCAAGTTCCAATTTTAATTCCCGTTCCAAATGAACTAAGAAATCCGAATCCCTCCGAGACCGAGCCATCTCCACGCCTTTGATGCGCGCAAGGAGTAACGTTTTCCGACGCCCTATATGCCCGAAAACCTCTCTGTTCCAAATCTTCCCCCGAGTTTGAAACTCCAACACAGTATCAAATATGTTCCTATCGCCACACCATACCTCCGATACCAAGCGATGGAAATCCGGGTGTTCATTCCACGCCCTAATATACCTGAACGGTCTGGTAGCCTTATCCACACTACCCTCCCCAACGTTCAATAAAATTGGATTATGATCTGATTCCAATTTCGGCAAATGTAACACTTCTGAAACTGGGTAAACCTGAAACAAGGCCTCGTTACACAAACAACGGTCAAGCCTCTATTTCAAATCGCCTCACTCCCACGTGAACAAGGGGCCATGATAACCCATATCTATCAACCCTGAATCAAACAAAAAATCATTAAACTAATATATATATATATATATATATATATATATATATATATATATATATATATATATATATATATATATATATATATATACAATCAGCCCAAATTAAATAAATAAAAATCCAATTAAATAATAAAAGCCCAATTTAATATTTTAAAGTCCATTAACAATTGAAAGCCCAAGTCTAAATTACATGGCCCAATTAAATAGGCCCGGGTACTTAAGAAAAACCCTAACGCTTATTTCTTGTCTTTGCGCAGCCTATCCACAACCGTCAGATCTAATCCAGATCTGACGGCCCAGATGATCCCTGATGAAGAAACCCTAAGAGAGTCCCCAAGAGCCCTAGCGCCGCATCCACCACGACCCTTGGATCGGGGGCACAATGAACGACCAAGATCGAGGCCCTCAGGCGCGTGTGATCCACGTGCGACGTTTCAGTCTCCAGACGCACGCGTGTGGTCCACCGCACGCCTTTTCGAATTCCTCTGGCCGTCAAGATTCCACCAATGGCTGTGATTCCCTCCTCGTCATCCGGCCGAGCCCTCTGGTTCCCTCGTACGACGTTTCAGTCTCTAGACGCACGAGTGTGGTCCACCGCACACCTTTTCGAATTCCTCTGGACGTCAAGATTCCACCAACGGCTGTGATTCCCTCCTCATCTTCCGGTCGAGCCCTCTGGTCCCCTCGTACAAGCCCTCGCACGCAACAAAACAACCCAAATGTCAGAGGTAAAAAAAAACGCAACGAAATTCGCACGAGGCAACAACGGATTTCCAGAGACGAATACCAACAAAACTTTAGCAGAGCCAATAGCGGTTTTTCTTTGTTTTATGTAAATCAAGAAATATGTAATATCCAGGCTTATAAAAGCCGGAATCAACGCAATGTAAAAGGAGAGCAAGTTTTAGAGAGCAAAAATTGTAATCGGAAGTTTCAGGAAATACAAGCAGAAAGAAGTTTACCAGAGGTATATCGTTGTTTTATTTCATTTCGATACCAAAAAAATACAAAAAAATAAAAGGATAAGTTTTTACATTCGCGTCTCTTCATCCCCTTCTCTTTCTGTTGCCCATCTCGCCGGTGACAAGCCACCCGGTCCCTTCCGGGACCATGCACGGTGAGCCGGTGAGAGGCAAACATCGGTAAAAGGGTTTTAAGTTTTGTGGGTTCGATCTAAAAAAAAGAAAAACAGAAAGGTTTTTGGGGGTTTTGATCTTGTAAACAAAGGCTTTTTTTGGTTTCGAAAGATTGAAAAAAGAGAAAAAAGGTTTTTTTAGGGTTCCGGCGCCGACAACGGCGATGAGAACCTTGGCAGCGCCGGGAAAGAAAGAGGACGAGAGTGCCTCAGGGTTTTTAGGGTAAATAGAGGATAAAAGGGCTGATTTTTCTTTAAAACTTGGATTTATAGTGGTTTTATCTTTTAAAATAGGTTTAATTCTGTTTAAACCCCTCCTTGGCGATATATTTATGCGAGCAGGGCTTCCGCATTCTTAAATTACGCTCTTGACCCCCCTGTGTTTTTGAGTCTTTTCAATCCCGTCCCTGTTTTCATTCTAATCGATTTTTGGGTGGGTTAATTCCCGTTTTGGACCTTGTGGTTTTTCGTGTCTTTTTAATTTAGTCCCATTTTGCATTTTAATTAGCTTTTTAAATGGATTATTTACATTTATGGTCCCTGGCAGTTCACTTTTGTTTGCGTTACATTTTTTATTGTAATATATTTTTGTTGCTCATACATTTGTCCTTTTTAAATCGAATATATATTTTTTGCATTTTCGTTCATATTTGTTAAGTATGGTATGTGTATTTATTTATTAATATGTGGTCGTATGTTTTTATGTCTAGCACATTTAATTTAATGCATATAATGTAGCTTTGTTATATATGGTGCATGCCATGTTTATACATGTGATTGTATGTTTTTTTCCTAATCTTGTTTAAGCATGTTTATGATGTATAGTTTTATTATGTATGATGTATGCAGTTTTTTAATATGTGTATATTTTGTCCTTTTTTTATGATGATTCGAATATGTTTTCGTGACATGCATTTTAATATCATTACATGTGACTTTTAGTATTTTGATAAGCACGTTAATCAATTTTAACTATAAAAAGGAGATACTTATTAATTCGCGTATCCGGGTCGAAATATCCTAGCTTATTGGATATTCCTCGGATATTCAGATTAATTCGAATCGTCTAAAGGTAAATCCATAATTGAAACGAACAAGACCATAACACCATATTTTAACGGCTCGCATCATGCACAAAGGTGACGTACGGGATCCGAACCCTAAACTAACACGACAGTCAGTCTTATACGATGTCAGTTTAGTCTCTGGTCCGGTGTACCGTCATCCTTTTTAATTAAATGACAAATTAATTCGAAACCACTAATTTGAAAAGGCTCGCATAATTAAAGTCCAATTTTCAATTAAGAACCCCTAATTAAAGTCGTTTTAAATTTCGAATAATTTCCATCAATTTAAAAGCAACAATTGTTTTGGTACCGATTTCTGGGCGTGGTGGGGGTGCTAACCCTTCCCCACACGTAACCAACTCCTGAACCCTTTCAAACAAATCTCCGGTTTTGTTTTTACGGTGTCCGGCCTACCTTAGTGGCCGGTGGCGACTCCAAATGATTTTTAAAGGTTTTTTTTTAAAAGCTCGAATTATTTTTAAAATTCCCTTTTTTAATTAAATGTTTCAAAAAGCGGGGACTTGAAAAAAAAACTTATCACAGCTTGGCGGCTCCGCTGGGGTTTAATTTTTTTTTTAAACAAAAAAAGAGTTAAGTCGAAAAACACTTGTTGCTTTTAAATTGATGGAAATTTTTGAAATTTAATTTGACTTTAGCGAGGTGGTTCTTCCTTGAAAATGAGACTTTAATTACACGAGCTTCGATAATTGGTGGTCTTTAAATTAATTTCTCATTTAATTTTAAAGGGATTACCAACATGTGTTGCATCACGATCATTAAGCTCTATACCTGAGCTTCGTCCCTTAAGTGGGAGTGAAACGCCCATACCCACGTGAGTCTCCCTCCACGGGTCGGTAATTCACTTTCGGAATCCACGCCTTTGACACGTGAGCAACCCTCCACGTCATTAGGTCGTGCTTTCCCTCGAACCGAAACCAATTCGCAAGCTTGTAATGGGCCAGAATTGGGGTTCTTGTCACCTTAGTAGGTGATAAGATAGGTTCGGGTATCCTTATTAGAACCAAACCTACATGAGTGAGAATCTAAGAAGCCCACCCCAATTAGAGCCGTGCCGATAACCGTAGAATTAGAATTCATGCTAGTGGATCTTGCTTTGTTAATCTGTTTTCTTATGATTTGTTTCATTCAGTATTCATTATTGTTGTTACTAATCCAGTCGCCTTTTGTCTTGTTTTGATTATTTTTGCATACTCATCGCATTTTCGTACGAAATGTTGATTCGGGAACAGTCTAAAGTTGAAAACTTTCACAATGGGAGAAAAGAGTCCGTAACAATTTAAGAGGAAGGGACGAGAGAATCGTACCCTATGCAATAAGACTTGATCTCCATTATGAAAAGTTGTTTGATGAGGATGTTCGTCGAATCAACATTTCCTTGCATTCGATTCTGTTTTTTTATTTGTTGCCTTAAATCATCTGCTTCTATTATGCATACGACATTGCATGCATTACATCGTTAAGTTATGAGATTAATTGTTCGGGGTCATGGCAGCATTCATGACTACCAAAGATTCCGCACCCACACTTTACTCGCCACCAAAGGAAGCAAATGGAGGAGAATTTTGCTAAGTTAGAAGCCGACTTGAGAGGTCAGTTGGAGCGAGCTCATCAAGAATTGAGGGACACCATCATCAAGTCCCAACAAGATATGATGAAGGAGATATCTCAGTTGTTACAAGCCAATCTGAAAGGAAAGGGTGCTGTTGGAAACCCTAGTCAGGATAAGGAAGACCCTTCGTATTCCCCAGGTTTTGTCATCGATACCCCTAAGCCCTCGCAAGGAGCGACCACTCAAGGAGATGGGGCAACATCACATCAGACGGGTGCCTCTACCCATGCTCCATCAGGTCTGATTTTTAATCATGTGGAAAATGTCGGGGATAGTGTCCCAGATTTGGATGAGATCGAGAATTTGAACAAGGTTAAGGCGGAGTTCTCGAAGCAACTAGAAGAGACTCGAAAGGACCTCAAGGAAAAATTCCGGACAAAATAGGAAGAAGATGGGGCATATGTGATGAATGCTAGAGATCTCAGTTTGGTTCCAGATTTGATAATTCCGCCCAAGTTCAAGACACCGGAGTTTGAGAAGTTTGACGGGACAAGTTACTAATTCACTTCTTTCAAGATAGCTTATCGGGGCCCGCGGTGAGGTGGTATAATCAGTTGACTCGTGCTCAGATTAGGTCATGGAAGGATTTGGCCAAGGATTTAACGGATCAGTATATGCATATAACCGACATGGTTCCGAACCGACTCATGCTACAAGGTTTGGAGCAAAGGCACAATGAGAGCCTCCGTGAGTACGCCCAGCGGTGGCGAGATGTGGCGGCACATGTTCAACCCCCACTCTGTGAGAATGAGATCTCCCCTATGTTTGTTGACACTTTGAAAGGGACCCTCTATGACCGCATGATAAGCAACCCTATCGGTAACTTCTCAGATATGGTTATGACCGGTGAACGAATCGAGGAAACTATCAAGAGTGGTAGGATTGATGGAGGAGAGAATACCCGGAAGCAATTTAAGAAGAAAGATCACGAGGTGAACAATGTTGGTACCTACGAGGCTTCTAAGCACCTCACCATCTCACCGCCTCAAGCCGTAGTCGGGAATGTGCAAGGCTTGAACCGAAGAGAAAGTAGGGCTCCCAAGAAGGAACAAGAGAGAATGACCTTTACCCCTCTACCTATAACGTACAAGGAGGTGTACAAACACCTATACGAGGCTGATCTGGTCCACCCGTATCATGTTACTCCCTTCCAGCCGCCTTACCCTCCATGGTACGATGAGAAGGCACACTGTGAGTATCATAGTGGAGTACCGGGACACACGATAGAAAATTGCATAGCATTCAAGAAGCTCGTGCAAAACATGATCCACACCGGGGTCCTCGAGTTAGAAAAGCCCAATGTGACGACCAATCCGCTTCTGAACCATGAAGGTCGAGGCGTGAATGCTCTCGAAGAAGTAGGCACAAAGAAAGTGAGGATGGAAGTGTCGGAAATCAAGTCCCCTCTAAGTTGGGTGTACGAACAGTTGTGCGAGCCAGGCTTGATTGAGAATGGTCCGAAGGGAGTGTGTGACGGTCATGAATCCTTTTGTGAGTACCATCAGACTCTGGGGCATAAGATTTAGAGTTTTCCGGAATTCAAGGAGTTGGTTCAAGAACTGATGGACAATAAGGAGGTTGAGTTCCTCGAAGAAGCTTAAGGGGTGGGATGGATGGCCAGCTCAGTAGTAGTCGAGAGTTTTCAGTGCATCCAATTTGCTTGTTCTCATGTCATTGCATTTTGATCTTTTCTTTAAAGTGATGTGTGGAATCAACTTTGCTACCCTTTTGCCCGAAGATAGCAAAGATCTTTTTGTAAGGGCCTAAAATTGCATATTTTTAATTTCAATGAAAGGATGCACTGTGTTTTGTATTTCAATTGCCTTTTCATTTTGTGTGTATATATTCATCTATTGAGTCCCTGTATATCAATTGCACAAGGGACATTGACCTTGACCCCAAAGGTTGACTTCGAGCCGCCTTTGTTTAATGGAAATCGAAAGCTTTGAAGATGATGAATATGTGACTTACACTCCAAGTTAATTTGGTCATCCAATTAAGTACACATAAGGCCTTCGGGAGAATAACCGAAAATATTCCGTGCTAAAAAAGAAAAGGAGAAAAAGAGAAAAAGGAAAAAAAGAAAAAGAAAAAAGAAAGGAAAAAAAAAAGAAAAAAAGAGAGAAAAAAAGAGAAAAAAGAAAAAGAGAAATGAAGAAAGAGAAAGAATAATAAGAAGAAGGAAAAGAAGAAGTGAAAGAAAAAGAGAGTAGAGAAAAAGAAAAGAGAGAGAGACTTCGAGAATAATAAAAGCATAACAAAAGTACTCCAATGTTCGAAGCCTGGTAATAGGCACTTTCGAATACGAGTGCGGAATTTTTGGGGCACTCCGTTGTAGCAAAAAAACCAATAAGGTTGCTATGCACCATTCACTTTAGCTACATGAGTGATGGTAATATTTTCAAATCATGACAATGCCGAGTAGCTCGGGGTTTTGTTGTTTGCTCCATCATTTATTTCGAGCCAAAGGAATGTGATGAGTTGACTTCCCCAAAATCGTAAAGAATTGATAAAGGCGAAGCCTATAGAAGATAAGTCTAATTGATTAAAAAATAAAATAGCTTGTAGAGTATTTCACATCTTCAGACATCTGCTCAGCTTTCGAGGTCTTCTAGACACATGATGCTTGAGGCAATCCTTGATAAGCCATAATAGTGTCGTTTGTGCACTTGATATTCGAGGTATTTAATTCGGCTTGATGTATCCATAATTTGGAAAGAAAGTCTAGTTTTCGAAAACACATCTCACTTTGAAATTAGAAGATGCAATCTAAATCTTTTTGTGAACGCAAATTAATTTCCTTGCATTTGCTTCAAGGATAAAGTTTAGAATGCAATGCTATGAATGCAAATGGTAGCTCACCAGTGGCCTTGGTGAGAACAGTAGTAAGTTTCCACGTGCTACAGTTCATGGTCTTGAAGCGAATTTTTGTCAAAATGCTTTGATTGGTTCAGAAATGAAAGCGGACCTTAATGAACTTGGGAGAAAAGTTGAGGGACTTGGGGGCATGTGCTTCCCCTAATGTTGAGAAGAGAGAAAGGTTGTCGTGTTGAGTTAAGACGAAGAGAATGATTGAGCACCCAGTTTGAATAGGGGGCAATGTTGAGAACGAGCCACGAGAAGTGTTATGTCTAGTCTGACCAGTGAAAGTCAGTAGTTACCTTTCGAGAGGAGACCGAGAGATCTAGATTTGGTAGAGATGAGAAAGCCAAAAGAGATTAAGAAGAATAAGAAGGTCAAGATCGACCAATCCAAAGAGTGAAAGCGTCCGAGCAATTTTGATGTCATAATTCATGTATCATTTGTAGTTAGGCATCCCTAGGATTAGGGGCATGCTAACTCGCATCATCATATAATTTTTGCCTATTTTTGACACGTATATTAAAGCTTTTCCAGTAAAAGAGAGATTGCCTATCCGTTCAGGCTTGAGGAGAATGGAACCCGCCTATCTGTTCGGGCTTTCAGAGAATGGAACCCGCCTATCCGTTCGGGCTTTTGGAGAATGGAACCTGCCTATCCGTTCGGGCTTTTGGATAATGGAATCCGCCTATCCGTTCGGGCTTTTAGAGAATGGAACCCGCCTATTGTTGGGTCACGTCGGCACGCCTCGTGGCGTAGCGGAAAAAAATAATCCAACGCAATCCAGCCAGGATCCATGTACAGGAACGAATCCGGGGTGAAAAGATGAAGAAACTGGAAAACCGATGGTATGTCGGAATAACCACGTCAAGTAAAACCGGAATCGTCATAGGTTCGCAACGACCTCTATGGAGTCCACCCGAACAAAACGAATAAAGTTTCCGCCTCCCTAACACTTAGGGATAAATTTTGACAGGTTTGAACACCTTCTAGGGAGAAGTCGAAATCCCTCCAGGGATTCCTGAGGGAGTCTGAAATCGACCAGGGGTTCTACCGGGACTTGGATTCGAACTAGGAAATCGCCACAAATTTGCCAAGGGGCAAGAGGAACACCAGAAAAATATCGAACAGCTTCTCAGAAGAAATCTGGGACTTGTCGAAAATTCCAGAGGGTAATTCCCAGGGATATGTCGAAATTTGCAAGGAGGAATATGAATGATTTGGTTGCTAGCACTTGTCCCTTTAAATAGTATTCAGAGACTTAATTCTAGTTGAATACCTTAAATCCAAGTTCAACCAAAATTCATAGAATCTAATTCTACTTGAAATTGGTTTATATTAAATATATATTATATTTAATAATATTAAATGAAATATATATATTTAATTATGTAGAATCTTATTCTACATAAAACATGGATTTAAATATACATTATATTTAATCCAAATATATATATTTTTTATTATATAGAATCTCATTCTATCTTTACTTGGATTTAAATATATTTAAATATATATTTTTAATTATGTAGAATCTAATTCTACATAAACTTGGAATTAAATATACATTATATAAATTCCAAATATATATTTAAATTTCTAGAATCTTATTCTATAATATTTAAGTCTCTAAATATTTTCCATACTCTAAATAATATTTGATAAATACAATATTTATCCAATATTATTCACATTTAAGGGAGTTGCCGATTTTCCCTATCCCATAGGGGATTTTCGGCAACCTCCCTAAAATAGGGAGTATGGTTTCCAATTTTTGTTCGTTTCATTCGAAGGGTGTGACCCTTGTAGGTTCATGCAACGTTAGCAGCAAAATTAGAACTGTTCTAATTTTACAAACAATGAGTGGCATCTAGCAATACATCATTGCTACCTAAGTTGCATGAAGTCATGGTTTGAGTTTCTTAATTCCTGAATAAACTTCCTTTATGTATTTCATCCTTTTGTCCTTTATATCTTAGATGAACATAAGTCATGGGTTAGTCACACTTGCGTTGTCCATCTAGTGTTTCTTGATGTCTTGAGTAGATTATTATAAACGAATCTCTATGATATCTCATATCATAATATTCGAGCATGGCCATGCATTTTCTAATCTCACTCAATCAAGTGGCCGAAGATATTTCTCCCATTATGTAGGAGGGACAAATCCTTTCTTGATCAACCATATTTCACTACATAGGTCATCACGTATCCAATCATCAGTCTTTATAATGTAGTCAGTTACGACACACGTTTGACTATGTCAAAATACGTAAATCTTTATGTTGAAATCATGTTAATCTCAAGTCTGAGGATTATACATATGTTTATCATGAGCAATGTTGTGACTGTCACATAATTACCCAAGAAACATGCTCATAGCGGGTCAATCCAGTATGTTGTTCTCTAACAAATACTTATGTGTTGATTTTGACATCTCCATGTCAATGACAACACTTGTTATCAATCAACCACATATTAGCCTTTATATATTATCACTGTCCATACCCGTAATAATATTCGACTAAGGATCCTATTTAACAATAATCGTATTATTGTATGGACATTATTATCCAATGGTTAGTTTGATGCACAGAAACATACCAAATGATAATAACGACAATGTCATTACTTGATAAATCTAGTAAAATAGTATGTCTATTCAATCATCATATGATTGGTCTTTGAACATACTCCAACACCTATCCGTTCGGGCTTTTGGAGAATGGAACCCGCCTATTCGTTCGGGCTTTTGGAGAATGGAACCCGCCTATCCGTTCGAGCTTTTGGAGAATGGAACCCGCCTATCCGTTCGGGCTTTTGGAGAATGGAACCCGCCTATCCGTTCGGGCTTTTGGAGAATGGAACCCGCCTATCTGTTCGGGCTTTTGGAGAATGGAACCCGCCCATCCGTTCGGGCTTTTGAAGAATGGAACCCGCCTATCCGTTCGGGCTTTTGGAGAATGGAACCCGCCTATCTATTCGGGCTTTTGGAGAATGGAACCCACCCATCCGTTCGGGCTTTTGGGGAATGGAACCCGCCTATATGTTCGGGCTTTTGGAGAATGGAACCCGCCTATCCGTTCGGGCTTTTGGAGAATGGAATCCGCCTATTCGTTCGGCCATTTTGAGAACGGAGCTTTTGTTCGGACCTCGAAGGGTTGAAGAATGTTGGAATAAGAAAAACAGCTTCAAGCCGCCGCGACCGTTGCATTTTCCCGTACCGACTTTCGAACCGCCAATAATTCAAGTGCATGGTGACTCGGAATCCAAATAGGGAAGTCGGACAAAATTGGTGCTTATGGTCTTTGCTTTATTCTTGTTCCACAAGTATAAGCAAAGGGGGGCAACTGTAATCACCTATTTTGTCCGGGGTGTTAAACCCGGTTTCTTTTCTTTTTAATAATGGGCTTTGTGATGTTTATTAATTACATACATATATCGAATAACTAAAAACTAAAAAAAGGAAAAAGAAAAAGGAAAAAGTATATATATACATATGTATTAATGTTTTATGCATATTTTACTATTATATATTATTATTATATTATTGTCTATTACTACTGTTATTGTTTACTATTATTATTATCTATTACTTGTTATTATTATTTATATTATCTACTATTGATAGTTTTATTCCATACTATTATTGCTATCAATACTTGTAACCCCCTTGCCCTGGTCCGGACGCTTGATCGGTCCGAGTGGGCTACACGGGGATAACCGAGGCGAAGCTCGTTAAAGCTCCACTTCGGTTACCAACCCAAAGAAAACTTTTCATTAAATTTTATCTTGTCTAGATGCATTAATAAGCCCTATGTGAGAAAGGCAACATCGGAAGAAAACAAACGAGGTAAACAAGCAAGCAGCCCAACAAAACAACCCATTTTAATCTTAAGCAGAAGGCCGTATCGGAACGCCCTTAGGGTGTTTCGATACGCCTTGACTAGGTCAACTGGCCAAAGTCAACCCGAAGAGACCGTTTCGAAACAGGGGGTGGACCGTATCGAAACAAGGTCAACGGTCAACTTCTCGTGGTCAACGATACGAAGACCGTTTCGAAACGCCATGGCCCGTTTCGATACCTCAAGTTATCGTCAAATTCTCAGATTTCCAGAGGCAAAAACGTACCGAAACGGCCCCTAGCGTACCGAAACGCCTGGCCAAAAACAAAGAGACCGTATCGAAACGGGCTCGACCGTTTCGATACGCCCCCTGTCTGCAGATTGGTCTTAGCTGGTTTATGGTACATGGCTGTCCCAAAACACAACTAAAACCTTCCAACAACTAACATGCATCACTCAAGGCAAAACCAAACACCACAAGCATACTTAACGCACTTCAAACATACAAAGCCATACATGGATAGGAAGCATCAACATTCAACATAAGAGCATTCATAGCATTCAAGATACATGCTACACCAAGGACATACACTTAAGCATTCGAGGTAAGCAACTTGAACATGGTTTACAAGCAAGGCAAGGCATCCAAAAGCCAAACCAACATTAACAATTAAAGGAGTCTAACATGCTCCTAAGCAAAACAAACATCATCATACTTCAAAAGCTCAAAACAACAATACATATCCCATTGCTTGACCATTACACCTTATAACTTAAAGTCCATACTTGAAAGCTAAGATAGCACCACAAGCACACTTGGAGGCCCTCTCCTTGCGCAAGCAACCCACGAACTACGGATCTACATTGTCGAACAAAAGAGAGCGTAAGCATAAAGCTTAGTGAGGGTAAGCTCATAAAACAAACCTCGACAATGCAGGGTCCAAGCACGAGCGAACCAAGATAGAATGCATGATCTTACCTCCAAATCCACATGAGCCAAAATACATATGATGCATGAACATAGTTATCATCTTCATGCCATGCTCAACAACTCATAAGCTCAACACATGAACATACATATATCAATGTATAAACAACACATACATCCATCCATATTGGCACCTAGATATGACTCGAATACGCGGATTACAACCGTTGGAACTCACATCCAACAACCATTACCTTACGGTGGGATTACACTCATCACCGTTCCACGCGGAGGGGATTCCACTCATCCTCACGCCCCGTCGATGGGATTACACTCATCACCGACTATCATATATATAAGAAGAATTTCTGGGCGAACCCGTGCTCCATCTTGATGACTACCATCACCAAGACCACGCGTGCATTTTGACTCACGTGTGCACGCTAACATCCTAATGATCGATCATTGTACCCAAGCATACTAGTGCCAATATTAACACAATCCAAAACCTTTCACAACACCATTTCATATCAACTTCTGTGCTTAGCACGTACTCACCATGATCATCATCATGCCCAATCCACATGCATATAATCAATGCATCAAAACCATGCCTCATCATACATGTATAATACAATATACATAGCCATCATAATCACAATTAAACATGAGGCATAAACATCATATAAAGATCAACCATAGTCTCTAACTAAAGCTTGGGATTAGACTACCAATCTAATCCCAACTCTAGGTGGGTCTACCAAGCCCAACCTAGTCCACATGCTTGAACCAACACTTGAAAACCATTTAAAAATCATTTAACCACTCACCGACTATTCCAAGCTCAACACACTAGCCGATCAAGCTTCCAACGATTCCGGATTTGTTCCCGAGGCTTCACCAACACAAATTCTTGCTTCTAATCATCTCAACACAATCAAAACAACCTCAAATCAGTTCACAAATCAAGGTAGCAAACCCAGAACACTATTCAAGCACAAAACACAATATTTCAAGCTATGAACAACTCCCAAAACCTCAATCCCGAGCAGCCCTTTAACACAGTCCAAAACTCTTGATTTCAACCTTTTTAACACACTTAAATGCTCCCAAAACAACCCTTAACTATCACATTAACATCATCCCTCAATTTCCAACACATAGCAACCCCAAACCAACCTTTAAACCATTCTAAAACCCCACTTAAACCCAAATCCGAGAATCTTCATAAAACCTTTTAAAATTCACATATGTTGGACCTTGTGGGTTATAAACAACTTATCTAACATTAAAAAATCAAAAGCTTTTTTTAAAGACAATAAAGTTCTCATTTTTAATCTAAACTTTCAAAACACCAAAATCCAAAAACTAGGAGCTTTGAGAAAAATAAAGATACTAGCTTGTAGAGGGAAAGGAGGACAAGTCAAAAACGAAATTACCTTTCAAAAAACACCAAAGATGAAGGTGTAAGGTGATGGAATAGTGAAATGGAGATGAGCTCTCACCTTGTCGTGAAAATGCAAAATGGAGGGGAGAGGGAAGAAGATGACAAGGCTATTTTAATAAAAAGGGTTTTAATTTGAAAGTCCATTTAATTACCATAATGCCATTAATGAGGATAGCTATCTCAATTTCCAAATTCCATGGAATTGGGCTTTAAAATCAAAACATGTCCAACATAAATTATTTGTTTTGAAAACCCGAGGCCCAAAAGATTATTTTATTATTTTAATTATAAAACTGAAACCCGAAATTTTATTTTAATATTATTTTTCACCCGACCCCCAAACCCGGGTGTTACAACTCTCCCCCACTTAAGGAATTTTGTCCCCGAAATTACCTAACGGAAACAAGTACGGAAACTGCTCAAGCATATCAGCTTTCTTCTCCCACGTGGCCTCTTCCACTCCTTTATGTCTCCACAACACCTTGACCAACTCTATGGTCTTGCCACGCAACACCTTGCTATCAGAAGCAAGTATCTCAACTGGTTCCTCATTATAAGACAAATCTGGATTCAGTTCTATCTCCTCAACAGGCATAACATGAGACGGATCTGATCTGTATCTCCTAAGCATCGACACATGGAAGACATCATGGATCTTCTCTAACTCTGAAGGCAATCTCAAACGGTAAGCTACTGGCTCAATCCGTTCAATTATCTCATACGGACCAATAAACCTCGGACTCAACTTGCCTTTCCGGCCAAATCTCATTACCTTCTTCCACAGAGATACTTTCAGAAGCACTTTCTCACCCACGGAGAACTCAACCTCTTTTCTCTTCAAATCTGCATAAGACTTCTGACGATCGGAAGCTGCTTTCAAACGGTCACAAATCGACTTCACTTTCTCGGTAGTCCCTTTGAGCAAATCTAGCATAGGTAACAATTTCTGACCTGTTTCAGCCCAACAGATCGGAGTCCTACATTGTCTACCATACAAAGCCTCATAAGGAGCCATTTGTATACTAGCCTGGTAACTGTTGTTGTAAGCAAACTCAACTAAGGGCAAGTGCTTCTCCCAAGAACCCTGGAAATCAATCACACAACAACGAAGCATATCCTATAAAATTTGTATCACTCGCTCTGACTGTCCATCTGACTGCGGATGATACGAAGTACTGAAATACAAATGGCTACCTAGAGCACTATGCAAACAACTCCAGAACCTCGCGGTGAATCTCGAATCTCTGTCTGAAACGATAGACTTTGGAACTCCATGAAGTCTCACAATCTCCCGGATATACAAAATTGCCAACTTGTCTAAAGAATCTGTGGTGTTCACTGCTAAGAAGTGGGCACACTTAGTAAATCTATCAACAATCACCCAAACAGAATTCTTCTTCGAAGGAGACAACGGTAACCCTGACACAAAGTCCATAGTGATTCTCTCCCATTTCCATTCCGGAATCTTCAAAGGCTGTAACAAACTTGAAGGAACTCCATGATGTTCTGCCTTTACTCTCTGACAAACCATGCAACAGCTCACATACTCGGCTACATCCTTCTTCAAACCAACCAAGAAATAATCATTCTTCAAATCTCGATACATCTTAGTACTACCCGGCTGCATAGAAAAAGGACTCGAATGTGCTTCGCTCAGAATCAGACGCCTCAACTCAACATCTTCGGGTACTATAACTCTATCTCTAAAGCACAACACATTCTCACCACTAAAGCTATACTCAGTCGGTCTACCTTCGGCTATGTCCTGAACATGAGGAACTAAAGATACATCTTGCAACTGTTTCTCTCTAATCATCTGAATCAAAGAAGGCTTCACTTGCAACGAAATTCGTACGAGGCAACAACGGATTTCCAGAGACAAATACCAACAAAACTTTAGCAGAGCCAATAGCATTTTTTCTTTGATTTATGTAAATCAAGAAATATGTAATATCCGGGCTTATAAAAGCAGGGATCAACGCAATGTAAAAGGAGAGCAAGTTTTTAGAGAGCAAAAATTGTAATCGAAAGTTTCAGGAAATACAAGCTGAAAGAAGTTTACCAGAGGTATATCGTTGTTTTATTTCATTTCGATACCAAAAAAATACAAAAAATAAAAGGATAAGTTTTTACCTTCGCGTCTCTTCATCCCCTTCTCTTTCTGTTGCCCATCTCGCCGGTGACAAGCCATCCTGTCCCTTCTGGGACCATGCACGGTGAGCCAGTGAGAGGCAAACGTCGGTAAAAGGGTTTTAAGTTTTTTGGGTTCGATCTTAAAAAAAACGAAAAATAGAAAGGTTTTTTTGGGGGTTTTGATCTCGTAAACAAAGGCTTTTTTTGGTTTCGAAAGATTGAAAAAAGAGAAAAAGGTTTTTTTAGGGTTCCGGCGCCGGCAACGGCGACCGGAACCCTGACGACGCTGGGAAAGAAAGAGGACGAGAGTGCCTCAGGGTTTTTTAGGGTAAACAGAGGATGAAAGGGCTGATTTTTCTTTAAAACTTTGATTTATAGTGGTTTTATCTTTTAAAATAGGTTTAATTCTGTCTTAAACCCCTCCGCGTCGGTATATTTAAGCGAGCAGGGCTTCCGCATTCTTAAATTACGCCCTTGATCCCCCTGTGTTTTTGAGTCTTTTCAATTTCGTCCCTGTTTTCATTCTAATCGATTTTCGGGTGGGTTAATTACCATTTTGGTCCCTGTGGTTTTTTGCGTCTTTTTAATTTAGTCCCATTTTGCATTTTTAATTAGCTTTTTAAATGGTTTATTTACATTCATGGTCCCTGGCAGTTTACTTTTGTTTGCGTTACATTTTTTATTTATAATATATTTTTGTTGCTCATACATTTGTCCTTTTTAAATCGAATATATGTTTTTTGCATTTTCGTTCATATTTGTTAAGTATGGCATGTGTATTTATTTATTAATATGTGGTCGTATGTTTTTATGTCTAGCACATTTAATTTTATGCATATAACGTAGCTTTGTTATATATGGTGCATGCCATGTTTATACATGTGATTGTATGTTGTTTTTCTAATCTTGTTTAAGCATGTTTATGATGCATAGTTTTATTATGTATGATGTATGCGGTTTTTTTAATATGTGTATATTTTGTCCTTTTTTTATGATGATTCGAATATGTTTTCTTGACATGCATTTTAATATCATTACATGTGACTTTTAGTATTTTGATAAGCATGTTAATCAATTTTAACTATAAAAAGGAGATACTTATTAATTCGCGTATCCGGGTCGAATTATCCTAGCTTATTGGATATTCCTTGGATATTCGGATTAATTTGAATCGTCTAAAGGTAAATCCATAATTAAAACGAACAAGACCATAACACCATATTTTAACTACTCGCATCATGCACAAAGGTGACGTACGAGATCCGAACCCTAAACTAACACGACATTCAGTCTTATATGATGTCGGTTTAGTCTCTGGTCCGGTGTACCGTCATCCTTTTTAATTAAATGACAAATTAATCCGAAACTGCTAATTTGAAAAAGCTCGCATAATTAAAGTCCAATTTTTAATTAAGAACCCCTAATTAAAGTCGTTTTAAATTTCGAATAATTTCCATCAATTTAAAAGCAACAATTGTTTTGGTACCATTTTCAGGCGTGATGGGGGTGCTAACCCTTTCCCACACGTAACCAACTCCCGAACCCTTTCAAACGAATCTCCGATTTTATTTTTACGGTGTTCGACCTACCTTAGTGGCCGGTGGCAACTCCAAATGATTTTTAAAGGTTTTTTAAAAGCTCAAATTATTTTTAAAATTCCCTCTTTTAATTAAATGTTTCAAAAAGCGGGGACTTGAAAAAAACCTTATCACAAACACGACACTTACTTATGCTGCCACGTAGTATTTTCAATTAAAAAAATTAAGAAAAATATACTCCAAAAGCATCTAAGCAATTTGACTATTTTATTTTCTGAATTAAAAAACATAAAAGTAAAAAAAAGAAAGGAACAAATTTCACCGTTCATCTTCTTTACGCTTCTTCTTTTTTTCTCTTATTTTCTAGTCTCCTTCTCTCAAAGTCTCCTCCAAGAATCAAACTTTACTCAATACATATGTGCACGCTTTAGCAGAAAGTGATGGTAAAACAGAGAATCGATGAGTAATTTGATAAATCTTAATTCGAATTCTAATCTTACTTAAAAGAGAAGGGAAGTGAGACTCATGAGAAGGAATTGGGTGATCTTACTAGGTCTAAAGCCAGTGATGGACCTAGAGGGGGCTGGAGGGGCGGTCGCCCTCCTAAAAAAATTAAATTCCTATATGATTTAGAAAAAATTTAGAAAATTTCTATGTATTTTCTATTGAAAATCTATTTTCGTCCCCTCTAGAATTTTATAGGTTCACCCCCTAACATAAAGTTTTGCGTCAGTCTCTGTTCTAAAACTCATGACCTACGAAAATATAAAGGAACAAAGATTACCAGCTTGACCAACCAACTAAATGTACTTGCTATGAGAGAGAAGTTGTATAAGCATGTGTGGGATAGGTGTAATGGTCTCGATTCTCTCTTTCAAAATGCTAAGGCAGTCAAAATAAGTTGAGTAGACATGATTAACATGGCGTAGGCGGAAGGCTCCAGACGATCTCTAGGATTTGAAGTTTTCCAATTCTGAGTTTCGAAAATTCTTTTCCTTTTTTATTGTTCTAGGATGGTGGGTGCTTGAAGTTGGCTTCCGCTCCTACTTACCCCTATCTCCATTGTTTTTCTTCGAAAATCGTGAAACATGTTTTATTGTTGACAGACTCCAACAATCAGGGACGGATCCAAAAATTTGAAATTGGCAGTTCATCGACTAGTATAGTAACATAGAATTAATTTACATCAGTGCAATAATATATTGATAAAAGATCATTGCTATGCAAGCAAACATGATTTATAGTTAGAGACAGTGTAAGTATGTTTGAGAGATTATAACTATTTTACATTGGTGCAATTGTGTTTTAGAGAATGGAGAACTTACTCGAGTGAAATTAAGTATTGATAGTGGCAATTGTTGTGAAAGCAAATATAAATTTTATATTTCAAAACCGATTTGTAGTTTTAGGATTTTTTAAAAAGATTATGAAATCAAAATTATTTTAGATCTTAAAAACTCAAATCGATTACAATTTATCGAAAACAAAAAACCGAAGAGGAATTTGAGTTTCAAAATGGTATGAACAAGAAGAGCTTTTTCAAATGAAAAGGGATTACACTATTACAAACAATTTCTTTGAGGTAAACGTGTTTATTTGAGAGCTAAAAATATTTTACTAGTTTTAAATTTTATTTAAATTGAATTTTAATTTTTTTTAAAAATTTAAAACAAAGTTTTATTTAAATTATATTTAACCAAGATTTCTTAACGAAACCAATAAATATACTTAAATTAGTTATAGAATGTTAGGTTTCATATTTGTTTTTGACAAAAATAGATTATGAGCTCAAAACAAAAATAATAATGTTAATTAAGGGCTGAATATTCATTTTAAAAAAATGCTTAATATTTTTGGGGTAAACTATACTAGTAGTCACTGAATTTTTAGTACGCTTTCACTTTGATCAATGGAATCTAAAACCTTTCATTACAATCAATAAATTTTTAATTTGATATTATTACAACCATTGTCGTTAAAAATATTCAATTTTGGTCATCAAACTATTATTTTTTGCAAAATCATCACTAACGTTACATTGTTTCAGTTTTGATATTCGTCGTTAAAAGACTAACGAGACAATAATAGTTTAGTGGAAAAACAGAAAAGAAACAATAGGTTGGTGACCAAAACAGGAAAAAAGTCATATTAGTAACCAAAATAGAAAAAAAAACATAATTTTAGTGAGATTTTATCAAAAATAATAATTCGGTGATCAAAGTAGAAAAAGAACAATATGTTGATGACCACAAATGTAGTTTATCTAGAAAAATAATGGTCGGTCAAGGGACCTACCAAGCACTATGGTATGTCCACCCCTGCCATGGCATTGGGAATAGAAGAACTGAACGGCGACTGAACGATGGTGTAAAAGAAACGACAATTAATGCTCATAATGAAAGAGATCGAGAATAAGAAGATAACTGGAGATGGAGAAGGTTCCCTTTTTAGTTTTATTTTTTTACTTCAAAAAACAAAAATGGTTAAATTGGTAGATATTTTTTGATTTTTTGAGCAAAAATTCCACGTGGCGGCATAGGGGTGTGCCACATGTCTTGTCACATCACCAATTAACGACTTTAGATTCGATGGGTATTTTAAAAGACAAAAATATAGTATAAGAGGCACATTGAACATTTAGAAACTTTAGACACCACATTGAAAAACTTAGCAAAGCACATAGGACATTATGCCATTATCCCTAAAATATTTTACATAATAAATTGAAAAAATATTTTGTATAATAAATTGAAAGTATAGATATTAATATATAATATATCATTACATATTTTATATATTTGATTTTGTAATATTATGTTTTATATAGTTGTTAGGCTTGATAGGCTCGATTTCTTTCAATTGATTTAGTTAGCCAAGTGGTGGAGAAGTTGGATTTTTGGGTGATTGATTTGTGGAAGCCAAAAATAAATGACAAGATGAATTTATAGTTGTTCGGCCTTCGAACAAGGACCTACATCCACTACCTTAGCTCCCACTAAGGATTTCCCAATCAATTCACTAATTGATTCGTCCCATTTTCTAGGCATAAGAGGAAACCCTTACACACTCAAAGCTTGAGTAAACCCTCTTTACAAGAGAAAGAAAAATAAGCAAACTAAAATCCCTCTAATAGGTATTTGTTTGCACTCCTTAAGCTCTCACCCAAACCTAAATACTTAAGCAAATTTGACAATTTTAGCTCACAAGTGTTGTCTATACAAGAATGGACAATTTAGCTCTAAGACAAATTTCTCATCATAATATTGTTGAAAATTGAAGCATTAATCTTTTCTTGATGCTTGAAGGTCCCTTTTATACTCCCAAATAAGTTTGTAGCCGTTGAAGACCGTTGGGATTGAATTAGAGCCTTTTGAGCTTTTATTTCCCACCATGAATGCAGTTCTGGTGATGTCTGTTTCGATACACGGGTAGCTGTATCGAAACACCCTTATACAAAATTAGCCGTTGGAGTCTGATGTAGTGTGCCGTATCGGAACGCCCGTATCGAAACGTGTAGTGTTGTATCGAAACAACCTGCAATTCAAATAGTCGTTGGGGGGTTTTAGCCCTGTATTGAAACAACACCTTTCCGGATCGAAACAGGTAAGCCCTGTATTGAAACGTGTTTTGGCAGTTTCAAAACGCATCGATATAGATTATGCCTGTATCGAAATGGGTACATTAAAAGCACTAGTTTGGCTACTTAAAAACGTTTCAAACATTGCCAAAATCTTTTTAAACATCCTCAAACTTATTTTCAAGTTGTTTTGACTTAGAGAATATTTTAAATTCTTTTCAATTTAGTCCAAAACATTTTTCAATTATTATATTAAAACATATATTTTTACAATCTCCCCCTTTTGATATAATAAAACCAACTTGAATTTTTTTTTTGGGATTCTCCCCTTTGTATTTAAAAATTTGAATAAGGGATTTTAAAATTTGAATGAAGTTAAAGCTCCCCCTTATTCTCTTGAAAAATCAATTTTTCAAACCATTTCTCCCCCTTTTTGTTATATCAAAAAGAATTTAAAAGACATTAAGCTCAAAATAACATAGGAGGTAAAAAAATTTGACACAATTAAAAACTTTGGTTTTAAAACTGGCTCCCCCTTACTCAAAGCATCAAATATTGTTAGTCCAACAATATAATAATCTAGCTGTAAAACAAAATAATCTAATTAAAACAAAAACAACTAGAAATTTTACCAACACTTGAACTTCAAGGGAGGATGTGAAGCCTTTCTTCTCCAAGTGTTCTTCCTTGTGTGTATAGAGCTCCCCCTCAAATTTGGACTTGTTGATCACTCTCCATCAGACCTAAATAAGACAATCAAGTGATTTTTGGTATCCAAATTGCTTTGGATCCATAGATGTCAGTGGCACATAATTTTGTCCCCTTTGGAATCCATTTTTCAATTTCATCCCTTTTATTTGAAGTGATTAGTTCTTTTGGGACCCAAACACTTCTAAAACATTTTCCATTTAAAAATCTAGGGGCACTAGATGTCTTTGATAAAAATTTGATTTTCCAAAATTTGTTTTCTTTTCAAGTTCTTTAGAAATCAAATCTTTTTCTTCTTGAGCTTTATGAAGCATATTTTGTAAATCAACACATTTTTGCTCAAACTCATTGAGTTTTGCTTCAAGTTCAATTTTGGTTTTAGAAATCAAATCATTTTGAATTTTCAAATTTGAAACCACTTTCTTGTTTTTCAAAATGTGATTTTTAAACTCTAAAACTAAATTATTATAGGCATCTTGTAATTCATCAAAAGCGTATGAACATGAGGTAGATGAATTAGAAGTTACCCTTGAATCTTCTTCGATGGCCATAAGGCAAAGGTTGGCTTGTTCATTGTCGGTGGAGTCTTCATCACTCCAAGTGGCCACATATGCCTTCTTCTTATGGCTTGAAGAGCTTGCCTTCTCTATCTTCCTCAATTCATGCTTGGATTCATTCATTTTGCTCTTCATGAATCGGGCAAACTTTTCGAAGAGATGGGTCATCTCTTCTTCTTCACTTTCCTCCTCACTTGATTCAACATGGTTGCACTTAGAGGACTTGAGAGCAATGACATTAGTGTTGATGACAAGCTCCATGATTTTCTTCTTCCCTATCTTCTTTATCTCTTCCTTCTTATTCTCCTCTTCTTTTCCTTTCTTTATGATTTCATGAGTGAGAAGAGACCCAATGAGTTCATCAAGCTTTAAAGTCTTGAGATTCTTGGCTTCGATGATGGTGGTCTTCTTTGAGTCCCAAGACTCGGGAAGAGAATAGAGAAGCTTTCAAACAAGCTTATCTTCGAAATGATTTCTCCATAGCCTTTGAGCTCATTTGTGATGGTGGAGAATCTATCGAACATCTTCATGAATTCTTCATCCGGTTCCATCTTGAAGTTCTCATACTTGAGGTTGAGAAGACCGATTTTGGTCTCCTTTACTTCGTTGGTTCCTTCGTATGTGACTTCAAGCTTGTCCCATACTTCCTTGGCATCTTTGCAAGAGGACATCTTCTCATAGATGTTGGGGCTAAATGCACAAAAGAGGATGCGCAAAGCCTTGCAATTAAGCTTCATCTTCTTGCGATCATCCGCATTCCATTATGCCTTTACTCTTTGTGGCACATAAGGACCCTCTTCAACAACATCCCAAAGCTTGTAGTCTTTGGATTTGATAAAGAACTTCATTCTAATCTTCCAATAAGCGTAGTTGGTCCCGTCAAAGAATGGTGGCTTGTCGATAGATTGCGCCATTAGACCGGTTGATTGAATTGTTGTATCGAGCTTTCCGGATCGTCTTAATAGGATGTTAATCCCCTTCGATTGAGCCTCGTTCTGATACCAATTGTTAGGCTTGATAGGCTCGATTTCCTTCAACTGATTTAGTTAGTCAAGTGGTGAAGAAGTTGGATTTTTGGGTGATTGATTTGTGGAAGCCAAAAATAAATGACACGATGAATTTATAGTGGTTCGGCCTTCGAACAAGCACCTACATCCACTACCTTAGCTCCCACTAAGGATTTCTCAATCAATTCACTAATTGATTCGTCCCCTTTTCTAGGCTTAGGAAGAAACTCTTACACACTCAAAGCTTTATAAATCAAAGCTTGAGTAAACCCTCTTTACAAGAGAAAGAAAAATAAGCAAACTAAAATCCCTCTAATAGGTATTTGTTTGCACTCCTTAAGCTCTCACCCAAACCTAAATACTTGAGCAAATTTGACAATTTTGGCTCACAAGTGTTGTCTATACAAGAATGGATAATTTAGCTCTAAGACAAATTTCTCATCATAATGTTGTTGACAATTGAAGCATTAACCTTTCCTTGATGCTTGGAGGTCCCTTTTATACTCCCAAATGAGTTTGTAGCTGTTGAGGACCGTTGGGATTGAATTAGAGCTGTTGAAGCCTTTATTTCCCATCATAAATGCAGTTCTGGTGATGTCTGTTTCGATACACGGGCAGCTGTATCGAAACACCCTTCTTCAGAATTAGCCATTGGAGTCTGATGCAGTGTGCCATATCGAAACACGTCAGGTCCGCATCGGAACGCCCGTATTGAAACGTGTAGTGCCGTATCGAAACAATCTACAATTCAAATAGTCGTTGGGGGTTTTAGCTGTTGGAGTGTCTGTCACATAGGCGTATCGAAACACCAAAGGGTGTTTTGAAACAACACCTGTCCGGATCGAAACAGGTAAACCCTGTATCGAAACGGATTTTGACAGTTTCAAAACGTATCGATACAATATATACCTGTATCGAAACGGGTACATTAAAAGCACTAGTTTGACTACTTAAAAACGTTTCAAACATTGCCAAAATCTTTTTAAACATCCTCAAACTTATTTTCAAGTTGTTTTTAACTTAGAAAATATTTTAAATTCTTTTTAACTTAGTCTAAAACATTTTTTAATTATTATATCAAAATATATATTTCTACAATAGTATTGAAGATTTAATATAATAATATATGTTAGATTTTGTCACATTTGACGGAAATATTTTAAGTAAATGATTTTTTGAAATTATTCAAAAAATGATTATAAGTAGAGTAATAAATGATTTATACATAGAATCATTAGTGTTGTGTTTAAATTTGAAGTAGTAATTTTTAGTTGTTTTATTTCTCAACTGAGTTGGTCCAACAAAATCAAGATTTTATATAAGGTGAACTATTTAATAACATTTCATCTACAAAACTCTTTATGTTTTAGAGTTTAACGATTTAGTTTGTAGTCTCTAAGAATTTAAGGTTTAGAGATTTAGATTTTAAATTTTAAGAAGTGAATATGCAAGTTTGTGTAATTTATTTTACACAATTAGGGATGGTCATGAGTCGGGTCGGGTTTTTGACCGACCCACACTCAACCCAAAAGTTCAAGCCTTCACTCAAATCTAACTCGACTCAAATTTTAGAGTAAAACCTGAACTCAAAGAAAGGAAGAGAGAGAATGGAGAGAGGGAGAGGGAAAGCATTGCAATGATTATTTTATCTTTTTTTTTAGTATAAGCATGTGTAGAATAGGTGTAATGGTCTCAATTCTCTCTTTCAAAATGCAAAGGCAGTCAAAATGAGTTATTTAGTAGACATGATTAACATGGTGTAGGCTGAAGGCTCTAGGCGATTTCTAGGATTTGAAATTTTCCAATTCTGAGTTTTAAAAATTCTTTTCCTCTTGGTTGTTCTAGGCTGGTGGGTGTTTGAAGTTGGCTTCGGGCTCTTATTTACCCCAATCTCCATTATTTTTTTTTTCGAAAATCGTGGAACATATTTTATTGTTGACATACTCTAACAATTGATGTCAATGAAAATAGACGAGTTGAACGATGACTGAATGATGGTGTAAAAACAACTACAATTAATGTTCATAATGAAAGAAATTGAGAAGAAGAAGATAAACGAAAAAGGAAAAGATTTTTTTTTTACTTCAGAAAACAAAATGGTCAAATTGCTTAAATGTTATTGGAGTTTTTTTTTAATTTTTTGACCAAAAATTCCACGTGGTAGCATAGGGGTGTGCCACGTGTTTTGTCACATCATCAATTAACGAGTTTTAGATTCGAGGGGCATTTTGAAAGAAAAAAGTATAGTATAGGATACACTGCACATTGAACATTTAGAAACGTTAGACACCACATTAAATTTTTTAGCAAAGTACATGGGGCATTGTGCCATTTCCCTAAAATATTTTATTATATATTGAAAAATATTTTATATAATAAATTGAAATATAGATATTAATATATAATATATCATTTTTGATACAATTATACATGTTATATATATATATATATATTTGATTTGTAATATTATGTTTTATATAGTATTGAAGATTTAATATAATAATATATATTAGATTTTGGCACATTTGCGATGTGGTTGAATGGAAATATTTTAAGTAAATAATATTTTTGAAATTATTCAACAACCGATTATAGTAGAGTAATAAATGATTTGTACATGGAATCATTAGTTTCGTGTTTAAATTTGAATTAGTAATTTTTAGTTGTTTTATTTCTCAATCGAGTTGGTTTAACTCAATTTAGTGTTTTATATAAGGAATATTATTCAATAACATTTTATCTACAAAATCTTTTTTGTTTTAGAGTTTAACGATTTAGTTTGTAATCTCAAGAATTTGAGGTTTACATATTTAGATTTTAAAGAGTAAATATATAAGTTTGTGTAATTTATTTTATACAACTTGTAACCCCCTCGTCCCGGTCTGGCCGAATGACCGGTCCGAGTGGGCCACACGGGGAAAACCGAGTGAAAACCCCTAAGAATTCCCCCTCGGTTAGCAACCCTAATTTTTTTCTTTCATTTTAAAATCTTGTCTAAATGGATATTAGACCCTAAGTGGTCATACAGCGGAACAACATACGCGAAACAAAACAAACGAGCTCAAACAAACGTGTTACGGCCAAATTTTAAGCTTTACTGCAGGTGGTATCGATACACCTAAGGGGTGTATCGATACCCCTTGACCAGGTCAACTGGTCAAAGTCAACCCATGGAGATCGTATCGATACACCTGGGAGTGTATCGATACCCCCTCCAATTGTTGACTTCCCACGGTCAACGCCAAGGGGACCGTATCGATACACGTGAGGGCCCGTACCGATACGGAAATGGACAGTAGCTCCAGTTGCAAAAATAGTATCGGTACGCCCCCTCGCGTATCGAAACACGGGGCTTGAACTATGAAGGCCGTATCGATACGGGTCCAACCGTATCGATACCCCTGCTACGAAAACTCTGGTTTGATCTGATTTAAGGCACAAGTGACCCTTAAATCCCTCTCAAACCTCAACCATCACACTAACATGCTTCCTAATGTCAAACCAAGAGTTTAGGCATGCTTCAACGATGATTTAGACGAATCTAACACTAGGCAATGCCACACAAACATGCACTCATACAACCATCATTCAAAACACACATATAAACTCTTAAGGCATAGGACTAACATTCAAAAGAGCAACTTAGGCATGGGTTAGCATTCATCATGGCAACACAATCATACAAAAGCAAGGTATAAGGGAGTCTATACATGCTCCTAAACATCCAACAACAAACCAACAAAACCATACATGTCCCATTGCTCAACTATTACATGTTTAATATTAAAATTCATACTTGATGAACTCAAGCCAAAACCCACACTTGGAGGCCCTCCACTTGCCCGAGCAACCCACGAACTAAGGATCTGCAATGTTGAACAAAGAGAGCGTAAGCAATGATGCTTAGTGAGGGTGAGCTCTAAAAAAAACCTCAACATTGCAGGGTCCGAGCACGATCTAGCCAAGGTAACGCAATCATACCAAAGGTCCACAAGATAAGATGCATGAGCAGTAGACAATATTAATGCCATGATTGTAAGCTCAATTTCCATGATACATGTAATCACAAACAAGTATCCCAATAAAAACCATGAACCTCAACACATTGATATATGCATCAATCAACATTGGCACCTAGCTAAGACCCGAATACGTGGATAGACATGTTGGAACTTACATCCAACAACCATATTACCTCACGGTGGGATTTCACTCATCACCGGTCTCGCGGAGGGGATTCCACTCATCCTCACGCCCCGTCGATGGGATTCCACTCATCACCGACTACATTTAAATACAATTCTGGGCGAACCCGTACTCCTCCTTGGTGACTCAACGCCACCAAGGCCACGCGCGACTTTAGACTCATGTGTACACACTAACATCCTAATGATCGATCATTTGTATTCAAGTAAACTAGTGCCAATATTTACACACTTCACATTACTCATTTCAACCAATTCCGTGCTTAACACGTACTCACCAACAACCATCATCATGCATGTCTCAATCATCACAATTCATATCTCATTCCACATGTATAATACAATATACATAACCATCCATACCACACATCATACGAGACATACACAACAATATAACGAGTTCATCCAATGGCTCTAGATCAAGTTTAGGATTAGGCTACCACCCTAATCCTAACTCTAGGTAGGTCTACCAAGCCCGACCTAGTCCAAACACTCGAACCAACTAATTTAAAACCGTTTAAAACAATTAACCACTCACCTAAGCTTCCAAGCTCCTAGACCAAGCAAGCAATCACCTTCAACTTCCCGGATTCGATCCCGAAGCCTCTTCCACGTTTCCCCTTGCTTCTAGTCAAACAAAACACATACATTACTTCCCAATTCAATGCTAATTCAACCTACTTTGCAAATCACAACCCATTTCCACAATTTTCCAAACCACATAACATCTCCAAAACCCAATTTCCAGACTCCCACAACCAAGGACTGAAATACCCAATTCCAAGCACCCAAATGTCTTCCAAAACATCCCAAATCACCCTCCTAACATAGGTAGACCATCAGCCCTTCAATTTCAACACTAAACCCCTTAAAAACCCAATTTTTCATACTTTAAAATTTGCCCTAAAGACCCACTACGAAAATTCATCCAAAATCAACCAAATTAAGATATGTTGTATATTTCATTATGATTAAACATAACCCCAAAACAATTTCTCAAAACAAATTGAAAACCTTCATCAAAAACCCAAATTTCCATATGAACCCTAATTCCCAAAACTCAATATTTTTGAAATCTATAACAATAGATAAGTAGAGGATAGAGAGGAGGTTAAGAAAATATATTTACCTTTTAATTTGGTGTTGAAATCGACTAGCAAAGCCAATGGAATAGTAACTAGGGTTTAGGAGTGTTTGAAAATGGGGGAGGGTTTTGAAATTGGGAAAGGAGAAATGAGGAGAAAGATGACAACTTTTCCATAAAAGTTGTCTTCCTTTATTTAAAATGTGGGTAAATCGCAACTTTGGTCCCTCCCTCTTTATTAAGATTCAAATAGGTCATTATTTCAAAGTTGGTTTATTTTAATTAGATTTTTATTTGACTCGAACAACAACCCGGCTAACTCCTAGGCCCAAGACACGGGTGTTACAACTCTCTCCCTCTTAAGAAATTTCGTCCCCGAAATTACCTGGTGGTAACAAATACGGAAACTGTTCAACCATATCTACTTTCCTCTCCCACGTGGCTTCTTCCACACCTCTATGTCTCCACAACACCTTGACCAACTCTATGGTCCTGCCACGCAACACCTTGCTATCAGAGGCAAGTATCTCAACGGGCTCTTCATTATAGGACAAATCCGGATTCAACTCTATCTCCTCAACGAGCATCACATGAGAAGGATCTGATCTATATCTCCTAAGCATAAACACATGAAAGACATCATGGATCTTCTCTAACTCAGAAGGTAACCTCAAGCGATAAGCTACAGGCCCAATCCGCTCAACTATCTCATACGGACCAATGAACCTCGGACTCAACTTGCCCTTTCGGCCAAATCTCATTACCTTCTTCCACGGAGATACTTTCAGAAACACTTTCTCACCCACTGAGTACTCAATCTCTTTCCTCTTCAAATCTGTATACGATTTCTGACGATCGGAAGCTGCTTTCAGACGGTCGCAAATCAACTTCACCTTTTCTGTAGTTCCTTTAAGCAAGTCTGGCATAGGCAACAATCTCTGACCTGTCTCAGCCCAACAAATCGGAGTCCTACACCGTCTACCATACAAAGCCTCATAAGGTGCCATCTGGATACTAGACTGATAACTGTTGTTGTAAGCAAACTCAACCAATGGTAAGTGCTTCTCCCAAGAACCCTGAAAATCAATCACACAACAACGAAGCATATCCTCAAGAATCTGTATCACTCGCTCTGACTGCCCATCGGACTGCGGATGATAAGATGTGCTGAAATGCAAACGGCTACCCAAGGCACTATGTAAGCAACCCCAGAACCTCGAAGTAAATCTAGGATCTCTATCTGAAACAATAGACTTCGGAACTCCATGAAGTCTCACAATCTCATGAATGTATAAGTTTGCCAACTTGTCTAAGGAATCCGTAGTGTTCACTGCTAAGAAGTGGGCACACTTAGTGAACCTATCAACAATCACCCAAACTGAATTCTTCTTCGAATGAGACAAAGGCAACCCCGATACAAAATCCATGGTGATCCTCTCCCATTTCCATTCTGGAATCTTCAAAGGCTGTAGCAAACCTGAAGGAACCTGATGTTCTGCCTTCACTCTCTGACAAACCATACAACGGCTCACATACTCGGCTACATCTCTCTTCAAACCAACCTAGTAGTAATCATTCTTCAAATCTCGGTACATCTTGGTACTACCCGGATGCATAGAAAAGGGACTCGAATGTGCCTCACTCAAAATCTGACGTCTCAGCTCAATATCTTCTGGTACAACAATTCTATCTCTAAAACACAACAAACTCTCACCACTGAAACTATACTCAGTCGGTCTTCCTTCGGCTATGTCTTGAACATGAGGAACTAAACTCACATCTTGCAACTGCTTTTCTCTAACCAACTGAATCAAAGAAGGCTTCACTTGCAACTCGGTGATCAAACCACCATCATCGGACACACTCAATCTAGCAAACATAGCTCTCAACTCAACGGCCACTTTTCTACTCAAAGCATCAACCACTACATTTGCTTTACCCGGATGGTACTCAATGGTCAAATCATAATCTTTTAGCAACTCTAGCCATCTTCTCTGTCTCAAGTTCAACTCTTTATGTGTCATCAAGTACTTCAAGCTCTTGTGATCGATGTAAACTATACACTTCTCACCATACAAATAGTGACGCTAAATTTTCAATGCAAAAACAACTGCGGCTAGCTCAATGTCATGAGTAGGATAATGCTTCTCATGAATCTTCAACTGTCTGGAAGCATAAGCAACAACTCTCCTATCTTGCATCAAAACACATCCTAAGCCTACGTAGGAAGCATCACTGTAAATCACAAACTCCTTACCTGAAACAGGTTGCACTAACACTGGAGCATTCGTCAAAGCTTCTTTCAATTTTTCGAAAGCCTTCTGTCTTGCATCTGACCATTCAAACTTGACTCCCTTCTGCAACAACTTAGTCAAAGGAGCAGCTATTCTAGAGAAGCCATCAACAAACCTCCTATAGTAACCGGCTAATCCTAGGAAACTCCTAATCTCTGTCACGGACTTAGGTTGTTTCCACTCAACAATAGCCTCTATCTTCGATGGATCAACTCGGATACCTTCAGCCGAAACAACATGGCCAAGAAATACAACCTCTCGAATCCAGAACTCACACTTACTGAGCTTCGCATACAACTGGTTGCTCAACAATCTCTGTAAAACAAGTCTCAAGTGCTCATCATGCTCTTCTTCTGTCTTCGAGTACACAAGTATATCATCAATGAAGACAACCAAAAAACGGTCTAGATAGTCCCTAAAAATTTTGTTCATCATGTCCATGAATGCTGCTGGTGCATTCGTGAGCCCAAATGGCATCACAAGAAACTCATAGTGACCATATCTAGTCCTAAAAGCTGTCTTCGGAACATCACACTCTTTCACCTTCAACTGATAGTACCCGGATCTCAAATCTATCTTCGAGAACACTGAAGCACCTCTCAACTGATCAAACAAATCATCTATATGAGGCAACGGATACTTGTTCTTCACAGTCAACTGATTCAACTGTCTATAGTCAATACACATGCGCATGCTACCATCTTTCTTTTTCACAAACAACACTGGAGGACCCCACGGAGAACTACTAGGCCTAATGAAACTATGGTCTAATAATTCTTGCAACTGACTCTTCAATTCTTTCAACTCTTTCGGAGCCATACGATACGGAGCTATCGAAACTGGGTTAGACTCTGAAACTGTCTCAATCACAAACTCAACATCTCTGTCAGGAGGCAAACCCGACAACTCTTCAGGAAACACATCTGGAAAGTCGCATATTGTTCTGATATCTTTCGGTCTAGCTTCACTCATATCCGGATTCATAACATAAGCTAAATAGGCCCCACATCCAGAGTCCATCAACCTATGAGCATCTAAAGCTGACACCACATTAGACAAGAACTTAATGTTCTCGCCCACTACCACTACCTCGTAGTCATCAGAAAGTTTCAAAGAGATTCTCTTTGTCTCAAAGTCCACACTAGCCCGATGCTCAACCAACCAATCCATACTCAAAATAATATCAAAACCGTAGAAGGGAAGTTCCATCATATCAACTGAGAACACATGACCCTGAATCTTCAGTGGACACCTCCTATACATACGTCTAACCACAACTGTCTCACCAAAAGAACTAGTAACATGCATACCTACATCTAAGATCTCAACAGGAATGTCTAACTTCTGTGCATGCTCACTCAAAATGTAGGAACGCGTAGAACCCGAATCAACCAAAGAAAGCAAAGACATAGACTGTAACTCGAAATTACCTGCTATCACATCGGTGTCGTTCCCGGCCTCTCTCTGAGCATAGACTCTCGCTGGTCCTCCCGCCTCTGGCTGCACAACCACAACATGAGCAAGGTTCCTCTGAGCATCTACCCTAGGTGCGTCAGCCCTAGGCTGGAAGTAGCCACGACCGCGCCCACGGCCTCTCTGAAAATCATTAGCCCTCGCAGGAGCCTGAGCAATGTTCGGTGCCTGAGCCGCCTGATGCGGACAATCCCTCCTAAAGTGGTCCCTCGAACCACAGTTCCAACGAGCATGAAAGTTACCCCAACACTCACCAGCATGCTGTCTCCCACAACGGGTACACTCGGGCAAACGCCCTCCTCCTCTATGGCCCTGATGGCCCCTAACATGGTGGCCACCGCCACGTCTATGGTCAAACTGGTGTCCGCCACCTCTGTGCCTCTTGGCATCTCTACCATCAAAGTTGTTGTGCCTCTTACCAGAACTCGATCCCCCAGAACGCTTGGCCAGCCCCAAGCTGTGCTCAATGTCCTTGGCTCTAGCAACCAAGACATCAAAGTCAGAATAATCAGAAGCTAAGGTATACCTCTTAACTTCCTCATGAAGTCCGTATCTAAAACGATCACATCGAGCCCTCTCAGTAGGTACTAACTCTGGAGCATACTGACTCAGACGAACGAAACGAATCTCATAATCAGTCACAGATGCATCTCCCTGAGTAAGAGCCATGAACTCTCTCTTCTTCTCATCTAGATACCTCGGTCCCAAGTACCTCTTCCGGAAAGCAGACTCAAAGAACTCCCAATCAACCTCGGCCTCCGGAACCCCGGTAGTAATGGTGACCCACCAGGTGTAGGCATCACCCTGAAGCAATGAGATCACACAACCCAATCTACGTGCGCCCGCACAACCCATCTGAGCCAAGATACGAACTGTCTTCTCCAACCATAACTCTGACCTCTCCAGAGTAGATCCTCTAAACTCCTCGGCCCCCAAGCTACAGAGCCTCTCCAAAGGTAAACTAGCATCATCGCACCTAGGCTGAGTTGCAGCCTGAGCCCCCGCAACTGCGGCCTGGAATGCTCCCGCTATTGCTTGCACTAGCGGAGTCATATCGATTCCAGCTGGACCTTGGCCGCCTTGAGGTCCATCTCCTCCGGCTCCATCCTCGCCCCCAACTCCAGGTGGAGGAGGTGGTGGTGGTGGAGGTGGTGGAGGAGCGCCAACTCCCGCAGCCACCGGTCCCTCTATGTGAACCCCCGCACCAACTACCGGCTCAACAGGAGCCGCAACTCGTGGTTCCTGACGAACCAACCTCGGTCTACCTCTCGGTCTAGACATCGCTCTCACGGATATTAACTACAACCACAACAACAACACATACAAGTTGGGTTAGCAAGGCAAGGCTTCCAAGTGTTTCAAGTACGTTCCCTTACTTAAAATCATTTTTCTAATGTAATAGTAGCAATGGGACCCACACACACATGCTTTAAAATAAAACAATCAGCATACTTGTCACACAAGCAATCATTCTTGCAAAACAAGCAAACACCGTGCAATTCAATTTAAAACTTGAACTTACCTCACTTACCTGCCCAAGGTCTCGGTAACCTTAGGATCTGATACCAACAAGTGTAACCCCCTCGTCCCGGTCTGGCCGAATGACCGGTCCGAGTGGGCCACACGGGGAAAACCGAGTGAAAACCCCTAAGAATTCCCCCTCGGTTAGCAACCCTAATTTTTTTCTTTCATTTTAAAATCTTGTCTAAATGGATATTAGACCCTAAGTGGTCATACAGCGGAACAACATACGCGAAACAAAACAAACGAGCTCAAACAAACGTGTTACGGCCAAATTTTAAGCTTTACTGCAGGTGGTATCGATACACCTAAGGGGTGTATCGATACCCCTTGACCAGGTCAACTGGTCAAAGTCAACCCATGGAGATCGTATCGATACACCTGGGAGTGTATCGATACCCCCTCCAATTGTTGACTTTCCACGGTCAACGCCAAGGGGACCGTATCGATACACGTGAGGGCCCGTACCGATACGGAAATGGACAGTAGCTCCAGTTGCAAAAATAGTATCGGTACGCCCCCTCGCGTATCGAAACGCGGGGCTTGAACTATGAAGGCCGTATCGATACGGGTCCAACCGTATCGATACCCCTGCTACGAAAACTCTGGTTTGATCTGATTTAAGGCACAAGTGACCCTTAAATCCCTCTCAAACCTCAACCATCACACTAACATGCTTCCTAATGTCAAACCAAGAGTTTAGGCATGCTTCAACGATGATTTAGACGAATCTAACACTAGGCAATGCCACACAAACATGCACTCATACAACCATCATTCAAAACACACATATAAACTCTTAAGGCATAGGACTAACATTCAAAAGAGCAACTTAGGCATGGGTTAGCATTCATCATGGCAACACAATCATACAAAAGCAAGGTATAAGGGAGTCTATACATGCTCCTAAACATCCAACAACAAACCAACAAAACCATACATGTCTCATTGCTCAACTATTACATGTTTAATATTAAAATCCATACTTGATGAACTCAAGCCAAAACCCACACTTGGAGGCCCTCCACTTGCCCGAGCAACCCACGAACTAAGGATCTGCAATGTTGAACAAAGAGAGCGTAAGCAATGATGCTTAGTGAGGGTGAGCTCTAAAAACAAACCTCAACATTGCAGGGTCCGAGCACGATCTAGCCAAGGTAACACAATCATACCAAAGGTCCACAAGATAAGATGCATGAGCAGTAGACAATATTAATGCCATGATTGTAAGCTCAATTTCAATGATACATGTAATCACAAACAAGTATCCCAATAAAAACCATGAACCTCAACACATTGATATATGCATCAATCAACATTGGCACCTAGCTAAGACCCGAATACGCAGATAGACATGTTGGAACTTACATCCAACAACCGCATTACCTCACGGTGGGATTTCACTCATCACCGGTCTCGCGGAGGGGATTCCACTCATCCTCACGCCCCGTCGATGGGATTCCACTCATCACCGACTACATTTAAATACAATTCCGGGCGAACCCGTACTCCTCCTTGGTGACTCAACGCCACCAAGGCCACGCGCGACTTTAGACTCATGTGTACACACTAACATCCTAATGATCGATCATTTGTATTCAAGTAAACTAGTGCCAATATTTACACACTTCACATTACTCATTTCAACCAATTCCGTGCTTAGCACGTACTCACCAACAACCATCATCATGCATGTCTCAATCATCACAATTCATATCTCATTCCACATGTATAATACAATATACATAACCATCCATACCACACATCATACGAGACATACACAACAATATAACGAGTTCATCCAATGGCTCTAGATCAAGTTTAGGATTAGGCTACCACCCTAATCCTAACTCTAGGTGGGTCTACCAAGCTCGACCTAGTCCAAACACTCGAATCAACTAATTTAAAACCGTTTAAAACAATTAACCACTCACCTAAGCTTCCAAGCTCCTAGACCAAGCAAGCAATCACCTTCAACTTCCCGGATTCGATCCCGAAGCCTCTTCCATGTTTCCCCTTGCTTCTAGTCAAACAAAACACATACATTACTTCCCAATTCAATGCTAATTCAACCTTCAACCTACTTTGCAAATCACAACCCATTTCCACAATTTTCCAAACCACATAACATCTCCAAAACCCAATTTCCGGACTCCCACAACCAAGGACTGAAATACCCAATTCCAAGCACCCAAATGTCTTCCAAAACATCCCAAATCACCCTCCTAACATAGGTAGACCATCAGTCCTTCAATTTTAACACTAAACCCCTTAAAAACCCAATTTTTCATACTTTAAAATTTGCCCTAAAGATCCACTACGAAAATTCATCCAAAATCAACCAAATTAAGATATGTTGTATATTTCATTATGATTAAACATAACCCCAAAACAATTTCTCAAAACAAATTGAAAACCTTCATCAAAAACCCAAATTTCCATATGAACCCTAATTCCCAAAACTCAATATTTTTGAAATCTATAACAATAGATAAGTAGAGGATAGAGAGGAGGTTAAGAAAATATATTTACCTTTTAATTTGGTGTTGAAATCGACTAGCAAAGCCAATGGAATAGTAACTAGGGTTTAGGAGTGTTTGAAAATGGGGGAGGGTTTTGAAATTGGGAAAGGAGAAATGAGGAGAAAGATGACAACTTTTCCATAAAAGTTGTCTTCCTTTATTTAAAATGTGGGTAAATCGCAACTTTGGTCCCTCTCTCTTTATTAAGATTCAAATAAGTCATTATTTCAAAGTTGGTTTATTTTAATTAGATTTTTATTTGACTCGAACAACAACCCGGCTAACTCCTAGGCCCAAGACACGGGTGTTACACAACTAGAGATGGTCATGGGTCGGGTTTTCGACCAACCCGTACTCAACCCAAAAATTCGTAACCTTCACTCAAATTTAACCTGACTCATAGAGGGAGAGAGGGAGAGAGAGGGAGAGGGGAGGGGGAGAGGGAGAGATAGAGAGGGAGAGGGAAAGGGAGGAGAGAGAGAGAGAGAGAGAGAGAGAGAGAGAGAGAGAGAGAGAGAGAGAGAGAGAGAGAGAGAGAGAGAGAGAGAGAGAGAGAGAGAGAGAGAGTGAGTAAAATATCCAATTATTTCGGCTAAAGTATTTTTACTCTAAACCTGAGCGTGTTTTACTCTAAACTTAAACTAAAACTCAACCCAACTTAATCCAGCTCATATTCATTTAAAAAAACGATGGATTTCGAATCAAATGATCTTTTATGTACACATGTAAATGATAAAATTCAAATAATACCTCTCTATTTAATAAAAAGTAATAACACACCCACCACAAATAAGTGAAAGAAGAAAATATTTATATTAATGGATGCAATAACGAAAATAGTATTATATAAAAAGTAATTTTGTCATTTACATGTGTCTAATGCCAACACCAAATCATTACGTTTTGGACCTTTTAATTTTGAAATTTTCTTAAAATTTTAACATTCTTTCCCATGAAAAATAATATTCTCCGTTATCATTTAACTATTGTCGACCATCGTTTATGATGTAATTAATATTAAAATGTTTCATTTTCTCTTATCTTTCTTCTTTTTAATTTGATTTCCTTCGAATCCCCTTGAAACCAACAAAACTCAAATCAATTATTCAACCTTGTCTTGGTCTGATAAACAACCCCCACCGTTTGATCAACATAAAATCAAGATATCCTGCTTTTCTCTTTCTTGACCTCTCCACCATTTAAATTTAGAAGAAAACACGTTGACATTGATGAATCAAAAGGTGTCTAGAAATCCGAGTTTAAAAAGAAGGTTTCAAGTATTTTTTTCATTAATTTACCCCTAAAATTTAAACAATGCTAAGGACTTAACGGTCAAATGATTAAAACAAACAAAATTCGAAAGTTTAGTGATAGAACTGAAAATGTAAAAGTTGAGTGACCAAAATAGAAACGTACAGAAAACTTAGTTTACCTTAACAATAATAATATGGGTAAATTACATTATTTCATCTCTAAACTTTTTTTCTCACTCTTATTTTAATCACTAAAGTTTTAAAATTTTAAATTTAGTCACTAAACTTTTGAATTGGTCATATTTTGTTCACTTTACTGTTAAATACTTAACGACATTATGATTGAATATTTTTTCTTCTTCTAAGAATTATAAAATCTCCCCAAAGCTTTCAACATTTTTTTTGTGTGAAAAAGCCTCTAGTTTCATATTCCTTTTGATTTTTTTGACGATGGAGTATCTTCTTCCAAATCCCAATAGTGATGAGGTAAAGAAGCATAAGACGAGCTATATATCTTCTTTCCATGCTAAATGAGCGGTGGAGAATGTAGATCAAAGTGCTTTGAAGTTTTATGAATTTTGATTTTTGTGCTGAATTTTTTGAGTTTTAAAGAGATTTTAGAAAAATCTAAACTGATAGAGTGGGGAGGGATGGTAAAAAAAGTTCCTTGGTGTCTTGATTGGTCAAAGAAAATAAAAGAGAATGACAATTTCGATGCTGATGAGACACAAGGATGCAGTTGTAAAAGTTAAAAAAGAAAAATGATGTGGACGACACATAGTTGTCATATTAGCAAAAAAATCGACGTTAGTACACGTGACTGCCACATCACCCTCACGTGTCTGATTTAATGTATGAATGACTAAAACATGAGTAATCTAAAAGTTTAGTGACCAAATTAAGGGTGCAAAAAAAGTTGAGTGATAGATTTTGTAATTTACATAATAATGTTTTGAAATATTTTAAATCGAGTCATGTGCCTAAGCAAAGCAGCAGACACCCGGTCTTATTTTATCAACAAATTTAAGTTGCAGCTTGAGGTCCACTCGACTGGAGTTAAGTGTTCCGACGCTTCACTTCAACGGCACACTTCTAAAAGATCGATTCTTTCTCCTCATCGTTGCGGTAAATTACCCTTTTCATTTTCTGGGTTTGTTTTAATCTTTTAAATTCTTTATTTTTCGCAGAGATTGATTTCAATTAAGTATTATTTCCCATCATTCAAGGTTGGCGGCGATGACAATCGGCCTGCGAGGCTTATCTTTAAGTACCCTATCGCTTCCCCTCCTCCGCAATTGCAAGATTAAGCCACCCATTCATTCGTATCCGGCGAGTCGAAGCCTAAAACCCCTGATTTCGCTTTGTAATCCCACCGTTCTCAGAGGTTTTCCCACGTTCTGTGCGTCTCCGGACGTCAACGTGGAGGCCACCGCCACTGTTCCGCCGGCGAAGGAGGCGGATAATGTTCAGTCTACGGATGATATAAGGAATGCAGCCAACCTGCTCGACATAAGGGTTGGCCGAATAATCAAAGCGTGGAGACACGAGGAAGCTGATTCGCTTTACGTGGAAGAGGTTGACGTAGGCGAGCCTGAACCCAGAATCATATGCAGTGGGCTTGTTAAGTACATTCCTTTGGATCTCCTTCAGGACGCGAAAGTGGTGGTGCTTGCTAATTTGAAGCCGAGGAACATGCGCGGTGTTAAGTCTAATGGAATGCTAATGGCGGCTTCCGATGTGGCGCATGAGAATGTTGAGCTTCTTATGCCCCCAGACGGTGCAGTTCCTGGTGAGAGAATATGGTTTGGAACAGAAGATGATAAAGATGGCCAACCTGAACCTGCTACTCCTAACCAGGTATCATCGGCTTCACTTCAATCCTTATCGAAACTTTTGACATACTGTGCCATATGTGTGTGTGTTAATTAAGTTGTTTAGCTTGTTATACAGTAAGTATGCCTTTGTTGATTGCTGAAACTAAATGTTTTAAAAAGCCCGGACCAGCTGTCCAACCGAATGAAGCATTTCCCAATTCATCTGGTTCGACCAGTCTGGCCCGGTATCCCAGTTTAATTTTATATTGAACAGAATGGACAATGATTTCTGATTCAACCGAGTTTTAGCTGATTTAGGAACTCCTAGTTTACTGTTAGGTACCGAATTGGATGAACCAACCAATAGTTCCTAATTCAACCGTTTCGAACAGTCTGGTCTGATCTGTTTTTTTAGCACTGGCGGAATCTGATGATAAAGACCTATGCTTGAGAGTTGAGAAAAAATTTGGTATCTATAGATGGACTTGTTGAGAAATTAATGAATAGTCAATAGTGATGAAGATGGCTGTCATTTGGACATCTAGACTTGTTTTATTTTGCGGAAGAACTTGCATAGTTGGAGAAACAAATATGACTGCAAGAATCTAGTCTCATTTCTCTGTTAGAAATATTGAGGAAGAATTGGAAATTAATTTACAATGTTGAACATGCTGTTCCTTTATCTGCCTAATAAATCTTCCAAACGTTATTTGGTTGAAGGATCTGAGGTTGAAAACGAAACTCCCTTTTGATTTAGAATATACATTCATTCTCAACTCTTGAAGAATCACAATCTCCTAAAATACTCCTATTAGTAACCGAGGGCTCAAACGTGGGTCAAGTTGGCAGTAGCATCCATTCATGCATCCCTGATATTGAACTTGTTCGGCTTGGTATTAATTAGGGTATACATTGGACACCTGTCTCACAAGCTACTCAGGTTTGGCTTTAAAGAAATCAAAATTGGTTCGGTGATTGTTGTCTTGAGCTCAAGCAAGCCGAATTCGAGTACGCTAATGCTTGATTTGAGTAGTTTGTAAGCCTAATTGAGCTTCTTCTTTTTTAATTAAAGTTTTAGAGTGTATTTTAGTTTTGAGAACTAAATTTTGACTTGATTTTGAAGTTGGGATCGAGCATAGATAATCAAGTTCGAAGTTGAGCATGAGAATTTTACTTATTCCTTAGTTCACTAGGTAAAAATGTAAAGGAGAGAGAGTGGTTTGATTTCATCTTGAATTGAGCTTAAACTTTAAAAGTGCAACTCGATCAAGTTTAGCTTTGAACATCAAATTTTGAGTCGATCTTATAAACTTCTTGTGATCAACTCCACTCAGTTACATCCCTAGTAGTAATAGCTTTGGATAAAATCAATGTTGAAATAGTTGTAGCCTTGTAGGCATATTGCTAATCCTATTGGACCCTTTTTGCATAACCTAGCCCCAACCCGAAAATAGGAGAAAGCTAAAGATTTGAAGCTTCCAACGAGAGTATTGGGTTTGTTCGACTATGCCATTCATTGTGCATCAACATATGTTCTCCCACTTCTGTTTTTCTTATGAAGTAATAATGTCTGATATTTGTATCTGACACATAAATATATGATATAACTTCCAAGAATCCTCCACACATGAGAAAATTTGATCATATTCATGGACGGACACATACTCATAACTGACACTCACACCGTAATAGAATTAACAAAGGCTCCGGCTGCCCCATCCATACAAAGTTTTCTAATTGCTACAAATTTCAAATTTGTGCAGGTTCAAAAGAAAAAGATTTGGGAATCGGTGCAGCCCCAGCTTAAAACAGATGCTTCTTGTACTGCAATGCTTGGGGAGCACTTGATGCAGACATCTGCTGGTGTAGTGGTCTGCAAATCTCTCAAGAATGCAAATATATCCTGATTACATCCATTGTCAATTATTTTATTTTGTTCTAAAAGTAGATGATGTCTTTGACATCCGACTATAGTATCGAATAACCTTTTTTTAATGTCGGTTCCACAAAAACGTACTTCTACATCTAATTAGCGGATTCGAAAAAATGTTTGGAAAATGATATGGAGCGGCGTTGAAAGCTTTTTCATTAGCTTATTCTTTTATGTTATGTTACTTGGATTTGGATGTGAATATTAGATACGAGTATTAATTCAAGATATAGTTAGATTTATTTTTTTCATACATTCATATGATTTCTGGAGATTATATCTCGGGCCCATATATGGACATGAATTCTAGACTCAAATAATTAAACATTTAGCAGGTGACATTGTATAAATATATACATTTATAGGGAATTATTATATATAACTCACTCACCGGCATTAGTTACCGCAACTCGTCGATACCGGGGATCCGCATAAACCCAAGTTTCCGATGTAAGATGTGAAAGTATCAAACAGATTGCCTTGAGGAACAGTCCCAGCAAGATAATTACGGTAAAGGTTTAGTACTTCCAAGAACAATATACTTTGATTGTGCCGGAATTCTTCCTTCGAGTTTGCTCGACGAGCGATCTAACTATTCGATCTCCAACAATGCACCTAAAGACGCTGGAATAAAGTATTGTGAGAGAGGTTGAGGACTGCAAGAGAATGAAATTCACCAAGTGTTCGAGGAATTTCTCCTGAGAATTGATTGTTGGAGAAGTCAATATCCTTCTGTAATGGCATTCAAATTTTCGAAAAAACTGGATAGGTAATTAAGTAGCCAATATAATGTGTCTTCCCACAAAATATCTAGTATGATACCTAAACAGTCATTTCATGTATCATTATGGAGTAATTCTATCACGGGCTGAAATTGGGGGCAAACATGCGATTAATCCAATTTACTAATTTTTTTTTCTATATAAATGGAAGGTAAAAAAAGAGAGTATAATGTTAAAAAAATGCCGTCTAACGTGTAACTGGATAATCACTTTGACTTGTATTCATTTTTTATAAGAAATCTTTAACGTTTTATTTTGGATCAAAACAATCTCTCCATAAAAAAAACTGTAAATGAACCAATTGTAATTTTTTTGAAATAATGTGACAAACCTACATAACATTGCACGTTGACATAGCAGTGTCATATAGTCAAATGCGCTGACTTGACATAATGGCACATCAATCAAAAAATAATTTTATAAAATTATATAAAATAGAGTACAAAGTGACTATCCAATCAAACATTAGGGGCTTTTTTCGACACGATGTCTTTTAAAATTAATGTGAAAATATATGAGTGAAAATTCATTTGATAAAAAAATGATATGAAAAAAATAAAGTTGATTTTTTTAATATTCTGGTGTGATTACATGGTAGTATCAGGGTCGTATCTGGGCCCGGGCAGGAGAGGCAACCGCCCAGGGCCTAGAATTTTTATAGTGTATTATATTTATAAAAAAAATATTTTTATATTAAATATATGGCTCAATTATTTTCAATACTTGTTATTAGGAGCCTAATTTTTTTTCTAATATTTGTTATTAAGTGCCTAATTTCCCCAATGTTTCTTATTTTGGACACTCTTAAAATTTATTTATTTTCTAATACTTATTATTAAGGGCCCATTTTTTCTATTCTTATTATTAGGAGACCAATTTATTTTCAATATTTATTTTTAGGGGCGTAATCTTAAAATTCAATTTTCCCTGATATTTATTTGTTACTAAGAGTGCAATTATAAAAAACTATTTTTATATTAAATATAGAGCTCAATTATTTTCAATACTTGTTATTAGGGGCCTAATTTTTTCTAATATTTGTTATTAAGTGCCTAATTTCCCCAATGTTTCTTATTTTGGACGCTCTTAAAATTCAATTTTTTTTCTAATACTTATTATTAAAGGCCTATTTTTTCTATTATTGTTATTAGGGACCAATTTATTTTCAATATTTATTTTTAGGAGCGTAATCTTAAAATTCAATTTTTCCTAATATTTATTTGTTACTAAGAGTGCTATTTTTTCAATATATTTTATTAAGAGCTAAAAAAATTTCAATACTTTTTATTAAGGGACAAATTTTTCAATACTTGTTATGAAAATACTCTTAAAATTTATTTTTTTCAACATTTGTTATTAGGGATGATGATTTAAATAACAGTTCACAACAATTTTGTCAACAATAACATATGTTATTAATAATTCACAACCACGTTACTCGCTGTCCACAATAACATCCATTATGTCCGCAATCACAATAAACACAATGCGACCGAGAATGTGACCGCAACCGTAATTTAAATCCTTGATTATGAGCCTAATTTTTTAATTCGCTCTAGGGCCACCAAAATCTCAGAAACGAGCCTGAGTAGTATATGTTCTTTACTCTTAGCTCTTTAAAACACATACTCACCGTGCAAGCAAGCTGCTCAAGTTTTTAAAGTATAACAACGAATCATTTTTTACTAGGACCACTCAATAGATTTAAGCAAGTGATTTTGTAAACAATGAAAAATATTTTACATAATATCATCTAAACACCAAATAATATCACATTTTCTAAAAAATAATCTATTTTTAAAAAAAAAGTTGAAAAGTTATTTCTAATGTAATAAACAGACCTTAAAAATTCAAAATAAATTTTCATATGAGATGTTAGTAATCGTTAAATATTTAAAGAAAAATATTGAAAAGAAACATTATTAGCTTTAAAGATTAAAAGACTCGAGTTTATATAGTACTAAAAAATTAAAAATATATAACGTGATCAAAATATTTAAAACAAAATAAACATATCACGCGAGATCCAAAGCTAATATTAAAATATGTACACAATTATTTCTAAAAATTAAACATTAAATTATAACCTTTAGAGTATAAGGAGTTAGTTTATGGTATATGGTTTAGGGGTTTAAGGGTTTATATGTTAGGGTAATATGATGAGGATTACAAATAGTATTTGTTTTAAATATACTCCCAACCATTTGACAATGAACACTCAATCATCCTGTTGTACCTGTTGGTGCTCGAACCCGTGACCTCTAGGAACAACAACCGTCCCTTTAACCACTGAGTCAAGTTGGTTCGTGCATTAAATAATTAATCTAAAACCATCATGATCAGACGCTAATATTGAAATAATTAGTCTTGCAATATAAAATCAACAAGTGGATCATAATGTCATAAGCTAATATTGAAATAATTAGTCTTGCAATATAAAATCAACAAGTGGATCATAATGTCAAAAGCTGATATTGAAATACCTGTAAGACTTTAAACAAATAATACAATATTTTAGAGTAAATTATATTGGTAGTTACTGACCTTTTAGAATATTTTCATTTTGGTCATTAAAATTTAAACATTTTCATTATAGTCACCAAACTTTTAATTCATTTTTATTATGGTCATTCCCGTTAGTTCTCGTTACACGTCGGCATTTCTTAACAACAATGATCATAATGAAAGCGAATTGAAAGTTTAGTGACTGTAATAAAAGCGAAATAACGGTTTAGTGACTGTATTGAAAATGAATTAACAATTTAGTGATTGTAATGAACATTTTTCAATTTTAATAACTAAAGTGAAAGTGTCCTAAAAAATTGAGTGATTATCAGTATAGTTTACCCTAAAATTTATAGCAACTTATGACACCTTGAAACTAGTATGTATGTTGTGTATATATATATGGCCATGGGTGCCCAATGCTTAAGACTCTTTAGGTCATTGGTGAAATAACTCTTCTTTCCATCTTCCCATCCTGCATCAGTTTAACATCCTAGTTAAGGTTTTTCACTATGTCTCTGCATAACTTCGAACCGACCGGAAGTTCTCACCGGAGCAGCCAAGGAATTCAAAGCAATATCATCATGCCCCCGTTGTTCGATTCGGAGATGAATTTCTTGAGATTATATGTTGATCAAAGATTAGACGCGGAGATGAGTAAACAGAGAGAATATGTTGACAAAAAATTCAACGAGATAAATCAACGGATAGATGCACTACATGCACAAGTGAGGGGGGGCAAGCAAGGTCCTGCAATATATACGGATGTGACTCTTAAGAACAGGACCAATGACTATCTAACCCTCTATGACCAGCATAATTGGTATGGATCTGCAAACTGTCCGCAAGTTATTCCGGCACAATTATCGGAAAAGATTAAGCACGATGCCGATCCACTAACCGGATGCTCGAAAGGCGGGGTTGCGTATACAATCAGACAGAATATTAGGTGGGTTGTTGCCTGGAGCAATATGAAAGATAGATACAACCAGGTATGCATCCATTCAATGTTATTCCAATCTCCTTTGTAATTTTCCGATGGATCCTATATGTTTTTTAATTCTTTAAAATCAAATATCTGTCGACTGCAGGTTTATATTGACATTATCGAAAGGGACGAAAAAATCGATTGGCAGTTCTACCAATCACTGCTGGACACATCTAGCCCCAAACCCGATGCTGTGAATAAATACCGAGACACGGTAGTGGCTAATATTGATCCAACCAGCGCTACGCCACTTATGAAGGCAACTCTCTCCTCAGCTATAAGGATGGTTTAAAATAAGGAAAGTGGTGTTTTGTATGCAATTTATTAGAACGATATTCTCAATTTTAAAATATTTAAAAACTTGTTAATTTGTGTATGTGATATATTGATTTTTGAATAAAAAATTGAATCTAACATGGCTCAAATTTTATGAAGTACAACATCATTTTGATTTTTCGATAAGTTTTATCACTAGTTCATAACTAATCTTTTCCTTTTCCTTTGTATGTATTTAATTTAACTAATTTCTACTATTCTATTCTTGGAGTTTTGTCTAATCGATTCTATTGTGCATGTCTAGAACTACTCATTAATGCTTCACAAACTTGTGTATGGTACTTTAATTAGTGTTATTCTCGAGTTCGATCTCCATACAACCTTTACTCTTTTTTTTGTATCTATTTAATTTAGCTCATTTTAATTTTTTTTTGAAGTTCCGTACGATCAATTTATTATGCATGTTTAAAACTACTCATTAACGATTCATAAAATGGTATATGGTACTTCAATTAGTGTTATTCTCGAGTTCGATCTCCATACAACCTTTACTCTTTATCCTCCCTTTTCATATATATATAGAAGTTAAAGAAATTTTCAGTGCTTAAAGTAATTTAAATCATCTATGGGTTTTTTATTGTACAATGTATTTAATCATAGCAACAAATCTGTGCTATGGAAATTATTGTTACAAATGTCGAGTCAGACAAAAAAAGTCTCTCAATTAGAATGAGATGGTATTTGTGAGATCCATATTTGACATATTTGGAGGAATGATTTTATGATGTTTGAATTTGGGACGGAGTTAGAAAATTTAATTTAGAGTGTCGAAAATTAAATTTTGTATGAAGATTTTTTAACGTAAAAAAAAACAAATAATGAGTTTTAATTTTCTTTTTAATATTAAATTTATAAAATATAAGTTACTATTCGACTTTGAACAATGAAATGGGCCACATGACAGGTTGGGAAGGAAGTCGATACTGTTGGAAGGCGGACTGCCCTCCCCTCATCTTTAACAGAACTGGAATATGGGGTGGCAAGGGTGTGCGTGGCTGCCCTCCAGGGTGCCACGTGGCAGCGCCTTAGTGCCCATGCACTATTCAAACTGGGGGCAATCCCAGCCACCTATATTCAAACTCGGGGCAATCTCAACCTTCTAAAACTTTTATTTTTATTATTTGTGAGATTACTGTTTAAAAACGGAGGGCAATCCTTTAATTTACTGATTTGAACAGTAATATATAATATTGTTAGAAATAATTTGATGAGAACCATATCTTTAGAATTAAGAATTCCAAAACAATATTTTTGAAATTGGGCCGCCCCCTTAGAATTATATTAAGAAAATGGGGTTTTTTAAGTTTTTTTTGAAACTACAATAAATTGAATAGTGAAATGGAAGACGCCACTTACAGATGGCGTCATGTGTTTGCTTAATATTTTCTACAACATAAAGTGTTTAGTGTATGGTAGTTTTAGAGAAAAATAATTAAAAAAATATTAGGACGTCAGGTGACGTCTTCACCTTCATTGTTCAATTTACCGTAGATTCTTAAATATTTTTGAATGTTTCTTATTTCCTTAAATTTAATGTCTAAACACTTTATATATCTAACAAAGCCCACACCTTGAAACCAATCAAATCAGCCGGAAGACTCAAAGTTTTTAGCGGTTTGGTCAGAAATCAAAGATTTAAATTGAGGTTACGACTGAATTTTAAATCGTGTTGTAATTATTGCGTTTGCGAACATAATAAATAATATTACGATCATTGTAACTATTGCAGTCGTGAATTATTAAAAAAATAAATGTTATTATGAATATAATTGTTACAAATATGGCGATTTCTGATAATACTAAAATCTTTTAATAATGATCGTGATCAAAGGCCCCACCACATGGAACTAAGTCTAACACCTTGGGATTCACTACCACCAGGCACCAGCAATCCAGCATGTGCATTTACTGATGCATTGAACTCTCCCCTTTCTCGGGATTCAATATGCTATCAGAAACTCCACTAGAAACTTCCGTCTGGTATGCTAGTGGTTGTTAAATATTTAAAGTAAATAAACAGATCACACATGGTACAAAGCTAATATTAAAATATGCACACGTTTTTTATATAGTAAAAAACGACAAAATTAGTTACAACAACCAAAACTAAAATCAACATGTGCACCATACATTTGATCAGAAGCTAATATTAAAATAATTTGTCTTGCAAATTGCAATGCAGCTCATAACAACCACAAAATTTAAAATATAAATTACACGTTGTCACTGAACTCTGAAGACACTTTTACTTTAGTCATCGAGGTCGAAAAAATTTCATTACAATCATTAAATTTTTATTTTTTTTATTATGTTGTTAGTTTCTTTTAAAAAAATACTAACATAACACGCTAAAATTTTCTTAAAAATTTTTTTCATTATCTAATTTTACAGCCACAACTATGTCAAAAATTCCGATGAACCAAGCAGTAGTTGATCAACCCCAATGTAGGAAAAAGTCAATTTGCCAGAAGAATATATGGTTTGGTTTTAAGTTGTTAAAAATTGTTGATGTGGCTTGCTATATTTTTCTTAAAAAAAAAAGCCCTAATTATACAAATTTACAACGACAACTATGTCAAAAATTTGACAAACAAAGCAGTAGTCGGTCAATCCCTACAATAAAAAAAAAGTCATTTTGTCGAAAGATTATATGTTTTGATTTTAAGGTGATCTGATAGTTAATAGTGGTGAATTAAAACTAATTTTTTTTCAATAAAAGCTAAAAATTAAAGCTTTTCGATACATCATTGTTAACGTCGGAATTTCTACCTTGGTGATGATTGTAAATTTGGGGAATGAGTTCTTTTTGGGAAGCATAGCTTAACATGCTATATCAGTATTTCTTAACGACAATAACCGTAATAAAAGCGAATCTAAAACTCAGCGACCCTAATTAAAGTTTTCCGCTTCCAGTGACCTACAAACCAGTGTACATGTATATATGGGTTTCCAACACAATACCAGCAACTAAAACTCATTAGGTCATTGGTGAAACAACTCTTCTTACCAAGTTAAGATTATCCACTATGCCTGACAACGAAACAACTGCAAGTTCTCACCAGAGCAATCCGAGGATATTCACCGGCCGCCCGTTCCTCGACTCGCAGGTCAATTCACTGATAAAACAGGTTGAAGAAAGCTTAAAGGCTGAGTTGAATGGCTTGAGAGAAAATGTTGATCAAAGATTGAAGGAGATAAATCAACGGATAGATGTACTCCATTCACATGTGACCGGGGTTAAGCATGGTCCTGCAGTATATACAGACGTGACTATTGAGAACTGGAGCAATGAATATCTGACCCTCTATGACCAGCATCATTGGTATGGATCTGCAAACATTCCGGTAATTATTCCACCCCAAATGTCACAAAAAATTAAGCACGATGCCGATTCTCATATCGGAGACTCGAAAGGCGGTGTTGCATTTACTATCAGAAACAACATTAGGTGGGTTGTTGCCTGGAGCAATATGAAAGACACAGAAAACAAGGTATGCATCCAATTTATTTTATGGATCATATATGTTGTTTAATCCTTAAAAAATCAAATATCTGCCGACTGCAGGTTTATATCGACGTTATCGAAACCGACGGCAAAATTGATTGGAATGTCTACCAATCGCTCCTGGACACATCTACTTCAAAACCTAATCCTGTGAATAAATATCGGACCAGGGTAATGGCTAATATTGATCCAAGCAGCGCTACGCCACTTTTGAATGCAAAGCTCAACCCAGCTATAAGATAGGTTTAAAATAAGGGACGTGATTTAATAAAATATTTATGTTCGTAGCGATTATATTATGTGTTTGCTGAGGTTGTGTTGGGTGTTTTTTTTAAATAAATAAGGTCTCGTTGAAAGTTCCCTCTTAATTTGATTTAAATCGAAGTTTAAAAAAAATGTGATGTATGGTACTTCAATTAGTGTTATCTGCAATCGTCGTCGACGGTCGATGGAGTCCAAATATCTAAGTCACTTAAACACTATATCATATTATCTAAAAATATAATCCATCTTAAAAAAAATCATTTTTCGAAACCTGTTTTGAAAAAACAAATCTTAAAACTCAAAAAAAAAACTTCCGCCTGGCATGCAATGGTTGTTAAATATTTAAAGTAAAATAAACAGATCACACATGGTACAAAGCTAATATTAAAATATGCACACATTTTTTATATATTGTGAAAAAAGAGAAATTTAGTTACAACAACCACATATTAACTAATTAAACTAAAATCAATATGTGCACCATACATGTGATCAGGAGCTAATATTAAAATAATTAGTCTTGCAATGTAGTTATAACAACCACAAAATTAAAAATAACTAAACAAATGAATTCCACCAATAGTCACTGAACTTTCAGGACCTTTCACTTTGATCATTGAAATCGATTTTTTTATTACAATCACTAAAGTTTCAATTTTGTTTCATTGTGTTGTTAGCTTCCGTTAAGAACTGATAATGTGTCACGCTAATTTTTTTTTTTTCAAAAAAGTCTTCATTGTCTAATTTTACAGCAACAACTATGTCAAAAATTCCGACGAACCAAGCAGTAGTCGGTCAATCTCAACAGTGAAAAAAAGTCATTTTGTTAGAATATTATATAATTTGGTTTCAAGTCGCTAATAAATGTTGATGTGGCACATTATTATTTTTTTTTAAAAAGAGCCCTAACTATCCAAATTTACAGCCACAATTATGTCAAAAATTTTGATAAACGAAGCAGTAGTCGGTCAATCTCAACAGTGAGAAAAGGCCATTTTGCCAGAAGATTACGTGGTTTGGTTTCAAACTGACCTGACAGTTAATAATAGTGAATCAAAACTAAAAATCTCAATAAAAATTGAAGATTAAAATTTTTCGACATGTCATTGTTAACTTCGAATATGCTTGAAACCAAACTATATATATTAATCTTCCAGCCAAACAAATCCTTCCCACCATTGGGATTGACCAGTGACCGCTCCGTTCATTGAAATTTCTATCTTGGTGATGACTGTAAATTTGAAAAATTAGAGTTCTTTTTAGAGAAACATAGTTTAACATGTCATATCAACATTTCTTAATGACAATAACTATAATGAAAGCGAATGAAAAATTCAGTGACCGTAATTAAAGCTTTTCGTTTTCAATGACCAAAGTGAAAGCACCCTAAAAGTTGAGTCATAACCAGTGTAGTTTACGCTAAAAATCACTAGAACTTTTTTCTTTGGATATAGGTAACATCTATTTGACAAGCGTCATAATTCTCAAATAAAATAATCTTTAATCTCAAATAAATAGATAAATAATGTAGTATTAGAGAAGAAAGGTCGATCCGCAAGGACTACGGAATTTCTAATATCGAGAGGTCTTGGTTCTAACTTTTGTGAGAAATAAAGTAAATGGGGGTTTGATCAAGAAAGTAGAAAATAAATGTAGAGTAATATCGAAAATGATGAAAGTAAAATTTGAGGAGAAAACTGATTAAATGGAATAGCCTCAAGATTAGCTTAACCTCAATTCAAACTGGTCATCGAAAAATATTTTACTTCGGACACATGCCGGTTACAGTCTACAAGGTCTAACCCTTGTAACTTACTTTTCACTTTTGTAACCAACAATCCCAAGGCAATCTTTGGATTTCGGTTGCTTTAACGGTGTGGTTCGTTGTTGTTCAACCGAGTGCAATGAGGGCGTTCTGCTCATTGAATTTACGGAAATGGGTGGTTGCTAACTTGAGTGACAACTACCAATTTCCAAGAGACCAGGCCAATTGAGATCTAATGTTCGGATATATAGTATGGCAACTTTGGTTTCAACAAAACAAGCGTGTCTTTGAACCGGAGCATGTTGGCGATGAAGCAGTTTTGGTGCGTTGTCGACGGTTGGTCTCGAAAGTTGTGAATGCTCGTTGTAGTACTGTAGCGGCAAGGAGTGACGCAGAAAGGGAGCTTTGTGGACAGGATGTTTCTCGACGATGGTCTTCCCATAGTGCAGGTTGGGTTAAATGCAATACAAACGGATCTTCCAGGCCGAATTCGGACGGTGCAACATGTGGGGGTGTTCTGCAAAACCAAGAAGGGGAGTGGATTATAAGTTTTGTGAGGGGCATCACCATGTGTTCGGCTATTAAGGCGAAGTTATGGGGATTGTATGAGGGCTGGCGCATTGCTTGGGAGTTAGGTATTAGTAATCTGTTGATCGAGTCTAACTGCGCGAGTGCTATCCGTGTAATTTCTGATAGATCTAATGCCCGAGGTTGTTTGACCCTTGTTCATCATATATGGGACTTTTTGGACCGACAGTGGGAGGTTAAATTTTTGACGGTTGCAAGGGAGAGCAACCTGGCTAGACTTGCTTGGAAATTGCCATTTGGTTTTTATGATTTTATTGAACCGTCTAGTGATATAGTGCATTGGCTTCAGTTAGATAGCCCAGGGTAATCTTGTTTAGGTATGTTGGTTATGTTATCGCGTGTATTGCGTTGTTTCTGTAAATACTCTCAAGAGCACTCTTTTTTTTCTCAATTTAGGTTAGAGAGATTTTTTTAATGATGCTCTTGTTAGTGGCTAGTATTCCCCTTTCCATCAGAAAAATAAATAAAATAACCAGTCTATAAGTTAACTTACCTATCAATTTAAATTAGTATCTGATTTTAAATAATAATAAAAAATTAATTTTCATAATTAATAAAAAAATTAATTAAAGAATTATTTTTTACTAAAGTTCAAACTAAACTTTTGCCTAGGATCAAACATTTGGAGGGGTAAGAGTATTGTATTAAGCCTTTAAATCTAAGAATTGAGAGGGGGCAAACACCTTATTTGATTAGTATTTAAACTAAGGACTTAAAATGTTATTATGCCGAAAATTTTTGGGAGGGGCTCAACTCACACATCTCTCAGTCCCTGTTTACATATGAGTGTATGTTTATCCAGATTTAAAATCAGACACAAATACTACTTTATACCCGAATAGAGTATAAAAAAAGCAAATTAGTTATAACAACCACATAGTAAATAATTAAACTAAAATCAACATGTGGACCACATGCAGTCAGAAGCTAATATTGAAATATTTGAACCTTGTAATGTAGTTATAACAACCACAATATTAAAAATAAATTAAAAGTGAGATCATACAAGCGGATCACTAGTATATTTCCAACTTCATCAATTATTCATTTTGTATTTTATCACCAAGTCTTACCATTTAATCAAGTAAGTTCTTCCTGTAGTCATTGTAATCATTCCAGTGAAAAATATTTCATTTGGAGACATAGATGGATCGAGAGATTCTCGTACGGCTATATTCTTATAAATTTTAAATTTTCATAAAATTCTGTATTCATCCTTGTTCGAAGAGTTTCTTCATTCTAAAAGCTTTCTCTTAGCTTTTGTTTATGTTTTTAAAAAGCTGGTTTTTCGCTATGAGAAACACCGAAGCAACCGGATGTTCTCGCAACAACAACCAAGCAGGAAGAGGTGATCAAGAAAATCAAAAGGACGTCGCCGTTCCCCGGGCCTTCCAAGAGGAGTTGCGTTCCCTGAGAGAATATGTCGATCAAAGATTAGACACGATGAATCGACGGATAGACGTACTACATTCACATGTGACGGGTATGCCGGGTCCTGCGGTATATACAGACGTGACTCTCGAGAATTGGAGCAATGAACATCTCACCCTGTATGATGAAGTTGATTGGTATGGATTTGCAAACCGTCCACTAGTTATTCCACCACAACTGTCTGAGAAAATCAAGCACCAAGCCGATTCCCAAACCGGAGACTCCAAAGGTGGGGTTGCATATACTATCATGAATAATATTAGGTGGGTTGTTGCATGGAGCAATATGAAATATAGAGGCAACAAGGTATGCAACCAACTAAATGTTGTTTAATTCCTCGATACTAATTTGATCGTAATACATAAATCAAATCTCCATCGACTGCAGGTCTATATCGACATTATTGAAACCGACGCCAGAATTGATTGGAACTTTTACCAATCGCTTCTGGACACATCTAACTCCGACCCTCATCCTGTGAATAAATATTGGAACACGACAATGGCTAATATCGACCCGAACAGCGTTACACCACTTATGAAGGCATCTCTCAAACCAGCTATAAAGAGGATGGATATTCCTCAAGCCAGCAATAAGGAAGGTGGTGTTTTGCATGCATTAGTAATATTAAGATAATGAAGGTGGTTTGGTAAAAGATTTGTGTTCGTATAGATTATATTATGGTGCGTTCTGAGATGATGTTTTGTATGGGTGCTTTTGTTTTTTTGGTGCTATGGCATTGTACCTTACGTGTTTTAATTGAATACTTTTTCTGTCTTAGCATAAACTTTAAACCCGGGCACAAAAATAGAACATCTCATTATTAACGGGCTGGTTCAAGTGGTACGCAGCTTAATATCATTTAAATAGGTTTTAAATTTGAGGTCTTGTATATATAAAAAATCTCTGTTGTAAGACTCACCTACTAAAATTAAGGTACAACATAGATTGATTCGAATTAATCAGGGCAAAACCTTGAAAATCGAAAAGACAACAAAAATATAGGACATGTCATAGAATTGCATGTTGCATGGTCCTCTTTCAATCTTTGATAAAAAAAAATCTCACTTTTTCCATTTAATTGGGCTCAATTCCCAACCAATTAAGTCCTAGCTTGGTACAATAACCCTATTGAACTAACTAATCGAACTAACTAATCGAATTTAGGGGTGTAAATGAACCGAGTTTAAATAAACAAAATTATGTTCGTGTTCGTTTGTTTATTTCTAAAGGTGTTCATGTTCGTTTAAATTTTTAATATGTGTTCGTGTTCGTTTATTTATTTTTGAAGGTGTTCGTGTTCGTTTGTTTAGTGTTCACGAACGTGTTCGTTTAAGTGTTTACGAACGTGTTCGTTTAACTATTTGCGAACGTGTCCGTTTAAGTGTTCACAAACATGTTCATTTAAGTGTTTGTGAACGTGTTGATTTAAGTTTTCGTGAACGTGTTCGTTTAAATTTTTAATATGTGTTCGTGTTCGTTTATTTATTTTTGAAGGTGTTCGTGTTTGTTTGTTTAGTGTTCACGAACGTGTTCGTTTAAGTGTTTACGAACGTGTTCGTTTAACTGTTTGCGAACGTGTCCGTTTAAGTGTTCACAAATATGTTCATTTAAGTGTTTGTGAACGTGTTGATTTAAGTTTTCGTGAACGTGTTCGTTTATTCGTTCATGAATATGTTCGTTTATATGTTAAGAAATGTTAACTAAATTAACAATAAATAGATAAATAAAACAAAAAACAACAAAATAAAACTTACATTTCAACATGAACTTATATAACATCCTCAACAACAACAGGAAGTAGTATTTAGATACATCCACAAGCATTTTCATCTTATAAACGAGCTTATTCGTGAACATAAACGAATCGAACACACCTTTTTTCGTGTTCGTACGTTTATTAAACAAACATAAAATTGTTTGTTCATACTCATTTATTTAGCTTAATAAACGAACGTTATACGAACAATTCACGAACGGTTCGCCGAACGCTTTGTTCATCTACACCCCACTCTAATCCAAGAAACGTACAAATGATGACTCCAAATTTTAAGTTGTTACATATACATAGAGTAAAAAATCAAAATCAATATTAAATTTTCTTATGTTCAAATCTAAAATATTATATAATAAAATATCAACAAAACCCAAATTTAAAATACAATTAAATTTCAAAAATCAAAATCAAATTATCTCATGGTTAAATATAAAATATCAATAATCATCAAAACCCAAATTAGTTCTAAACATGCTCATGAAATTTTATTTTTTATTAAATACAAAAATATTACATTCCCAAGCTAAATGTTAGAATTCGAACTCGTACAAAATAGACAAAAAATTTATTTAATTGAATAGATAAAGTACAATGCAACAAATAAAATTTTATCTAAAAGTATACAAGAATTTCAATTACAACGAGTCATACAAAATCCAAACTAAAATCATCACCAAAACAAATTAAAACCTTAAATGAAGGACTGAATTAAACAAATTAAAACTAAATCCATGGGCTAATTTGTTTAATTACTTCATTTATAAGGAATATTTTACAATTACCTAACCCTATAAACTCACAAAACACTTTTTTTTATAAAGAAAAGGAAAATATAATTACATGCCTGATTAAAAATCTCTCTAAACTTAATCGGATAAAAATAACTCACAAAACACTTTAAAGCCACTTCTTTTATTTTTCAAAAATGAGCAAATTAGTTTTAACAACCACATTAATTAGTTTTGAAAAATCGTTTCATATACAAATAAGTGTCGAAAGTAAACTATACATCTGATTAATTTTATGTGTCTAAATTATTTTTCGGTTAAAAAAAGTACATAATGTCTCATTTTGTTAATCTTAGGCGCTTGGTAGTTAACTGTCGTTAAAAAAATTTGTTAATCTTAGGTGCTTGGTAGTTAATTGTCGTTAAAAAACCTGTTAACCAATCGACATATTACATTGTTATTTTGGTCAGTTCATCTTGGAAAAGATGGGGACAAGCATAATGGAAAAGATGGAGAGTTACCCTGGCTAATTCGATCCTCATGGCTTTGCCAGTATATTTCATGCAAACGACACTGCCAGTTCGGATTTGTTCAGTTATGGAGAAATTAATCCAACAGTTCATGTATAAAATTGGACTCGCCTTTGTATGGGGGAAGTGGTTTCTGAAAATTCTAAGGCAAAAGTATAAGGTTAACGAAGCTTGCGCAACTTCCACTAGTAGTTCCTCGTCTTCGACCTCATGGAAGAGTCTTACAAAGGTTAGGGATGTTTGCCGAATCAATATTGTTAGGTCACTGGGGGATGGTTTCGGTGTTGCGTTCCGGGATGATGCTTGACTCCATCATGTTAGGCCGCTTCCGCTTGTGGTCAAAGACCCTTTGTTATAGATAATGTGAGGGTTAGGGACCTTGTTCTACCTAATGGTCATTGGGATTGGGACCCTCTCAGTATTTGGTTTGAGCGCAATGTGCTATTGCGTATCCTCAACGTCAAGCCACTTGTTCCTTGGCAAATTTTCTTTCCTTCCCTATTGTGGCAGTTATGGAAGCGAATGAATGACTTTGTTCATGCCGATGACGGATTTCACATTGGGTGGCATGTTGCAGCAAAGCTTATCCTGGAGTTGTCACTATGATGGTTGTCGTGCTAATTGTGGGACGTTGGACGGAAACAGGCTGTAGGTGTGCAATGGGAAAAGCCGGCGGACAGCTGGGTTTGCCTGAACACAGATGCTTCAGTTTCAAATGCTTCTTCCATGCCAGGACTCTCATGGTTCTTGGCTTCGAAGCTGGTGGGGTACTCATCTATTCTTCATGCCGAACTTTGGGGTATTTAGCAGGGATTTGGCAAACTTAAACTGTACACACTCCTATTGCTCGTACTTACTCTGTTCTGTTAGTGTGCAATGGATACGAAGTTGAAGCAGTGGCTAATGACTTAGAGACCAGAATTGTCGACAGTTCGAGTTATGATGTTGCTGGTGATGTTGCACCAGCTAAGCTGATGCCGGTACTGGACAGCAATGCTCACGACCCTCCATTCAAGCGTCCCGTTGCCATTAAAATGAACTAAAAATACATTTAAAAATAACTGGCAAAAATAAAGAAAAACAACATTGAATTCTGCTAAAATTATGGTTTGTTGCCTCTTATCATGTGTTGCTGTCGAATATAGGATTTAGAAGATAAAAATGTCATATGTGCTTCACTACTCTAAATGCACACACATCTTAATCCTACAACGATCATCTTTTCTGGAACCGAGCTCGTTAACTGGGCAAACTTGAGCTCGTGTATGTACAGAAACAAGTTCCTTTATTTCAATTCGTAGCAATTATTCCCTTATGTTGACACCAAACTTGCAGTTCCCTCGGATTGTTTCTCTTCAAGTTGAGTTTTGAGGAATGTCAGCACGGAAAGGCGCTGCAAGTGAAAATAGAATGAGAATGAGAATGAGAAATCACAGACCATAGATTTATTAGCTTCGAAGCTACATCTAATGTGACCTTACCCGGGGTTCAAGGCTAGCTTCTTCAGATTTCAGGGACAACGATTCTAACAACTTTATCGCTTCTTGAAATCCATCAACAGCCTCATCCTCTTTCCCAAGAGTTCTATCAACATCTGCAACTTTAGCCAGGGATACGGAAACATCCAGAATCTGCTATATAAAAGCAAGAAGATAAAAACAAGCTACATTACATTTCAAAACCAACAAAGCATCATATGTTGTTCCAACTGTGCCTTTATTTGAGAAATCTTTAGATGTATGGGAATATGACCCTTCAAAGAACCTCTAAATACTCCAAAGCTTAGGGAAAAATATCACATCCATGTCAGACGCATACCCGTTTCCGAGTAACATATTAAACATCTCATTAGAAAAGCAACAGTGTTTCACAGGTGCTACCACACAAGTACAGACACTATGATGATCACATCAGGCTAACCTAAACAGGAGGGGGGAATTACGTGAAGGATAACTGAAAAAAAAAACAAGTTGCTAACCTGAGAAGCAACACCGGGATGATTCTTGATGAAATCGCGCCGGACGCCCAGTGAGCGCAAATAGTAAGACTTCGCAGCTTGCAGATCTCCATCGTAATACTTAAGATCTCCAATTTTGTTAAGTGAAACAGACAGTGTATGTGTTATCTGTAGAATGTTAAAAATTGATCATGGTGGCCTCATTATTGAAGAATACATGGGCAGTGATAACAAGCAATGTTTAAGGTGCAACAAACCTCGAGATCTGTTGGCAATTTTGTAAGAAACTCAACACTCTCCTCAAAATAATTGATTGCATCAGCAGAATCTCCCATTGCTCGACTGCAAGAAATGGAATGTTTAATACTCAAACAATGCTTTACAAAGTACGAAGATGTCTTTTCTAGTTGTCCCCAATGAGACAGTTCTGCTTTGCCTTAAAACAAAGTTCACACCAGGCGAGTTCAGTAATTATTCTCCAAGTTTTTGTATAACATGTTTCAAATAAGTTGACGTCTATTTCTCCTCGTATATAAGATTATTAAAAGGTCAAAGTGAATGTAACTTCAATTGCTCAGCCCAAGAATATGGTGACACTCCTAGGTAACTATCCAGTATGAATATAACTATGGTACAAACGAGATTCCAAATTCTCATAAAATCTTGAACACTAAAACCAACTCGTCCACTACATTATCAGTTTATAGAGATGAATGCTATATTTGGTATTTTATACCAAGGACATCTTCCTTAGTTCTTTGATTATGTTTCTGAAAGGAGTAAAGCTAACAGCAGTAATAGAAAATACAGAAACCCAAACCAAATCATATCAGCAGAACCAGAGCATTATTTATGCCTTAACCTTCGAAGATGCTTCAGCTGAAATTTAACTAATTACTGCAGCATTCATTTCTGAGATCCATACAAGGAGTAGCCCAGGAATTTTGCAGCAAATGACAAATAATTGATGAACCATGGTCCATATCTCTTATTGGGGGCTGAAAGGACCATATAAAACATGTGACATGTAGAAGAAAAATGCAGCATTGCAGTCCAAGAATCCATTGCAAAAAGGCATATCAGTTTGGATGAATAACGATATGCACATCGAGATTCTATGCACATCGAGATTCAACCACTGAGGAAAATATCCATTGCATAGAACATATCAAGAATCAAGATCCAATGTATTACAGCACATAAAGAGCTAACATGGATTCTCAGCGACAAATTCCTGGTTACAATTAATCTTTGGCCCTTGGAAACAAACGGATGCCTCTTATCCTTTGAAAAACGATCTCAAGGTCTAACTTAGTCACCATATGATGCAAAGTTTACTCAGCCTCACAACAAGCTTACAGTCTGCACTCTAGTGAAACACACCCATATTATTTTCTTTCAACCTAACCACCAACCCAAAACAAAGAACCAACAAACTTGAAGCACCTACTCTGGGGAATCCCAATGACATAGAATCATCTTCATTGAGCTCCCAAAAACCAACAAAACACCTGATCTTGTTTGAAGCCAACCACAAAACCAATACCCTTTAACTAAATCAATATCTCTTCACCAGTCTCACATTCATAACGACTTTACTCTTTAAACATCCTCAACTGTCACTTCATATCCGCCACACTAAAGTGGCTTGAGATACTCCTTCATGGCCCTTAAAGGATCCTGTCTCACCCTTTAAGGGAACAAAAAAGGCATCTTCAATCAATCATATTAAAAGATTTAAAGTCACTTTTGCATGCTTGCAAATTTCATTAGTTGAATTTAGGATCTATCTCAGCTCCAACAGGTCATGCAACTTTAAAAGCCTTGACGACAGACACTTTTAAGAGAAATTTCTTTAATTTCCAAATAGCATCAGTAGCAAGTTTGTTTTTCTCCATAACAGTACTGAAGTCAAAGCACCCTCTAAGTACAAATATGTGAAAAACTCATGGGCATAAGAAAGCATTTTCTAGATTTCCAAATTATCAAAGAGCTCAAGCATATATATACATATATGATGAGTTTACATCAAGCCTTGTGAATTAGAATGAAAAATCACAGTGTTTTAAATCACATCGACATAGCTCTAACATCTTGAAATGTAATGTGCACATTTAGCAACAGATACTTTATATAAGCATTAACCACTTATTAAAACCTAATTGTGCTCTTCTTGTCTCTAAAAACAAAAATACCAATAGTCTAAGCAGACTACAACATCAACATAAGTGAGCATGACATGCATACATACAGGAATTTGCAGATGGATATAATTAATAAAGGGACATGTAAAGGGCGTGGGAACATACCAGCAATCACCAAGCATACCCAGAACTGCTCCAAGCTGTGAGCAAAGCTCTGAAGAATTGTCTGATTTCTCTAATTGGCCCCGGATGTCTTCGGCACACATAGTGAGTCTAGATTTAGCACTTTTAAAATTCTGAGCACGAAAAGCCTTTACAAAGCAAACAGAAACCATTTTCACATAAGCAAATATGAAAATGAAACTACTCTAATTACTAGGAACAAAGGAAATAAATCAATGAGCAAAGGCTTACCCTCATAGCTTGTTGCACCAAGAAAGCACCTCGGTCCAACGAGACATCCTCGTAAATAACTTTTTTATCCTCGTTCAGAACTTGCTCTCCTTCCCCATTGGCATCAAGATGTGGCCTCTTGATCCTAGCATGCCCTTCGATAAATCGATCAACCATGCTTTGAAGATTAGTGTCAGCTTCCAGTTTCTCTATATCAGCTCCACACAATGGACAATCCTTAAACCGAGATACACACACACTAAAAAGAATAAAAATATATATCATTAGAAAAGGCAAAGAAAAAAATGAAAATTACACTATTATCATTTCTTTTTGGGACATTTGCAAAAGAAAATACAAAAAACCCACCATGGAATTTCCATAATAAACAGCTAAAACCATCAAATAAGAAAAACCCATCAAGGAATTATCATAAAAAGGGTAAATAAGAAAAACCCAAAATTTTATAGATAAAGAAAGAAGGGGGGAAGGGATAATTACTGGCAGAAGAGGTGCGAACAAGGGATACATTTGGTGGAGTCAAAGAGGAGAGCATGGCAGATCATACAACTGAGAGGACCAAGCTTGAAGTTGCTGGAATCGTAACCAAAGGGACATTTCGGAGACACGGTGGCAGTTTCGCCGGAGTCTTTCCTAGCCGCCGCCGATTCGCTGCCAGCGGCGATGGATTTTTTGGCTGGACAAGTGTCGTCCGGTCGAGCCGCTTTCACGAATGGGCAAACCGGGGTAGTCATCTTCTTCTTTGTATAAAAAGGAAACACCCGAAGTCAGAGGGGATTTATAATCGGGAATTGGTGTGGGAATGTTGATCAAAACAAGGTCGTTTTCAAGTTTCAACCTTGGGTTTGTGGTTGTGTATGTGGCTAAATGGCTTATCGGATGCTCCCGTTTTCTTCTGCAAAACGCTATCCTCTTGGGAACGTAAACTATGGACTATATAATTATTAATTAGTAATAATCCCAGTACTTGGTCAATGCTCACTTTCCATGTATTGTATTTTCAACTCCATTCGGAGATTAGTTAAAATTAAATTATTAATAGGGTAAAATACAAAAATCATGACTCAACTTTTGCCTCTCTCCTATTTTACTCACTCATCTTTAATTTGAGTCAATTTAATGACTCAACTTCTAACATTGGGTATCAATCATCACCCAACCGTTATATGGTGGATGCCGTTACTGATGTGGCATTTTTTATTGATTTGGCCGCCACGTAAGCAAACGCACGTTTTAAAATACCAAACCAAAACGACATAATATCTGCTCGTTTAACCTAAACTCATTTTAATGTGTTTTCTTCTTCAGACAAATCGTAATGTTTAGGTTTAAAAAATCAGAGAATTTGAAAAGTTTTCAGAGCGTAAACATGAAATCCTCTGAGTAAATCGTGTGGGTTAATCGTTTGGGGGAATTTTTGTTGTGTTTGAAAGAGTTTTCATCATCAAAAAATCGTAAGGGTGTTTTACTGTGCAGCATTTACAAACGGCTACAAGAAGGTAAGTCTGAATTTACGAAATCATTTGGGTTAAGAAATTGAAAGGGTGAATGGCATTGGATCAAATTTTCGGAAAGCATTTCGAAAATCATTTGGGTTAGGAAATTGAAAGGGTGAATGGCATTAGATCAAATTTTCGAAAAGCATTTCGAAAATTATTTGGGTTAGGAAATTGAAAGGGTGAATGGCATTGGATTAAATTGTTGGAGTTTCAGTTTTGTTTTCTTCTCTTTCAACTTAATTTTATAGGGTAAAATATTGAACCAATTCAGTTTTGTTTTAGTTTACTTGTTGAAAGGGTATGACAAGAGTGCTGTTTTTAAATTGTTTCAGTTTCAGTTTACTTGGATTAAATTGATTCTAATATGGTGCCGTTTTTAAATTCAGTTTAGTCATGGAGAAACGTGTGTTGCGTTCGAAGGGGATGACAAGAGTGCATTATGGTAAGTTTTATATTTCTATACACTTGTTTGAGTAGTTTAGGGATGCAACAATGGTGAATTACTTTCTGGATTAAATTGTTCGAGTACTTTAGGGATGCAACAATGCTAATTTAATGTATGTTTGATGGTTAAAGTGTATTTGAGTAGTTTAGGGATGCAACTGGTTTGAGTAGTTTAGGGATGAAACAATGAATGGCCTTATATGCTAGTTTAAAGTCTGAAAATGGATAAAATAAGTGGATGGCCTTATATGCTAGTTTAAAGTATGAAAATGGATAAAATAAGTGAATGTCCTTATATGCTAGTTTAGGTATGGCCATTTAAGGTATGTTTGATGATTAAAGGTAAGGTATGTCTACTTGTGTGCTGGAATTGATTTAAAAAAGAATTCTGTGCTGGTGGGGGACCATGGTATGGCTATATATATGTTTGTTTAAGCAATTTGTGTGCTGGTGGGAGACCATGGTATGGCTATATATATGTTTGTTTAATCAATTTGTGTGCTGGTGGGGGACCATGGTATGACTATATATATGTTTGTTTAAAGTATTTGTGTGCTGGTGGGGGACCATGGTGAATAAAAATATATACTTGTGTGCTAGTGGGGGACCATGGTGGATTAAAAAATGTCTACTTGTGTGCTGGTGGGGATTAAAATAAATTGAAACCATTAGTTACTTATTGTGCTAAGTTATAATCTATTGTTTTATTAGTTAAATTATTACTGATTTGTTATTATTATTCTTTGACTAAGTGAAATTATTACAATATTTTACAGGAATTGATTCAGAGTATTGCACAATTGTTTTTCATCATGGTGGTTTTATTTTAAACAATCAGAAAACTATGTATACTGGTAAAGAGATTAGTTTCTTTGATATGTGTCACATTGATAGTATGTCCATGCTAGAAATAGATGACATGGTTAGGGAGTTAGGATATTCTACCCCACATGATATTTATTGGCAAAAACCAGGGGGTGTCTTAAAAGTTAGCCCATTGAAAAATGACAGTGATGTGCTAAGTATGTTAGCTGCTTTACCTAGGCAGAAATATGTACATGTGTACCTAGAAGAAATAGTGGAACCTCTTACTAATAGCAATGTTGGGACTAAAACTATTAGGACTGATGAGAATGCTACAAATGATGAAGTGTGTGATCATGATTCTGCTGATAATAGGTCTAATGGATCTACTGATAATAGTAGTAGTGAGGATGCTGATTATGTAGCTTGTAGTGATCATGATTCTGATAGTCCTTTAGAAGACAGTGAGAATAATTTGGCTGACAGTGGTGATGAAGTATGTGATGTGCATGTGGGTGTTGGGAGGGATATACCAGGTTTTAGTGCAGCTGTAAGGGTTGAGAATGAAGATGTATGTAGTGAAACTGACAGTGAGGGTGCAGACTCATTGCACAGTGCAAGTGATAGTGAAACTGATGGTAAGGGAAGAAAATATCCTGAATTTAATAGTGAGACAGACTTGAAGAATCCTCAGTTTAAAAAAGGAATGATGTTCTCTCACCAGAGTGTGCTTAAAGCTGCTGTGAAGCAATATGCTGTAGTGAATAGATATAATGTGAGGCTAAAGACCAATGATTCCAGAAGACTTCAAGTTGTTTGCAAGGATGGTTGCCCTTGGATGATCTGGGCATCAAGATTGAATCCAAAAATAGTGAAGGAAAGTAGTTGGCAAATTAAAACATACATAGGGCAGCATACTTGCATTAGAGATACTGTGAATGCAAATTGTACTTCTACATGGTTGGCAGAAACATACATGGAAAAATGGAGGGTTGATCCCACCTATTCTAGTGGCTCTCTTCAAAAGGATGTGGAAAATGATCACATTTTACATGTGCCATTAACAAAATGCTGTAGAGCAAAGAAATTAGCTCTGAAAAAACTTCATGGGGATGATGAAGAGCAATATACAAGGATATATGACTATCTTGGTGAGTTGAGAGGAACAAACCCTGGGACAACCATTATATGTCGTTTAGATAATAGGATTTTTGAGAGAATGTACGTTTGTCTACAAGCTTGCAAAGATGGCTTTAAGGCTGGATGTAGACGAATCATTTGTGTTGATGGGTGTTTTCTCAAAGGCCATTATCAAGGATATTTGTTGGCAGCAATTGGGATAGATGGAAATGATTGTATCTATCCCTTGGCATATGCTGTTGTTGAATCTGAAAATACATCTTCTTGGTCTTGGTTTTTTCAAATTTTAGAAGAAGATTTGGAAATAACCAACTCCCATCACTATACCTTCATGTCTGACAAACAGAAGGTAATGAACAGATTTCTTTAATTGTTTACTTATAACTTTTACTATTAATTGTTTACTATTAATTATTTCTTTATTGTCTTGCAGGGTCTAATTCAATCCATTTCAGAGTTGTTTCCGAATGCTGAGCGTAGAGGTTGTGTTAGACACTTGTATTCGAACTTCAAGAACAAAAAAGGCTTCACTGGCAAAGCATTAAAGGATGCCCTCTGGAAGGCTGCAAGAGCCACATACATGAAGGAATTCACTGATGCTATGCATGAAATGAAAGCAATTTCAGAAGATGCATTTGAGTGGATGCAGGACAAAGATCCTAGGCTATGGTCCAAGTCACATTTTGAAACACATTCAAAATCTGACTTGCTCCTCAACAATTTGTGTGAAAGCTTTAACAAGGTAAACTTCAAAATCAGTTTTAAATTTATTATATCTAAACTATGTTGTCACTTGTTATTTATTGGTAATTTGCTTATTTCTATTTTACTTTTGTAAAGATGATACTAGAGGCGAGGGATATACCAATTTTGACATTAATGGAGATGGTCAGATGCAAGATAATGAACAAATTTGCTAAAAAGGCTGAGGATGCTCAAAAGATTGTTGGGACTCTTTGTCCAAAGATTCAAAAGAAGGTTGACAAACTTATTGTGCAATCAGTAAGGTCAGTATTGAATTTGAACTATGCTACTGTTTTCAATTTAATTTTCCACTTTGCTACTGTTTTTCCAATGTATATGAATTTGAACTCATATGTGTATATTGCAGATGCTGGCCTAGGAATGCTGGGGGAAACAGATATGAGGTCCCTGCTGGACATGATGATCAACACATTGTAGACTTGGGAGCACATTCATGTAGTTGCAGAAAGTGGGATCTGACTGGTATCCCTTGTATACATGCCACAGCAACCATTTTAATGAGAGGTGAAAGACCTGAAGCTTATGTCAACAACTGCTACAAGAAAGAAACTCAGCTTCAGATTTATTCTCACATGGTCAAACCATTAAGAGGACCAAAACAGTGGGCACACCATGTAACAAATGAGCTCATCTTGCCACCTATTATTCGAAGACCTGTTGGACGACCTCAAAGAAGTAGAAGAAAAGAGGCAGATGAAATTTTAACTTCTACTGGAAGAATTTCGAAAAAGGGACTTGTTCGAATGACTTGTTCAAAATGTGGCAATGCAGGACACAACAAAAGGTCTTGCAGGGGACAAGTTGGTGGCAACAACCCCTTGTCTTCTAATAACAATGTGAGAAGACCTAGAAGAAATGGTCCAAAGGCTTCAATTCCCAATGTCTCTCAGCAAACATCAAGTTCAAATGCAGCAGGTCCACCTATGAATTCATCCACTGTCCAACTTATGAATTCATCCACTGCATATGTTCCACCAATACAGAGGCCTAAACTTGTTGTAAGTTTAGACATATTTTAATTTTTTGTTCTTTACAATCTATATTTTATACAATAAACTGACTGCACATGTTTCATTTGTATTTATTTTAGGTTAAAAGAGCACCAACTTCAAATGCAACAGGTCTAAGCAGTCAAGGCTCAGTCACCACTGTCAGATGGATGCCTTCTCAAAGCACTCAAGGCTCAGTCCAGAATCAATCACAAGAAGACCCTGCTTCAAAAAGGACTAGATGGAGATGAATTTCAGAATACAACTTCTTTTGTTAATGGTGTTTTAGGTCACTGTCACTAGTGGATATTTTGTTACACAATTGTGATCACTAATTGTGATATTTTGTTAATGCTTCAAACACTGTTCTTGTGATCATATTTGGGAAAATCTCATGATTTAATGTTGCTTTAGGTCACTAGAGAATGGAACCATTTTTTGTGTAGGTGTTTGTGTATATGTGACCAAAGAAATCAGTAAGTTTAGGTCACTCACAGTCATGGTCACTAGTGGATATTTTGTTACACAATTGTGATCACTAATGGTGATATTTAACAAAGGCAGAAAGCCAAAATTTGCCCCTAACGTTTACATTTTTTGTCATTTTGGCCCTAAACCTGATTTACACCGGTGTAAGACAGTGTTAAGGGGAAAGATAAGAGTTTGAAGGGGAAAACAAAATCACTGAGGAAAAAAAAGAATTTTATAAAGGATTGCTCATTTGTGCTTTGTTATGTATTGCAAGTATTCTGTTGGCAATGGTGTAAGTCAGTTTTTAATGTATTAAACAATCAACACTATCTTACACCGGTGTAAATCAGTTCTTTAATTTACTAAACAATCAACACTGTCTTACACCGGTGTAAATCAGTTCTATAAGTGGTTGCGCGAAAAATTTATCTAATTAAACAACTGCCATAAACACCCATCATTTTCCATAAACACCAATTCTACATATCACCAATTCACAAAATAGTCAGTCACAAAATACACAAATTCATACTCAAAATACCATCAACATCCGAATTCCATCAACATATCACCAATTCTACATTCGAAATACCCATTCTTCCTAAGAAATAGTTTCTCTAATCTTCCTTCATTTGATACCCATAAAAAACGCAGTCAAAACAATAGAACATATGACTGCACAAAACCAAACAAATCTTTCATTTCTTCTCTCCCTGTCCTTCGCTTTGATTTTGTTTAGCAGACCAATAAGAAGAACCTTTGTACGAGAATCCAATGGAGGATCGTACCATTCAAAAAAATGGCAATCCTTGTAAAATCGGTTACCGTAATTCGAACACTCATAAAATCGTCGACCTGGGTTGTTATTAGTTCATGCAGTCTTCAATACTGCTTCCTTACCACACCAGCAACAAATAGGGATGTCGTTCCCCCCATCCCCTATAACCTCTCCTTTCAACCTTCTCATTCCTCTGTTAACCCAACTCAAAAATTCAATTCAGAACGCAAGCAAAGAAATTAGGGATTCATTTGAGTAAAGGGGATTTTTTATAACAGTTAGATTTTGGGTTAAACGAGCAAATATAATGTCGTTTTGGTTTGGTATTTTAAAACATGTGTTTGCTTACGTGGCGGCCAAATCAATAAAAAATGCCACATCAGTAACGGCATCTACCATATAACGGTTGGGTGATGATTGATACCCAATGTTAGAAGTTGAGTCATTAAATTGACTCAAATTAAAGATGAGTGAGTAAAATAGGAGAGAGGCATAAGTTGAGTCATGATTTTTGTATTTTACCCTTATTAATATTTGACAAGGACTAAATCTGTGATTGTACCAATAGATCAATCACCCATGTCATTTTGTTTAGACTTTTCGATATGAGTTCAAACTATACAATTTTTTTATTGAAATAAGTATAAGTTTCATTTCATTTAGTGTTTTAAGGTAACACTGTTATAAAAATTTATTACCCAATAATAAATTGACACATAACTTTTGTTTTTTATTATTTTTAAAAAAAAAACTAAACTGAAAATAAAATAAATTAAACAATATTCCAAAAAATTTTAAAATTACAAAATAGTCTCAAAATCTCTAAAATCATAAAACCTTAAGTTTAAAATTGACGCCGCTACTGTTGTTGATAGCCTCGTCGAATCTTATCATCGTAGTCGCCTGAGGTCACTGCCCATTTTTTCAACCACCCATCGCCGGTAAACCAGCGTGAAGGGTGTCAGTCGAACGGCGAATGCAAAAAGCTCTAGTCGTTTGACGCTCGATTGGTGCGACTCCCACCGCTTACCAGCAATGGGTGGTTGGGGGTTAATGAACAGTGGTCTTTGGTGGCGACGGGGTCTGACGAGGCTACGACGTCGGTAGTGCCATTAATTTTAAGATTTTAAAGTTTGGGGTTTGGGAATTTGAAACTTATTTGGAGATTTTAAGACTCTTTAGATTTTTTTAAAAAATATATATATATTTCTCATTTTTTATTAAACAAAAAGAAAATAAAGACAAGTGTTAAATTTTGATTGAGTGATAAATTTTTTTAACGGGTGTTATTTTAAAGCACTAATAGAAAAAACTACAAGCACTTATTTCAGTAAGAAAAAACATTAGGCATTTATCTCAGACAAAACGTATGGTTCGGACGCATGTTTTTGAGTTAAATGTTTTTATGATACAGAATAACGAGCTAGTCTAATGACTAGTGTTCTTGAAATGAATTAAAAATAAAGGACGAAATTTAGTATCATACATGATTTTTCAACAGGTGAACTACGGCTTGCACCAATTGAAGTGTTGGTAACTTTATTTTGCTCTCTTGTGAATTTGCACCTTTCAATTCAAATTTTTCAAAATTTTAGGGGTTATAGCCACATTAATCCCTTAAAGAATACGCCCCCTGCCCCTGGCACCAACTCAAGCTACAAGAAAAACCAAATAACCAATTACATTTATCAGTTTGGATGATACCCCCACAAGCAACGGCATCATTAGCTAGGCGGATAGCCCCATGAACGGGGAGTGAAGTTTGATATAAATTTAAGGGTTAATTACCCATTAATATATTAACTTCATACATAATGTTTTAAAATTTTCAGTTTCATATATGTAGTATTTCGCCGTTAATAGGTTTACCCACTTCCGTTACGGAAATTGATGTGAACCCCTGTATACAGTAATAAATTGACACATGACAATATTTATTTTTTAAAAAATCTCTATTTACTTAAGAGTTAATAACAAAATTAGTCCTCAAAGGTTCATTGATTGTTTAATTTCATCATTAATCTTTAGAAATATATATATATATAATAAATATTTATTTAAAAATTATAAAATAAATATTTGGACCAGTGCACATTTGACACATGACATACTATTAAATAATATATTTTTCTTTCATTTTTTTTCATTTCCCCTCATATTTTCCCGTTCTCGGTGATGTCGCCACGGCCCACCTTGCTCATACCCAAAAAAAAAACCCCTCGTTGCAGCGAAAGATGCCTTAATTTTGTTACGTGTCAAAATTATTAGAAATAAACGGTGTGGTTTATTTGAGTGTTGTCAGTGAAAATACTATGTGGTTTTATGTATTTTGACGGCTTGGTACAGTATGAAGACAGTCAGAATGCTATCTTGGCTCGATTTTATCTCCAGGGTCATAACAATTACGATGGATGTTGTCAATTTTCTTACCTTGATGAATTCCAAGTCGAAATGATGTCCCAAACTGTTGAACAAAATGATATTCAATTTTGGGTCAGTTTCCAGCTGCAGCAACTTCAGCAGATTTTTGTGAAATATTTCTCGGGGTTTCGACGTTAAGGTCCAAATCAATGGAGCTAGGTGAACCGAGTAACGTACGTGGAGACTTGACTCGGTTACGGGTATTTGGATAGCAATGTCAAACTGAATATAGAACTTAGGAACCCAAGTAGTGTTGAACTGATTAGGAAAAAGGTTGATGCATTTAAACAGTTGAGAGTTTCTATAGGCTATGTTCAATGTAGCAAAAGGTGCAAGGAGTTTATTTGCACCAAAAGTTTTCAAGTCTTTCGTTGCCATTATTCCTGAGAATAGATGTTAAGATCATATTTTGAATATTGATGAGTCGACTAAGAAAATTTTTGACCCCGGAAGATATTGGTTTGTCAATGTTTTCATGAAGTCATCTCAACTCTTATTCCTGAGAATAGATGTTAAGATCATATTTCTAAAAAATTTGAGGAGGCAACGACGAATGTTTGAAGATCTAAATATAATGATTTCTGTATATCCATAGATATTTTTTGACCAACTAATATGCGGTGTTTCAAAACCAAGAAAAATATAGTACTCACTAAGGCGATTATATCAAATGCGCCAAAATATAAATATTCAATGAGCATATCTAAATAAATTTTCTCAAAAATTTTCAAATGCTTCTAGCATTTTAAATCCTTTAAGGATAAATAGGGATCCACAAAATAATTAGACACATATAAAATATTTTTCATAATTGTCAAGGTAATTGCATCCACCATGAAGTAATAAAAACTCTTCATAGATCATAATTCAAGTCATATTTACGACTACTTATTTATGCCTCACTTGCATTACACCTTTAGGTGTTTGGATTGCTAGTCCAAATACTTCTCTTTTAGAAGTTCAATGCGTCTTTCTACATTGGTCAATTCAATATCTATACTTCTGGGTAGATTTCTATACAAGATCCTCATTTTTTTATTTACTTCTATAGAAGTATTCTATGTAAAATTGTTTGCAAAATCGCTGTCGACAACTATTCAATTTTTTTATTCCATTCTCGTAGTGACATAACTCATCGAGATCTCTTCAAGATTTCAATCTTTATTTCAGGTACCTGAAATTCTTCAAAAGTTTTATTATTAGTTACGCCTTGGGTCTCTTCAGGAGCACTCGCCTCCAATATATGATCATCTCATACTATTTTCATTTCCGAGAATTTTGATCATTGGAACCAATTTTTATGCTTTACGCATGATTTACATCCGTGCGTGCTAACATTTAATTCAAATTTAGAGCATTTCAGCTAGTATATGAGACTTAGTTACTCTCATTGAGTCAGTAAATATGTCTGGCAGTTGACATGTAATAGTATGAATTATCTTATGAACTTCTGGTTCATATACGAGGATCTAGATAACGATAATTCATTTTTTATCCAGTAGATTATTATCTCCCCCTGATGTTGAGAAAAAATCATGTCATAAATGTTTCTTCAATTAATGTTTAAGAATTTAAACATAAAATGAGACTTGTACTCAATATATATTCTCAATTTTTTTTTATTTATCCATTTTGTGCGTTGTGGTAGAGCAACTCAATAATATATCGCACATTCAAAAATTATAAAATGGGAAATATATGGATTCTAACAAAAAACCAATCATAACGGAGAGTTTATTATAACTCGTTGGCTTGATGCGTATAAGTGCTAATATATGGAAATACCATATAAATAATAATTTTTTTTGTTCTCATAGTTTAGCTATCAAAGAGGAGGCATCCAAATAAAATTTTGCTAAACCGTATTTTTCATAATCAATAGGCTTTGTAACAACTGATATAGCCTAAAATATAAACCCACTAGCTACTGCAAGACGAATAGTCTAACTGCATAATCTGAATCCTTTTATAATCAATCTCACAAACTTCTGGTTGTAAGTTGATAAAACAAAGTAGATGCATCTACTAAAATCATATAAAATTTTCCACACTTGTGGATAAATGAACCAATATTTTATTCAGACATGCAAGACATGCAGTCTCAATTTTAGTACAAGAACTTCAAGCTCTTTTGGTAAGTGGGATCTTAATCATTTCTTTTGAGAACAAGCAACACAAGAACTTCATGTCCTTTTAGTAAATAGAATTTAATAAATTCCTTAAGAACAAGCACCAGAAGAACTATATGTTCTTTTAATAAATGTGCATATAAATCTCAATAGCTTTCGCATCATTATTGATCAAGATGGTCTAACCGATCATGCCAACTATATATACATGTGTGTATATATATATTTCTGAATTTGTAAGCTTCTGATTTACCATAACATGTGATTCAATCTCACTTGTACATGTGTGGTACAAATTTTAAAATACAAGTTTCTTTAAAACTTGATCATACACTATCCACCAAAAATTGTTCCTTTGAATATGAATATATTTAGCTCTTTCGAAGCTTTCAATGGAAATTATTCTTTTGGTAACAATATATAACTCTTCTAGAGCTTTTGGCTGACTTTTGGCTACTAGAGCTTATATCCACATTGACTTATTTCATATGCCAATTGATAACATATGTTATCTAAATTTCCAAAAGGATATTTTGCGAATTCATATTGCTCTCTTAAAATTTTCACTTTTAGTGGTGAACATATTATTACTATTAGCGGTAATTATTGCAATATTAGCAATTATGCACTTTTCATAATGTGCTTTCTCTCAAGAATTTATTGCTCTTCTAAAGCATCAATATTTTCAGTACTTTGAGATATAGTACTCACATCATTCTCTTACATTTAAATGGGAAAATGTATCTTATGTTTATGTTGAGCATAAATCGTCACCATAGATTGTATTTGATAAGTAATCATGTTAAACATAATAAATAAATATCATAATATATAAATATAAATATAAAACATAAATAATTAATGTGTGTAAAGTAAATAAACATAAAGCAAAATAAATAAAAGGATAAATAATTTTCTTCAAAGTTATGAGAATAATTAGAAGATGATTTATTCCCTTCGAGGGTTATAAGAAAATCAACAACGTCTAAATGAGTTGGACCAACAATGTCCAAATAAAGCTGGACCAATGTCATCTTCGTCATTTTTCGCAAATAAAATTTGTTTCTATTTTCTTCCCTTTATCATTCAAGAATTGTTGATTTTTCAACGTACGACAAGTACGATTCCAATGATTTATAACATCACATTGGTAATAAAAAGGATTTTACTTCATTAGAATGATCTTTATCACTCTTGTCATCCTTATAACCCCACTACCGGTGAGTAGAAGTATCCTTAAAATGACCATATTTTTCATGTCTATATTCGTAGTTTCAATCATGACCACAACTTCTAATGTGGCTTTTATTTTTTCCATAATATAATCTCACATTCACTTCAGGAATGGAGTAGAGCCAGTGGGCCTTTGAAACTTTTTTCACATATCTTTATTACAGAGAACAAAGATTTAATCCTCGTACGCGATATTGTTAAACCAGTCCACAAGGTCATTTAGAAACCTCTTTTGAGACCAATAACCTCGCAGAACGGAATGTCCAGCCAATATACTTGGATTATATCAAAGTTTTGTTACCAATTAAATAGTGATTTACCATGTTTGCATTATCTTCGAGGAATGAAACGGATCCGATAATTGTATGGAACAAACATCATGCTTGCATTCACTTCAGGAAATGTCTCATCGTTGATAATCGCATGGAATAAACATCATGCTTGCATTCACTTCAAGGAATGCCTCCCACAAAATTCTTGTCAATATGAATTTTTGTAATCTGACATAGGGAGAAGTCTATAGTTGAGTTTTTCGATGTAGAAGAAATATTACTTTCAAGCAAAATCATCATGATTTATCGCACTTTAAAATAATAATATAAAGAATAAAATCAAAATTTACCGATATTGATTTTCCTCTCGAGGACAATGGAGATATAAATAACCAAGACAGCTCCTCATAATTTCTTTGTCATATCTCTTTCCAAGCCATTTAAAGACATGTAAAACTTAAAACACGGTTAAAATATCAATTCTCAACGATAAAATAATATATATAAAAAATAAGATCCATAATTGCAATTCGTATGATTGGATTTCTAATTAGCAAAATCATGTTAATAGACTGCATGTTATTTCCTACATGAGATGATCCGTAAATCGACGACTCATACCTGAATGTCGTCACTATTAACTTCAATAAAAAAATGGTCAGGCCCTTAATCAAAATTATTAAAACAAGAGAATAACTAAATAATAGATCAAGATATACTGACCTTAATTTAAGAACGATTAAAAAACATACTAAAATTTCCAAGATAGTTTGAATATATAGTGAATGTATTCTTTAATATCATATTGAAATCTTTTCCGAGAATCACTAATAAAATCCACGGTAATTGAGTGAGATCATGTTTTAAGTTAAAATATACTTCCACGCCATTCAAAAATTGTGAGAAATCACAAATTCATCTCTGCCCAATTGTCAAAATTTAAATATAATCAAGCATGCTTCCATGTCTTTCAAAAATTAAAAACCAAGTTAAAATATAAACATACAGATAACCAGTAACTAAAAAATAAGTGGAAGAAAAAGAAACTTATCTTTGGTTCATTCTATACTCGAATTCTTTCTAGTAACTTCTTTTAGATTTGAACGATGATGACCTCAGTTGATTAGAGTCCCGTGCTGATAACGTGTTGTAAATAAAATAAAGAAGAACAAGAATAATAACGAAAATTTTGAAGAACAAAGAGATGAGAGAAAAGAGGGAGATTCATATTATTCTCAAAAACTATAACTGTGTACAATGTCTTCATCTACTTATAGGCATAAGAAGTACATAATACATTAAAATCTAATTAATAGAGATAATATTCTTAATAATAAATAAATCAAAGTCTTTCGATAAAGTTCTTATCATGGTATACATCCACATAGATAAATATTCATAACAATTATTTAATAGTATGCCATGTGTACTGGTCCAATATTTATTTTTTAATATTTTTAAATAATATATATATATATATATATATATATATTTAGAGATTAATGATGAAATTAAATCAATGAACCTTTGATGATTAATTTTGTTATTAACCCTTAAGTAAATTGAGGTTTTTAAAAAATTGTCACATGTCAATATGTTAGTGGATAAAGGAGTTCATGTCAGCTTTTGTAACGGAAGTGGGTAAACCCGTTAACGGTGAAATACGCATGTATGAAAACTAAAAATTTTAAAATATTATGTAGTAAATGAGAATTCGGCATAGTTCATGTACGATAATTAACCCTAAATTTGAGCAAAAAAAATTAACCCTAAATTTAAAAGTGTGAACTCATATTTTCTTGTTTTCATCCTTTTTTATCCGTTTAACTGATTTTTGTCAATTTAAAAATAAAAATAAATAATTTAAAAATAAGTGCCTAAATTTTACATCTTTGGAACTTTAGGTGTTTAAAGTATTTTTTACTAAAAATAGGTGTCTAAAGTTTAGATCGTTGTAATTTTAAGTACCTAAAGTTTACGGTGTTACAATTTTAGGTGTTTGACCGTTAAAGGGTGTTAAAAAATTTGTCAACCAATCTTGACACGTGGAACTAATTTGAATTTTTTATAATATTTTTTAAAGAAAAAGCCTAAAATTTTCTGTTTTTCAAAAAAATCCCAAAATTTTTCAATTTTTACAAAACAATCCTAAAATCTCTAAAATTACCCAAAATTAAACCCCAAATTACCGTCGACCGTTGCCCATGAGCACACTCATTTGGTCGTCAGACCTAGAAGGTCATTTCCCCCAACACGACATTGCCGGAAATGTCGAACTGCGTACAAGTCAAACGTCGATTTCGCGTTCGACGATCGACGTTTGGCTAGCACGCCGTTTGACGTTTCCAGCGATGTCGTGTTTGGGAAAATGATTGCCTAGGTCCGGCGATCAAAGGGGTATGTTCATGGGCGGCTATTGGCAGCGGAAGCGGCGCCGATTTAGGGGTTTGAGTAATTTTAGAGATTTTGAAATTGTTTTGTAAAAATTGTAACTTTTTGAGATTTTCTGAAAAATTGAAAATTATGGGTTTTCTGCTTAATTTTTTTAAAAAAATTTAAATTACTGTCACGTGTCAAGCATGATTGACAATTTTTTTGAACACCCCTTAACTGTCAGACACCTAAAATTGCAACGGTGTAAACGTTATGCACCTATTTTTTGCAAAAAAAAATATTTTAAGCACCAAAAATGTAGAAGTATACTTTGGGAACATATTTTTCATTTAAGCTATTTAAAAATAAAAACAAATAATTATATATCAGATACATTCATGGGTCGAACTGATCTCAAAATATTTTAGGGGTTGAATCTGCTTTGACCAACCTAATTATCTAATTTTCAATTCAAAAATAAATAAAAATAATTTTATATTAATATCAAATTTATTTAAATAAAATAAAATGCATATTAAATTATATTCAGATCGAATCGGTTTATGAATTAAAGTTCTAGCTTATATCTAACTCAGTCCAGAACAATTGGACCACTCAATCCATAAACAAGTCTAACTAAATTGAATAAACCTTTAATTTTAGTTTAAACTAGGGGTGCATAATTAACCATATTTGTTATATTTTATAGGTTAATTAACTGAAACTGTTAAAATTAAACGATTTCAATTAATCGAACTGTTGATAATTAATGATTACAGTTATAAATTTTGATAGACTGTTACATATAGGTTAATCGTTATTAAATTATTTATATATATTTATTGCATTATGTTGTGACTTGTGCTATATTAATTTATGAAAATTTTATTTACCTTGTGTTTGTTTTATGTTAGTTAAATATTTGTGTTTGAAACTCTAATGGTTTCTTTTTATGTCATAAACTTTAATGATGTATTGCTATAAGCTGAACAATGTTAAAACTTTAAACTATTGTGATGCTTGTGTGTGTTTGTGTAGTATGTATATACTTTTTATTTAAATATGAAGTTAGTGTTTAATCTCTCTATTTAAATAATTTTTTGAACATTTTAATTTAACAATTACCAAAGAGATAATTTTATTATTTTAGTGAACATGTGAAAAATATTATAATAGGTTATAAATTAACCTATAACTGAACCGTCAGTTAACCATGTTTTAATGGTTAACTGTCAACTATTAACTGTTTTTTAATAGTTAGGTTATAATTAACAAAATTCAATAACCATTATAACAACTAAACGGTATGGTTAACCGACCATAAACACCCCTAATTCAAACAATTCAATGGACAATAGAAGATTAAAATACAACCAGATTTTTATTTATTTTAATTCAAGAGCTACTTCAATAATTATATATAAAGAAAATAACAATAGCAAGTCACCCTCCAACATGAAATTAAATGTAGACATCAAATGTACAAAATAGGATCATCTATATAAAAGAAAGTTGGCATATGCCAAATTTGTACAATGAACACACTATTGTGTTATTGCAATAGAAAGCAACAAAATGTACAAAACATGATTGAAGACCGGACCAAACACAAGGAGAATAATGTATCAGAAATACAATTTCAAATGAAGCTGATAACAAACTAGAGGTATGCTTCAAATTGGTCTTAATTCCCACCAGAATCTGAGGGGGGGGGGGGGGGGGGGGGGGGGAATAAATAAACCTACCGACCTCGAGGAATTTCCTTTTTTCTTCTTTATGCTATCAACAAGTACAAAGAATGTATGGATGTTAATGTACAAATGCATCAACAACTTCATAACTAGAGTTATTTTACTTTTCCTTACCTATTTTTCATGGGTCACACAAACACGAACCATCTCCAAAACATAAAAGACCCAAAATGATTTTTACATTGTGTGTTGCGAAAGAATGGTGTCCTAGATGCGAAATCGCACATTGCCCTACCATATCAATGTTAGATATCGGCAAAACCCTTTGTAACATCCCACACTGCTTCCCGCATAGCAAACTATACAATACCACCACAACTGTTTTCAAACAACTTTCCCATCAACTTCAGAGAAGGGTCTTCTCTTTTACTTCAGCTAAGAAAAACCAACACAATGCAGCAAAAAGATGCTTTGCTTCCCACATTCACACTGTCCGTTGAAACATCTTTTGCTGAAAAAAAGGGTTACTTAAGAGCACAAGGTTTTAACTATTTGAGACGGAATTCATGTCTGAATACAGTTAGATTCTGGGTGAATTTGTCTCTGTTTTTTGAATCTAGGCTTCGAGTAACATCTTGCATAAGCTTGTCAAAACACATGGAGCGCCTCTGCTGTTGATCCATGGGCTGCAAAATGATTAATGTGTGTCACATAATGGACACGAAAGGAGGGGAAAAAAGAGTAATGGGGAAGATAATGAGAGAGAAGCTATCATCAGAAGCCATTCACAACACAAAACCAACAGTTGGTGCGTTCTTGGCGGAAAACATCAGTAAATCAATAGAACTAGAGCTGAACAAACGATTAAAAAGGAATATGGAGTTCCAGAAAACGTTGTTATAAAACCTCTAGGTTCTCTATTAATTTCATCGGGTTGTCAAATTTTGGTATGACCATAATTATATATTTCTACAATAGTACTGATTTTTTAGGGATAAGCCTCTAGTCTAATGGTTTGGAGAAGATTAATTTTGCTGAATTGGCGCTATATGTTCACAATACCTAAAGACTTGGACACTACCTAACATAAATTACTTTCATCGTTTTATATGAAGCTCAGTTAGAGATGCTCCAGGTGTTATATTAATGAAGCTATATTGCTTTAATACTAAGATCTTCATCACAGATAGAAATTTGTTTCAACTCCAAGTAACAATACAAATATGATGAGGAGAAATTTAATCGCCAAGTTGTGAGGAAGCAAAAGCAAATGAACATCAGCCAGGGAATGTGTAACATGTTCTTTCAATATAGCGGCTTTAATAAAGAGTAGGACTTTGGTTTATACTAGGTCTCTTGAATCAGTGTTATGATGACGTTAGGGATCAAAATGGTAAGCAAATAAACCAAAATTCTGTTCAGATATGTTTGTAGAAACTATGGATAAACAAAAGTTAATACTGAAATGGGATTAAGAAAATATATTGTTCATCCAATGCTAAGCAAATAAACCTATAATGGAAATTCTTATTACTCCAAGTTTTTCAGAAATATAAAGACTAAAAAAATTGTATACCAAAAACTTACCTGTGAGGCCAAAATTTGAGCTTTGAGATCAGCAAATATCTGCAGTAGAAACGCAGTTCTGTCAGCTAAATAGAAGAAGGCGTGCATGATTTTAAGATTCTAAAGGAGCAACAAGAAGTGCTCAACAACATATTCAATTGAGATTTTCATCGGTTTCCTAGTGTGTCAGCAAGCACATAGCAAACCTTGATATTGGAGTTGCATTAAAAGCATCACACACCATTTAACAAGCACAGAAGTGAGGGAAAAAACAAAATTTATCTTAACTCATCATATAAAAAAAAGTTCAGAAAAAACATAGAAAAGAACCATAAAAAACAAGGGGATTGTGACAAGGAAGTGGAGCAGAACTTCTTGACCTTCTATCCTGTCTTTGAAACAAGCTAACTATAACCAAAAATTGGAAATGAAAGGGAAGGAATGCGGAAAGGATTTCAAAGACTTCTGCTTCTATGTTGGATTTAACATTTCCCCTTTAATCGGGGAAGATTCAAATGCAAAAGGTACCACACAAGGACAGGGTACAATGTGCTCAAAAGAGCTCCCACTTGAGACTTGAGAGAAGAGATCAGCTAAAACCAAGTAAATATTTTAGCAACAGATAAAGTATGGATCTAATAATATTGGATATCCATCTTTTTATTATTCATTGTCATCCGCCAATATATGTTGGACACAAGTCTCGGGCAGATATTATTTTTCTTAAAAACAACAACAACAAAGAGTCCAGGTGACAAGCTGCTCAATAAACCAGTCAAACAGGTTTTCTTGTCAGCTAATGAAAACACCGTCCATTGCAATTTTCTTTTATCCTTTTTATTCAAACTGGTAATGCTATTAGTTTAGACAAGCTCAAGGATTTAAGTCATATGGAATGAGAATGCTAACATGAATTTTGTTTGACTTTTCATATTACCTATATCACCGCACAGTTTAGTTATAATGTTCAAATTATACAACTGTACGGAAAAATAATCATCTGGCGGACCAAAATTGAAAGTGGATAGCAGAGAAACTTAAGTAACAACTTTGCAAATTATTACCTGCTCACTGATAAGAATTAAGCTCAACATAGGCCTGCTAAGACTCCATTGGTTGCCACAATCCTCAAACAAAACTATCTCGAATAGGGTCTTCAATATCTGTAATAAAGGAACAGAAAATAATTGGACTGTCCAAAAAGAAAGATTGGAAGAGAAACCATCACATTTGGTTCATGACAAGAAGAAACGAATGTACAAAAGGTACCTTAATTCTCATATGACAAATATTAAGGGTTCTAATCATAAAGCAGGACTGATACCTTGTAACATCCAAGGAATTTGGTCTTTAGAGTTCAACTTTTGTAGTAGTTTATCTAATACAAAAGATATTTTGTTCATAGTTTTTTTTAATCAAAATCTTTGATTATTTTTCACTTCATACAGCTGGTCTAGTACTCCAGCAGATAAGTAGATTCACAGTACTTATGCGGCATGTAACATTTCTATATCATTTACTTAATAAATTGATACTGAGAATTTGAATTAAATAAATGAATTATAATTTCAAGAATTCATAACACATTATTTACAAATAATATACACTCTTGGAAACGCATTGTTGGAAGGGGCAGCACGAACCCTGAACATGGACCAAAAGGCGGACATGACATACCAAAAAAATATACACACTCTTTGACAATAGACTTGAGCTCTTCACATTATAATAGGCCTAAACACCATTAATCATTTATATCAAGTCTAGTTGCCTTATCAATTGCTTTTGGAATTAGAATCTTTAATTCATGCCAATTTACTTTTAATGCAATGTTGTTGATTGATGCTAATAAAGATATAATTAACTAAATTGGTATTTGAGTGTTGATTTATTCACTAGTAGGCAAGGGTAGAATCGATATTCGGACATATTTCTGTTGTGTTATTAATTGGACAAGAACTTGAACGCTTGTGAGCGATGAGGGCTATTTAAGAGTGATTTTTATTCTGATATATTTGTTTTGGAACTAACATGCTAAATCTTCTATGATGTATGTATGTATGTTCTGTTAGATAGAAAAATATTTCATGGGATGTAAAGCAATACACCATATTTCATGACACAGACTACAGGAACCAAACTTTATATGATACATCAAGCTAATGTAGTGAATATCCAGGGATTGAACTAGTCTGAAAAAGATAAACATTAATGTTTGAAGTTTATATCGCATTATGCACCAAAGTAATAATATGTATTAGCATACGAGGACAAAGTGTCGAATGGATGCCTTCTTAACACAAATGCAAATAACAGCAAAAGAAGATGTCAGGAAGTCCATCACTCACTTGTGGAAACAAACTAGGACAGTCTGCAATATGCTGGGCAAGTTTGGCAGCAGCAGGAGAAGTGGGTGCCTCCCCCATAGTGATGTTGTTGAAGTAAAAAGCAGCCAAATTATCAACAGCTGCTGCACACTGAAATGAAATGTTCGTCATGTGAAATTGAGTTTTAAAAGAATATAGTATTTTGGACCTGGGAAAGGAAGTCGGAAGGGATATCAGACATGAAAATTTTCAAAAAAAACTCCCATAATTTCTACTTATGTGATCAAGGAACAGCTTAAAAATTAAAACAAACAGTTTTAGCAACAAAAGAACAGGTAAACCACAAAATTTTTACAGCACAATACAAACCTGTGACGAGATATTCATATCCAGGCCTTTAAGACCAGATTCAAGGGAACCAACAATATGCATAAAGGTTGCCGCATCTAAATTCAATATAAAATTGATGTGGCTGTTGAATAGAACCTCTAAGAAAGAGAAATATGCCCTCGTTAACTGCAAAAGAAAAATTAAACATTTACATGACATTGCTATTCATTCTAGTAATAACACAGGATATTCACATAACATGATAACAAAGGACAATTACATGACATGATAACAAAGTTGACATCATACTTACATATTGGTACATTTCCTAGAAGACTAGAAGAGCTAATGGTGTCTTGGAACTTTTCCTTTTTATTTTCGGTTAGGTAAGGGCAACTGAATTGACCCACATTTAGGTCTTCAGTGTTTCACTTCAGATCTCTTATTTTGGGTGATTTGCTTACAACAGCAACGTTATTCTTTACATTTTTTTCCTTACTATAACTCCTGTTAATCAACTTTTTCACATTGTACAATGCTTGTATTATACCATGAGAAGACTATTCCTCTTCCCAACTACCATTCTCACAACTTGCAACAAATCAGAGGCTAAAGGTTGAAGTTAAAACAGGCAAATCATTTCCAAGCTCAAACAAACTGCAATTGGAAATTTAAAAAGGAAAAAAAGAAAGTCCACAAATTGAAAGGAATGCAAAAAGAAATAACCATTACTTGATTCATCATTTTCTTCAAGTGAGAAGACAATTGCAAAACCCAAAAGGAAAAGGAAAACCAACTAAATCTAAGACAACCATCAAAATTTATAATAGAAAGACACTTAGAAGAGATGATGGAATAAAAGGAACAAATAGCAATGTTGATAACAAACAGATTTGTAGTTTTTAAGAAATTAGACTGCAAAAGTTGAACTGTGAGTAGGACCAAGGCTTTGAAATGAAGCATGTGGTTGAATCTGATACGGATGGTAAATGCAAAGCTTTTCTGAACCCAAAATCCTGCACAAACCCAACCCGGTTTCACCAAGAAAAGTAAACCTCCAACCCAAATCCGGACCCATATCCAAAATAACCCAAACCCAATTGACTTGAAAGACCAACCCAAAATGTTCACAAATTAAATTGATACGACTTTAAAACCAAACAATTCAGTCCTGAATTTACTCGAATTCGATGACCTGAACCTGAAAAACTAACTACCAGAATTGAAAGACAAGAACGAGAGTCAACCAAACTCAGAAGTGATGCAACCCAAACCTGATCAGCACAATTGCCACATCTAGTTGTTGGGAAGCTTAGAAGCATAACTTTGGTTAAATGCAGATAAAATTTTAGTGCTATCCATAGAAATATATAGGTCAACAAAGTCAACAATCAAAATTACCTGTGTTACACAATTTTTATTCATAGAGAATAGAGATCCTTAATGAATGCGACTTCTCAAGTAACAAGTGCACAAAACACAAGCTATTTAGATGGAGGTTTCACAAATTCGGAACTGATTAGACAGGAAGTATCAACACTAGAAATTTTTTAAATATTCTGCACGTTAAAGAATTGCAACCAAACTCATGCATACCTTTCGAAATGCCAATATATCAGCCAAAGGAATTGACAATATCATCTTTAGAGCAATGTCAAGTGCATCAGAGAGTGCCCTATCACCATAAAGTTCAAAAACACCAAAGTTTACATAGTTTCCAGCAAGACCTGCCATTTGTTGGTCGGAAGTTAATTTGTGATTTCAGGAAATCTTTAATAAAACACAATATACAACAAATACAACTTTCACGAAGACTCTGATTCTAATGTCCAACCACTGTGCCAAAATGCTGCAGTCCCTAATTTTCTTACAAGTAGCCTGGTCAATCATTGAGCTGGGATACTAGGAATAGTGGGTTGCTCAGCCCGTGGACAGCTGCTTAGGATTATTTGATTACTACAATGCCTTCCTATAAAGGACATCACTACATGGCTGACACGAAAAAACTTCTAAAAGAGCTAGTTCAGCATATTACAGTATGCACTGATGAAGATCTCTACCAAAGAAAAAATATCAATCTAACAAAGCATGCACGTGGTAAATATAGAAAAGCTGTACTCGCTATTCTTAACTAATAAAAATAAACCGTGCTTTACTTTATTGATCTTATGGACCTCAGAATTTAGCTCTGTACATGGTTTACCACCATTGGTTCAATTTAGTGATTAACGAACATAAAAATATAAAATTGCTGGTTCATATCCTGACCTCTTGACAGAATAGTTAGTGAAATCCATATTCCCTTGTACTTGAAGGCATATATATCAGCAGGATTAGGCAGAGATAAAACCCGTGTCCCATATGCTACAATTAATTTACTGACTTCACGGAAAAGAAGAATCCCATTAGGAGAAGATGAGTCGAATGTCAAGCGTTGTGCTTTGTTCAAGACAAACTCAGCCATGAACTTTAACAAAGGAGTGGTAACCTGCAGTGTTAAATCAAACAATTACATATCCAGGATTAGGGTTTATTGGCTGAAACTAATGCAATAAATGCACTGCAAAAAATATTTGAATGGATACAAGAAAAATTGATTATAAGAAGACAAGCTAAAAGTTACAAGTAGCCTATCACAAAATATACCGGTAAACCATTAGGGGAGATAATGGCAGCAATTGTGACAACTAAATTAACAAGAACGAAGCAAAATAAAGATTTCCTGCGTATTACAGAAAAACCTTGTACACCTAACATATAACCATGCTTTCAATCTTAAGTAATGCATATAAAGGAATGCAAAAGTATTTTAGATGGCCACTGGTAAAATCAGCTTTAATATTTTGAATCCTTGAGAAAAAGAGAACAGCAAGATAATAGTACTATATAGATGAATAAGATGAAACAACAAATAAGATATCCAGGACAGCAGCAACTGAAAAAACTCAAAGAGTTATGAATGTACCTCTGGTGTGTCAGTCCAGTGAGTAATTCCTTTCAAGATAAGTGGCATGTGTGCAGGATATAGCCAATCAAATAGAAGACCATATGTTCTACGACTGAAGGAGTTCATGAAATGAAAAATACATTGTTGAGGAATTTTCTACATTTAAAAGAATTCAAAAGATTCAATAAATACGAACCTGTTTGTGGCCATTGCAATTCCTCTAAGATCCCTCATTAATCCGATTAAAGCATACTTGACTGCATCAGTACGAAATACTGCATCAGGTGTGGATTCCAGGCTGAGAAAGACCTAAAGCACCACAAAACGTTAATGTAGTCAAATTGAAATAATAAATAACGAAGTAACAGAACAATTTCAGTGGAAAAACAATTGAACAGACAATTCATGTATGTATGAAAAAGGTTATGACATCACTTTATGTGCATGCATAAATGTGTGAATGTGTGTGTGTGTGTGTGAAAGAGAGAGAGAGAGAGAGAGTACTTGCAAAAGCGGTTCCATTGAAGACTTGAATTTGACAGGGCTCTCCTCCATAAATATCAACCACCCAATGGTGTAATAGAAAGTTGTCCTGCTACGAGAGCATCTATATTCTTCTAAGAAAGGAAAATGCTCTCTCTGAAATAAAGTTCAAGAAATAATGTCATTATCCAGAAGTGTTAATTCAAAGAAACAAACAAAAGTGATTGGACAAAAAAGAAATATGTTGCGAGTGGAATTACAGTATGATTTGCAATTATAAATTTAACAGTGTCCAGCTTCAGAAGCAACTTTCCAGTCATGTATCTGCCGAATCATGCATTGGTCAAACAAGCAAATTACTTTATGGGAAGCGAACAACTTTTATCATACAGAAAACAAACAGATTTAATTCTATTAGACAAAACAACGAGAAAAGCTTACCCGGATGCCAATTCCAAGAACAAACTTAAAGTGTGATCAATGACTTCCCCACTCTGAAATAAACACCAATTAAGTAAAAGTATGTACCAGCACATTACATAACCAATATAAAGCCAGATCAAAACAGTCACCTCTGTGTAGCACTTCAGGTTTGTAGCTATCTTCCCGACAATCACATTTAATAGTAACAGGTGATCATGGAGTCCAAGCAGCTCGGATAAACGGGCATATAACTGCTGTAACAGGGTGGAAGGCTCAACTTATATACAGACCATTATTAAATTTTTCCAAGAATATAAAAGTAATTGGTTTTACCTTAGATGAATGCATTGCTTGATCACCAACATAGGACTTGCGGAAATGCTGGAAGAAAGTGAGAATTGCTCGATCAAGTCTTTGTTTACTTACCTCGCCATACCTCTGCCAAATGCAAATTTGAAATAATCAATTAGAAATAAGTTTGTAAAATTCATGAAACATTGTCTGCAGATTAACAAGAATGTTTCAATGCATAAAAGTGAAGGCCAAAACAACTTCAATATGTGTATCAAGGATCTTACAGTCAGAGCTGGGTGATCTGAACATGATTAATGGACCATCAAAAGAATAAATAAGCAAATGCTTGAAAGTATAGTATGGAAGAGATGAGAGTGCATTTTGTGCAATAAAAATAGAGAAGGTAGATAAAATAAGGCAGGTGGTATCATACCATCCTTTGTTGGTGTGTGAAATATTAAGAATAAGCTAGAATGATTTCTTTTAGTGGTCAAAACTATCTCTGTACCTATCATCCTATCCCATATATAGATTTAAAGTAACCTCCCCTTTTCCATAGGATTGAGTCATCCTGAGACACCACAGTGATAACATACTAAGGCTACTACATCAGAAAATATCCAGCCCTCCAACTTCCAGCATATACTTTTGACTTAAAAAAATCATGATAATAACCAACAATGGTAACACAAACAAAACTCTCACATAATAAATGGAAAAAGAAAACAACTCCGGCCGCCATGATAAAGCATCAAATCTAAAATCGATCAACACGAGGTTCGGAGTCACGAGTTGAATCCATGAAGACAAGTCTTGGGTTTTCACTATCTCATACATCGATCCTAAATCCTCTTGTTGAAAAAGGTAATGAATTTTCGACAAGTCCAAGAAACAGTTATACAATTATAAAGCGAGGACAACTAGATTTCAACATCAAAATCATAAAACTATTTTTATATATATTAAAAATAGATATCATCAAAACCAAGCTAAGGTATACCTGACTGTGTAATCCACTATCAGTGACATTTATTAACTGCAAAACACGAGCCGAAAGTTCTGCATCGAATACTTCTTGTGACTCCATGCTGCAAGAAAGAAAGGTAAAAATATATTGATATCTGTGAAGAATGCAAGCCAAGTAAAACCATAATATAATTTGGGGCAGATTCAAGACTCCTGCTGCTGGCAATGGAATTGTTTGGTAAACAAGTCGGAAGAAATTGAATTCAACTCTTTTATTTCTCCATGAAATGAACATCAGGTGTCTCTCAAATTTCACATAGATATTTCGGTGAAATCAATGTTAAAATTAGGATTTGATTAATTGGGTTGTCTTTTTCCTTTTTAACATAATATTTTCTTTTTTTTATTTTCTTTGTTATCTTTGTTGTTTCTGTTATTATTTTATTTTTAATATCAAGATGTTTCTATTTTCATTTCCTTCTGAAAGTACTGCAAGAGAGAAGATGTTTTTTGCGAGTGTCTTTCAGTGAACTAAACACAATTGCTATTTGGTTTCATTAATATGAAAAGTAAACAACGTTTCAATTATTACCAAACATTTTCATCTTCGATCGAATTTTATTAAATTGTCCTCTAGCAGAAAATATTCTTTTCACATTAGTATGCCACATAAGATAGGATCTGGCGTTCATGTTAACATGTGCCACAATATAATGCCCATTCTAAAAGAAGTGATCATTATATCTTGAAAGTAAGTCACTTAACTCCTAGAAATGATTTAGAATGCTTTAGTTATTGATTCAATCTTAAGGAATAATGCAATATTAAAGTTAACAAAACAAAAATAAAAGAGAAATAATTTCTTACCTGCAGCCAGTACATTGTTTTATCTTAAGAATAGCAGCAATAATATGAACAATCCATGTAAGTTTAGCTTCAATGATAGAGAGTTCATGTTTATCACAGGTCTGCAATCGTGCTTTTTCCTGCAACGAATCAATTAGAAGTATTAATTAGAAACATCATATGAAAATATATATCAAATCAAAATTCCAAAAATAAGGCCTCGTTCATAAATGATCATACCGTGTATGACTGCAGAATAGGCTCCATCATGTTCATTATATACAAGCCACTGCTTTCATACTGCATTCAAGAAAATAAAGGAATCAGGAAGCAACTAAAATTTCATATTTATGGCATATAAAAGCTCATTTATCGGGCACTGAAAGTATCAGACACTCTGATCTTTTACACGTCATAGTTGACCAGCATGAGTTTTCTATGATTAAATAATACCCTTTTTATATTTTTCTTGTTTCACAATTCTGGAAAATTTTCCTAACAGAAGCTTAATGGTTTTAAAATAGTTAAAAAGAAAGTTGAAAGAGAAAAGAGAAGGCATAAATTCTAAAATATGATATTCATTTGGAGGCATCTGAAAAAGGAAAGACGTGCAAAACAGAGACAAGGGAGTCAAAGAAAGGCTTAAAAAATCTGGAAACATCTTTAAAATAATGAAAGAAACATGAAAAAATAGAAATTAAACCTGGAATCTGCAGAGGTAAGGAAAGCAATCCAGCTGATCCTGAAGCAGTTCAACATTATCTAGTGGATTTTCAGAAAGATCATCTGGAAATCCAGCCTACAGAACAAAAAAGAAAATGAGAAATCATACACTCAAGTTAAATTAATCAATCTCAAAGGGAAATCAAGTTACACGATACCTGCACAGAGTTGAATCTCGATGTGAGAAAACTCTCGGTGATCTTAGGAACAAATTCATCCAACAAACTTGGCGCATCACCCTTCAAATAGGGAACAGACGAAACCAATCTAGACCATAGCCCCAATAGATAGTATACACTACTACTTGCCCACTGGTACAAAGCATAAACTTAATTAAGGTTAAGTTGCAGAAGGTATTAAGAATAAAAACTAAATGGTTCTAGGTTCTCCAACAAATAGTTCACAAGTAATGGTTCAAGGTCAAAGAAAAATAGTTTACAGGCAGTTGGAGCCCCGTTAAGCCATATACGATCGTTAAGTTATTTTCCTGAATTCATAAAATTTCAAATATCAACCAACCTGCCAGGATTGCAAAGACTTCAAAGTGAATTCGGCCACCAATCGTATCCAATCACTGTAGCCTTGCACATTCACTAATTCTGATAACTGTGCATTTAAAATTTTGTAAACATTAGCGGCAATTCTTGTTACTGCAAAGCCAGGAATCAAATTCATTTACAAGCACCAACAAAAACACATGATCCAAGAGTATCTCAAAAAGTGATAAAATAAGCAAACGGTTCAATTGTTCAGAACCAGATAAGAACAACGCTATTGCAGTTGCACATATCAATATCACAACCTATAATAACAAGGAAAATTGCATTGCATCAAGAAGGTCCACAAAATTTTATGCCACTGTATGGCATATAACCGTGTACCTCAGTGCCGAACAACATGCATGAAGGGTACCACATGGAGAGATATATCGACTTACACAAAATCAGGCAAGAAAGTGCATATAAGTAATATGAATTTGCGAGATTTATCAAGATGATAATACTCAGTGACAACTGGAAGAAAGTGCATATAAGTTATATGAACTAAAAAGTTCGAACTTTAGAGACCACAGGCAAAGATACAGTTCGACAGACGCAGGCAGCTACATGATGACCACATGAAATGATAAAATTTTACCAAACATAGATGTCACATTTAGAACCTATAAAATTACCTGATAGTTCACCCTAAATCGTCCAAGGAGTCGACAGTATTCATGGTAATTATCATGATCAGCAAGACCTGATATCCAGCGCAGACATTATTTGCAAATATTGAAGGAAAATAATTAAAGAGAATTTCTGAACTTTACTGAATACAAATTATGCACCCAGTTCTGTTTCAGAGAACAGGATTGCTCAGGAGTTAAACTATAGGGGCGCACTTCTCAAAAATGAACTTATCAAGTAACCAATATTACTTGATTTTCCATGAATAATATTACAAGCAAGCAACATAACATGATACTAAAAAATTTCACCACAAATAAACAACTAACAAAAGAGAAGTTCCATGCATCAAAAGGCTTACACAAGTTATCTTAGTATATAGAGGTTTTACCCAGATCCGTCAGTAGATAAATCAAACCTCATTCAATTATCTTTCCCAAAGTCATACCGTACAACTAATGTTGGGGTCAATAATCTAGGCCTTCGGATAAACATTTTATATTGAAACATGGGAGAAAAAACTGTAAACTTTCATTTAAGAGACATTTTGGCAAAAGCCAGTTCAAACAGCTTTATGAGCATATCTTTGAAAGCTATGCCTAAGGAAGTATTTTCGCTTAAATTGACCTCAATAGCCACAATAGAACCCTGGAAAACAGATGAATGCATATGATATCCAACATAATAGAAACATCATAACTAGAAGAAAGCTCGTATATATGCCACAAGTCCAGGAATAAAAAAAACAGAGAAGACAACTGAATTATCTAGGACGGTAAACAACCACATAAATATAATACAAAGGATCCAAATAAAAGACAAAAATGGCATGCTTCATATGACATTCAATACAACCAAGTAATTAAAACTTCAACAGTAATTACCTACAAAAGTAAGTACCATTACGACCACTAAGTAATAAAAATCTAGTACTACTAGCATACAAGCCAATGAAACCTTGTCCTGATTGGAGAATTTCTTTCGTTCCTGTCATTAAATGAGCCAAAAACTTGGATCGGGCAGCATCATTTACAAATAAAGAACGTCTCACGGATGCTAGTCTTACCAAGCATTCCAGAGCCTGAAAAAATTATCAATTTGAGTATGTGAAATCCCTGAATAATCAGCAAGGAAGCCTCAATACGAGGAAGAGATAATTAGTTGAATTTATAACTTTCAATAGGAAAACATTTTTTATCATATCAAAGCAGAACTAACACCAAGTATGGATAGCGAGAACTTCTACTAGAAAATGAAGCATAATACGCATATATGAATTTTCATGCATAACTTCAAAAAAAAAAAACTCTAATTTCAAATTTTAATTTAGCACCCGGTTTCTAGTTTACAAAGGTTTCTGATACAAAATTCAACCTGCCAAGTTAAAAGAAGTTCAAAACAGTATGGCAGAGATACTTCCAAGAATCTGGGAAAAAGGTTAAAAAGAAGGAAAAACATTAAAACAGTACAAACCTCCTTTGAAAGAGGAGGTTTAGTAATTGAATAGTAGTCAAAAAATATCTGAAGTGTTGAAGAATCCTCCAATAACGGCCTCCAAGATGATGGAATCTGTAAAGTTACCACCACTTACTTGGTTAATTACAAATAATACCCAATGAGAGACTTTCAAGCAACAAAAAAGTTAAAAGAAATTCACAGTTGAGAAAATGTTTCAACGATACCTGAACAGTACCAAACTCTTCAGAGCTTTCATCAATTGATGTCCCAACAAAATCAAAGGACAAACATTTATGTGCAAGAGAAAGTGCCAGCTCTTGCAATCGACTTGCAACTGCATATTTCATATCAAAAAAGAACCAGCAACAAAAAATCATTAGAAAAATAAGAGGACAAGAATAGGGAGTCAAGGAAAAGGGAAGGAATCCAAAAAATGAGAAAATATGGAATGTTACCATCATTTTGCAGGTGACGCAATGCTGTTAAAGACATTTGGAATATTTGAGAAAGTGACTGATCCCGGAATGAACAAGCTACCCTTCGATGATGTGTGGATGGCAACCCCGGATTAGGCTGACAATTAAGGTGTCAAAAGATGCACAAATTCGTCAAGAACCCAATGCAAGCACAAGAATAAATGATTGTAACTGAAAAGAAACGGAAACACAACTGTGTGAAAAAGAAACTGTACCCAGTTCTGAATTATAGGTGAAGTTAAATAACCTAGGTATCACTTCACAATTCAACAAAAAAAATTATAATTTTATTTGGGAGGGGGAGGGTAATACTAGATAAGCTTATCTTAAAGATTTTTCTAATGCTATTTCCCATTTTAGGAACTGGAGGCTGTGGTGTACTATAAAAGTACATATCAATGACGGTTTCCTAAGTACTCAATAAAAATATTATATGACGCCAGATTCTTGAAACATGTCATAAAACAGACAACTAAAAGTGCTTTCTGCCAAACAAGAATGCTTCGGGTACAAATCCCTGCTCACTGTTTGATGCTTTGTTCAAGTTCACTAATTGTTTGTGAACTTCTAATGCAAACACGGAATGTGCCAAGAAAAAATAGCTTCGAGAAAAGATTATTGGTAAACTTCCAATTCAAGGACAACTTTATATGGATGGAGAGGAGAAATTAAAGGACAAACAGCCAACAAATGAAACTCTGCTTACATTTTCTAGCTATCAACAACATAAATAGATAAAAATTTATGTCTGGCCGGTAAAATAGAGAACAAGGACACACAGTATGTTCTACCCCATAAATTAAGATAGTAAACATTATATACCATCATATGAATCCCTTGAAGTAACATATTGACATAACAACTTTCATACCATATGACAACAGTAGTGACTACCAGAAACAGAAAGATAAATTAAAAACATCAAGATAACTTACCTGATTCATCTCAGAGACAAGTTGATTTAGTATCTTCAAACCAATGGCATAATGTTCTGAAGTTCCCTGGTAAAACAAAGTGCCAGTAAGAAAGAAACGTCAGTAAACTTTGCAAACTAACAACGAGGAAAGGAAGTCATGCAAAAAAGTTACAGCACAACATTTATAGGAGTCATTAATAAAGTTGAATGATTTAGGATGCTAATCTGAACAAGCAGTGATGTTTGCGAGTGACAAATAAGATAAAAACAAATGCATTGACTCTAATGAGAATATTGCATTAAACAAATTAAACCAAGATATCTCAGCCATGCACAAAGAACATACATAGCATTAGCAGGTTCAATATCGGAATTCAAATTTCCAAGGCATGAAGGAAGTAAGAAGGCTAAAACCAACGAAGCTTGAAACCTCTCAATCACACATATCATATATAGCGTGTATCAATGTGTCAGTACTGTTTTAAAGCTTAAACAAATATGCTATGATGTACTCATGCACATGACATAATGTACTTGATTGTTGCTTTCAATACATTGCTCTTTGCTTCTGGAATAACTTAAACATTTATAACAAAATGCATGGTTTTCCTCTTGCAATTTAAAACAATTTTATTGAAAATAGCATCGAATCATAACCACTTATCACAATCTCGATTTATCCCCTTTGCTTTCAGCTTAGAGCAATCTTCTCAAAAGAAAAAAACTAAAATGAGAGCCTAAAAAACAGAAAATCACCTGGCTCAAGAAATTAGTCGACTCCTTAACCACGTCGTGGAATCTTTCATCATCGAACCATCCAAATTTCGTCACTCGGCACAACAATTGAATCAAAGATGCAGTGACAAACGGCTGCAGTTTCGGTCCTCTAGTCGCCAAATAGTTGAAAATATAACTCCCTACAAAATTAAAACAAACAAAAAATAAATAAAATCAAATCTCGTTGTAGAAATCAAAAAAGGAGGAAAGTGAAAGAAGCACTCAACATACAGATATCGAGGCGAAGATTCAAAGCGAGGCTATGATCAGTGACTTGTTTCAAAAGACTAGAGCTAGCGAGCATCAAAGCATAAGGAGTCAAAGCATTCTCAAGAATGTACTGGCATTGCGAAATGTAATTAGTGTTAACCGAGAAGCATTTCAAAGTGTTCTCCGCGTGAGCTCTCTCCGCCGAGTCCTGCGAATTGTACAGCCTCTCGCATAATGCTTCTAACTGCGCCAAGTTCTCCATTACCTCGATAACCTGAATCAACGCCAAAAATAAAACATTCAGAAAAGTAAAAATCAAACCGATTTGATCGTTTCAAAAAAGCAAACAACAAAATGATAATCGGGAGATGAATGATATTGATCATGGTTTTACCTTGTTTGGATCGCGAGAGAAAGATCCAGAAAGCGGCGATTTAGTAGAATGAAGAAGAGAACGGGGATATGATACTCGGAAGATATCGAAGAAGAAAAGGAGGGTTTGGTTTTTCTACGATTGGATGGAGGAATCAGCAATGTGGTTTTTCCATTTTACTTATTTTTATTTTTATTTTCCATTTTCCTTGCTTGTTTTTCTTTTTCCTTTTTTTTTTGGATTTTTGGGATGTTCCGTATGGCGTATGATACAAGTGTTGGCTTACCTTTGCTTTTTGACCATTGATTTGATTACTCAGCCCTACATCAAACGGCTGATGGCTTTAATCAACAAAATGTTGCTTCAAACAGATGTCTAAAATTTGTTTAAGAATAGTGTTATGGTGTAATTAAAATGTGGTGAATTTATACAAATTTTGATTCAATTGGTAATAATTTGTATAATTATACAAATTCTTACTCGATTGGTAATAATTTGTGTAACTACACAAATTATTACCCAAAGCAAAATCTACACAAATTGTTACTCAATTAGTAAGAATTTCGATTCTACCTAAATTATTATCCACACAAATTCTTATTATTTTAGTAAGAATTTATGTAGCGCCTTCTTTTTGCCTCGCCTTAAGCTGCTTGATCCTAGAATTTTTTAAGAATGGACAACATAACGCAAAAGATTAATTAAAATTCGTTTTAATATATATTTAAAAAAAATATATGTAAAAATAGCATTATAACTACGTGCTCAAATTCAAGGTTTTTTAGAAATAATATTTTTTTCATTATAATTTCAATACTCAAATTTTTAAATGTTGAAAATTTATTACGTATTTTTTGAAAATATCAATTAGAATTGCATGATGGCTTTCTAGTTTCTAACACCACGTCTATTACAAATTTCACAAGTAAGATTTAGAACATAATTAATGAAGTAGCACATCTCATACTCTTCCTCTTTTATATCATTTTGTGCATACATTGTCAAAAGAAAAAAAATATGTATGGACAGATATTACGTTAATATCATCTTAAAACTATTATATATTTATAAATATATATTAACAAATTTATCTGGTTCACACAGGGTAAAAAATCTTCAAGAACATACGCAAATACTATCATGCATTCATAAAAATGGATCGATCAATCCCATTTTATTCATATAACTCTATTTAAAGAATTAAATCTATTAAATGGTCTCAGTTGTAAAAAGATAACATTATCTTTGTTTATAATGCAATTCCAATCAATGTAACAACTAACAAGTGAATTTATTCAAATTTAACACAAAACTATAATACTATCTTATCAATGAACTAATATGTTCAAATTAAATGATAATAATAATAACAATAATAATAATAATAATAAATTCAGACCTGAACATAATAATAATAATATATTAATCAACTAAAAGTCAGTGCAGAATTAGTATATTGATACCATGGTTAAATAAAAAAAATCCTCACATATGTTAAAATTTTAAAACAATTTAAATTAAAAGTTAACTATACCATAAAAATATATTAATTCATTATTGACCAAGTTTTATTTATGTTTCTATGCTTTATTGGGTTTCTTATTTCCAAATCCAAGATGTTAAATTCATGCTTAGTTTTGGGTGATTTGTTTCCCAACAAAAGGACTGCTGCTTTTGTTGATTATGCCGCCTTCCATCCTCTGTAATCTTCTAAAAGAATATCAAATTCAAAGATGTACTCTTTTAAAAGAAAAAGAAATCTTGACGAAAACGGAACGATTAGATGAATCTGGCCCAATTTTCGACCATTTGATGATGTCTTGGGGCATCAGCAATCATGTAAGATATTCCTAGTATGATTGGAATATTTGACCACTCCTTTGCTATTGAAATAAGTTGATTTGGTGCCAACCACGTTCGGCAACTCAAAATACCAAGCTCCCTTTCATTGAAAACAAATGTTCAAAATTGTTACATAATCTTTTATGGATAAGATTTTCACTCGCATTTCTATTCTAAACAGATCAATCGTGCTACATCGGATACCTTATTCGCTTTCCGTTTTAAGCATCTTTAATAGCCGTATCCTGACATAATCCATGATCATGGCAACATGTTAGTACTCGATATTAGTATGTATATGTACAACATAAAGAACAAGGATCACTTTAGATTCTGAAGTGCAAACCTGAATTGTCCATGGGGTTGCCCATAGGCACGGGCTCTGGTTCCTTTATTTCAACAACCACACAATCGGACATCAAGAATGTCTTGGCCACTGACGATGCATGCTCTAAGCAACATCTGACCACCTATATTAACAAAAAATGTAACTACACTTGTCTACAATCATATCAGAAGCCGAGAAAGAATCTTGGTTTAACATGCAAAGCAATATTACGAAGCCAGAAGCCATATTCTGAATAAATCTTATCATTAAATGTTCAAAAGTCCGCCTGTCGGAGGCAGATTCTTACTAACCTTGGTTGGATCGATAATTCCTGCCGACATAAGATCCTCGTAATTTCCGGTGGCGGCATTGAACCCATACCTAGGGTCATTGTTGGAGAGCACCTGAAAACAATTACATAACAGAAGGAAAAACCACATCAATTAGCAAACTATACAAAAAATGGTAAGAGTACTCATGATAGCTTCGAAATAACTTCAAAACATTGCATCTCGGACCTTCTCGCTTACAACACTTCCATTAACACCAGCATTCTTAGCTATCAATTTTAGAGGGTAACTCAATGCTCTTTTAACAATATCTGCTCCAACCTACAGCAAATCAAGAAACTTAGTGAGAACGGAACTTGGAACAATCTGAAATCTCCGGTGAACAGGTTAGCTTTCGGTAAGTTGTAAAGACAAAGACTTACCTTTTCTTCATCATTAGCAAGTGATTCCTTAATGGCATCCACCTTAGAAGCAAGTCTTAGCAAAGTACACCCACCACCGACAACAATACCTTCCTCAACTGCTGCCTGAAAATCGGTAAAATCTTGCAGTTTTATATGGTATCGAATAACAATAATTAAAACACAATCATCATGACAAGCTACGAGATGTGTTACCTTGGTTGCGTTTAGAGCATCTTCTACTCTCAATTTCTTTTCTTTAAGTTCTGTTTCAGTTTGGGCTCCAACCTTCAAAATTTCAAAAGAACATTACACAACAAATTAGATATAAATAATATATTAATTTCTTCAAATTCAACTAACTAGTGGTTTACCTGTATCACTGCCACGCCACCAGATAATTTAGCAATCCTTTCATTAAGTTTTTCCTTCTCATAGTCCTGTTCTGCAGCCTGCATTGAAGTGACAGTGCCTTAGACATTGCAAGGACAAGTCAGCAAGAAAAACTCGTAACCGTCATTAGCATAAACTTAAAAAACAACCTCAATGAGATTTTTAATCTGTGCAACTTTCTTGTTCACTGCTTCCTGGGTGCTGCCATCACCGACAATGGTGGTTGTATCCTTGGTAAGTACTACTTTAGAAGCATGACCCAAGACTTCTTTGCCAGCTTTGTCCAAGGAAAGCCCAATCTCATCTCTGATAACAGTACCTGTACACAAATAGTAGACATCGCTCAGTAATTAGCACATAAGCAGTGTGTCCATGCTTGTGTGCATGCCTGCATACACACGAGAGAAGTGTTGGGAACAATATAAGCAAATAAAAAAGAAGGGTTGTAAAAACCTCCGGTAAGAATAGCGATGTCATCAAGGTACTGGCTCTTGCGTTCTCCAAAACCAGGAGCTTTGAGCGCAGCAATCTTCAAAGAACCTCTAAGTTTGTTCACAACCAGAGTTGCTAAGGCTTCCTGTTCAATGTCTTCAGCAATTATCAAAATTGGGAATCCGCTTCTAATAGCATCTTCCAGGATGTTGATAAGATCTCTTGCATTTGTTATCTTTTTATCAACCAGTAGCAACTGCAACCAGAATGCACAGGCAATAATTGTCAACCTTCAATTCAGGAAAGGCATATATTTATCCAAAGGAAAATTTCAACCTCATGATTACAAAAGTTACCTTGCAGTTCTCATATTCCACCGACATTTTCTCACTATCGGTGACAAAATAAGGTGATATATAACCACGATCAAATTGCATCCCTTCAACAACGTAGAGGCTATTCTCGGCACTTTTTCCCTCCTCAAGGGTAACTACACCCTTTCGACCAACTTTACTCATGGCCTCAGCAATCATATTTCCTACTTCATAGTTGTTCCCGGCACTAACCGCAGCCACATCAGCAAGTTCACTGTCTTCGACCTAAATCCCACAGCACACTCATTATATCCCCCATCAAATATAAATTACAGAAAACATGACACTGTATGAGCATTAAGATTACCTCTTTCGATATAGCCTTAAGCTCAGCTACTAAAGCCTTTGTCGTCTTCTCAATGCCCCTAGTGATTAAGACAGGGTTTGCACCAGCTGCCACCACCTGAATAACAATTGCACATAGCAATTAACCACAAATAACATGAAAAGGGCCAACATTGAACTGATCTTCTACAGCCAAGAACAAACCTTGACGCCTTCAGCAATCAGTCCTTGTGCAAGAACAACTGAAGTCGTGGTTCCATCACCAGCCAAGTCATTCGTCTTGGCAGCTGCCTGTCTTACTAACTTAGCCCCAATATTCTCAACCGGGTCCTCCAACTCAACCTTGAAATTGATACAGGCAAAACATTTAATCACTCAATAACCATTAACTGAGACATTCAACATTGGAAAATACTTAAACTCAATTCTAATTTCAAGTCCGATAGCCGGTTAGAGCAAGGGTATACCTCCTTAGCCACTGTCACGCCATCATTGACAATTTTCGGGGAGCCATATTTGCTTTCAAGAACAACATTCCTACCTTTAGGTCCAAGAGTGACTCCAACCAAATCAGCAAGCTTGTTTACACCAGTCTACATCAAAAGAACATAAGATTGAGCAAAAAATATAAAGCCAGACATTCATTAGCATGTGAAACAATGACTCACTTGCAATTTCTTTATGGCTGACCCGTCCTTGTTGAAATGCAGCTCTTTTGCTGCACAAATCTTGGGCAGGCGAGATCTTCTAAGAACAACATTTCGTCTACTAACAAAAGAGGATGAAGAAATGGAAGCGAGAGATGACAATCTGTTTGAAGAAGATGGAAGCTTCTTATCCATAACCAGACCATTAGGTGCAAGAAATGAGCCAGCTGAGGACATGGCTGTGAAAGAGGATGCCATCTTACACTTCAATTGAGCTGAAAAATATTCAAAACGTTAAAATGAAAGCAAATTTCTGGATAAATAAATAAAAATTAGTGCAAAAATGAATAGAAATTAAACAGATATAATTAGAACGACGGGGAGATAGAAGAACAGGTGAAGGGAATAAAGAACGGCAAAGACAGGAAGGATCAATGACGGATAAGTGAATAAGAGGAAAATGGCAGAAAGTGAAGAAAACGCGGTGGAGAGTAGTGAACGACATGAGAAGGGAGGCGGAAGATGGTGGCCGGAGGTGCGGAGGAGCAAACGTGAGAATGAGTGAGCAAGTGAGGTCTTGCGAAGACGGGCAAGGGAGACGGCGGGTGGTCCGCCGGAAGAGGAGGTGGACCACAGTGGTGTTAAGGACTTGCGGCATCGGCGGACGGTGAAAGGAGGAGGAAGAAGAAGAAGATTAAGTACAGATTACCTTCTAGGTTTTTGAGGAGGTTTTGCTGTGCTCTGCTGAAAATGCTATCCTCATTTCGGATTATAAATTCTCTAAAGAACCGGAGAAACCTAACGCTTGGCTAATCTGGACCGTTGGATTTCACCTCATCTAATCATTTTCTTTTGTCCCGTTTTACGTCTGTTATCGTGGAACAATCTAGAATTTTATCATTCCTTACATTTCCAGAAAAGGGCAACGAAATAGAACTTATTTTACTTACTATATCCCTGTATAAAATATATATATATATATATATAGGTTTGGGTGATAAATAAATGCTTAAACTATTTTTTTTAGATAAATGATTAAATTTTTCAGGCTAAATAGGTACTTAACGTTTTCAAAGTTACTTATTTAGGTGATTGTCGTTAATTTACTTCAAAAAAATTATATTTATCAAAATTCATAAAATAACCCTCAAACCCTATATTCTTAAATCCAGTCACTTTCGTTGTTGTTTATCACGCTGCCGACAACAGAATGAAGCTTTATTTTCTTGTTGCAAAAATCAAACGTCGTTCGTCAGTCGATTGACCGCCATTTATCGTCGATCGTTTTTTTCCTTTCGCGAGTTCAACTTCATTTCGACGAAAGGCATGTCGTCTGTCAACAATTGGTGACAGAAGAATGGGGAAAATGATTACAGGGTCCGGTGATGGAAGTGGTGGGCACGCCGTGATCGACTTCGCCAACTATTGAAATCGAGATTTGAGACTTAAAAATTTAGGGAATTGTGGATATTTTAAGGATTTTTGAGAATTTCAGGGTATTATTAAAATAAAACATGTAACGTGTCATGTTTTAATTAGCTAACGAATTTTTTTAACAGTTGTTAACGGTAAGGCACTAAAATGGAAATTTTGAAAGCGTTAGGCACCTATTTGGCCCGAAAAGTACTTTGGGCACATATCTGGAAAAAAAAAAGTATAGTTTGAGCACTTATTTGACACTTAAGCCATATATATAAGAAACGAAAAATTATATTATGGGTCATTCCCACCACGTCATTCATGTGACCAACTAATAAAATTCATCTATTTCATTATTTTTTTACGAAACGAATCTTCACTCATACTTACTGTAAAACAGATTTAAAAACAGTCTTCACCAAGTGAATATTCACTTAGTAAAAATAATATGATAAAAATAATGAAATGAATAGATTTTATTGGTTGGTCTCATGGATGAAGTGTGAGGATTTAATTAAAAATATTTAAAATTTTAAAGCTTAATATGAATTTTTAAATATTTTTTAAAAATGAAGGTTCAAATTCTAATTTTCCAAATATCTTCCTCCCCTATGCCTACCTCTAAATCTTGCGTTAATTTTTGTCAAATGTTGAGGTAATCTACTCCTTTACGTAAAGCTAGTTCAATTTCTTTTACTTAACCTTCACCAATTAGCTCCAAATAGTCACCTACTTAAGTATTTAGTGGATGTTCGAAATCAACATGTCTTGTCAAATTTTATAGGCTTAAATGAAAAATAAGTATTCAAATTATATCACTTTTGAACTTTAGATACTTAAAGATTCAACTATTGTAATTTTAGGTGTCTGATCATCAATGATCGTTTAAAAAATTATTATCCATTTAGAACTAGACACATGCAGGAATATTAACTTTTTAATTTTTTGAAAAAATGTATAACTTTAAGTTTTAAAAAAATCTCAAAATTTTCAAAATCCTTCAAATCAGCCTCCAAATCTAAAAAATAACAAATCTACAAATCTTCATCACTGTCGTCGCTGACCCCACCCTTTTGGTCGTCGAACCCAGCCGACCATTTCCCCTAACGTGATGTCGTCGTAAATCGACGAACGGTATGTCAATCGAACGGTTTTTTAACATTCGTCGTTTGATGTTCGACTGACACATCATTCGCTGATTTTCAGCGACAACACGTTGAGTGAAATAGCTGGCTAAGTCTGGCGACCAAAAGGGTGGGGGCGACGACGGCAATCAGCGGCAATAGTGAAGATTTGAGTATTTGGAGATTTGGGGACTATTTTAATTATTTTAGAATTTCAAGATTTTTTTTAAAATTTTTAAATTATTAAAAACAAAAAAATAATTAAAAGAAATTATAAATTAAAATATGTCATGCGTCAAATTTTTATTGGTTAATAAATTTTTTTAACGGCAATTAAGTATTAGGCACTTAAATTATAATGATTGAAATTTTAGGCACCAATTTTTACAAAAAAAAATACTTTAGGCACCTAAAATTTAAAAATAGTATAGTTTAGGCACTTATTTTTCGTTTAAGCCAATTTTATATTAGTCTTTAAAATGATACCTAAACTATTTTTGCTTATTTTATTCTAAAAATATACAATGTCCAATAAAAGCGTACAACATATCAGGGGATGATGTTGTTAATAGAATTTGGGAGCCTACTTGATATTTTCAAAAATTTTGAAAGTTTAAATTAAAATTTTAAAAAAATTAAAAGTTTAATTTTAAATTTTTAAAAACTTGAAGAGTTAAATTTTAAATTTTCAAAAAAATGGTTACAATATAACTTAAGAATCAAATTACTAATAAAATCTTTCAATTTCATTAATTAGTCCCAATAACTGACTAGTGTTTTTTTTTACCAAAAATAGTATTTTAAAATGAAAATTCAGCATTTTTTATTAAAAATGACAATAACTTTTAACTATTTTGAATAAAAATAAAAGATTTATTTTTTTCTCGCTTTTCACAAAAAATGAGTTCAAAACTCACTTTTCACAGAAAGCGAGTTCTATATTAAATAAGTTGGTAAAAAAGAAAAAATAATAATTACTCACATTTTTAACAAAGAACTCGCTTTCTGTGAAAAGCGAGTTTGGAACTGAAACTCACTTTCTCACAGAAAGTGAGTTTTTTTTTGTTAAATAAGTTGATAAAAATAATAATTTTTACGTTTTTTAACAAAGAATTCACTTTTTGTGAAAAGCTACGCGGACACTTTGAGGTCATTTTCTAAACGACTTTGGGTGGAGGCTATTTCTCTAAATGACTATTTAAAATGAATTTTTCATATAATATTGTCGTCTATATGAATTGAAATACTGATATAGTATAATGCCACGTCATCAAATTATGTCATGTCATAACTTTTAGCATTAGAGTCTCTAACCAAATGTTTTAATTATTGGTCAAAGAATTATGGAGAGGTTCTAAGGTAAAACCTCTAATATGAGGCTAATTTAAAGCTGACTGGTTGTGAAGGTTATAAGTTCGTACATAATTTATTACAAGGTTTGTACATAATTGATTACAAAAAGTGTAATTAAAAAGGTACATACATAGTTTGTTACAAGAGATTACAAAATCCAAGAAACCTCAACAAATGGTAATAAACTATTTACATACATAGTTTAAAAGTATGAAAATGTAATTTGTTACAAAAAGTATGGTAAATTAAGTATGTACTTAATTTATTACACGTTTTACGTAATTTGTTATACAATCTGTAATAAAACGGTATGTACTTAAATTATTACACGACATCACCAAAACCTAAACCAGCTCAACCAAGGGTAATAAACTATGTACATACCTAGTTTCTTACACGAAAACCTAATTTGTTACAAAAAGTATAAAAAATTAAGTATGTACTTAAATTATTACATGTTGTACGTAATTTGTTACAAAATCTGTAATGAAAATAGTATGTACTTAAATTATTACAAGACTCCACCAGCCCCAAAAGTACCTCAACCAAGGGTAATAAACTATGTACATACATAGTTTCTTACACGAATACCTAATTTGTTACAAAATGTATGAGAAATTAAGTATGTACTTAATTTATTACACGTTGTACGTAATTTGTTACAGAATTTGTAATGAAAAAAGGTATGTACGGAAATTATTATAAGAGATCACCAACCCCAAAAGTACTCAACCAAAGGTAATAAACTATGTGCATACAAAGTTTCTTACACGAAAACGTATTTTGTTACAAAAAACATGAGAAATGAAGTATGTACTTAATTTATTACATATTGTACGTAAGTTGTTATAGAATCTGTAATAGAAAAGGTATGTACCGAAATTATTACAGGAAATCACCAACCCTTAAACCCTAAACCCTAAACTACGTACATACATAGTTTCTTACACGAAAACCTAATTTGTTACAAAAAGCATGAGAAATTAAGTATGTACTTAATTTATTACACATTGTACGTAATTTGTTACAGAATCTGTAATGAAAATGGTATGTACCTAAATTATTACACGACACCACCAACCCCAAAAGTACTTCAACCAAGGGTAATAAACTATGTACATACATAATTTCTTACACGAAAACTTAATTTGTTACAAAAGGTATGAGAAATTAAGTATGTACTTAATTTATTACACGTTGTACGTAATTTGTTACAGAATTTGTAATGAAAAAGGCATGTACGGAAATTATTACAAGAGATCACCAACCCCAAAAGTACTCAACCAAAGGTAATAAACTATGTACATACAAAGTTTCTTACACGAAAACGTATTTTGTTCCAAAAAGCATGAGAAAAGAAGTATGTACTTAATTTATTACAACTTGTACGTAAGTTGTTACAAAATTTGTAATGAAAAGGTATGTACCGAAATTATTACAAGAGATCACCAATCCCAAAAGTACCTCAACCAAGGGTAATAAATTACGTACATACATAGTTTTTTACACGAAAACCTAATTTGTTACAAAAAGTATGATAAATTAAGTATGTACTTAATTTATTACACGCTGTACGTAATTTGTTACAGAATTTGTAATTAAAAAGGTATGTACCGAAATTATTATACGACATAACCAACTCAAAAGTACTCAACTGAAGGTAAGAAACAATGTACATACATAGTTTTTTACAAGAAAACCTAATTTGTTACAAAAAGTATGACAAATTAAGTATGTACTTAATTTATTACAAGTTGTACGTAAGTTGTTATAAAATTTGTAATGAAAAAGGTATGTACTGATTTTATTACACGAGATCACCAACCCCAAAAGTACCTCAACCAAGGGTACTAAACTATGTACATACATAGTTTCTTACACGAAAATCTAATTTGTTACAAAAAGCATGAGAAATTAAGTATGTACTTAATTTATTAAACATTGTACGTAATTTGTTGATTTTTACAAAGTTCGAGCCGAGTTCGTAGCTGATGTTTGGTGTGTTCTTGATGCATTCTATCATCTCCTTGAATGCTAGCAAAAGTGAGGTCTTTGCTGTAGAAGTAAACCATAATGGGAGAGGATGAAGGGTGAAATTACTAGTTGGGAAGCTAAACATTTGAGCTTTGTTGGTAAGATGCTATTGGTGTAATTTAGGGATGACAATTTAATTGGACCGAACCCGATCTTATAAGCACAAGTTTTTTATTTTTGAAATACGAGTTCGGGCGGATCGATACGAGTTTTAAAAAAATATATATAGTTGGGATAAGGCAATTTCGAGTTTAGGGTAAAAATTTTCTGACCTATCCGAGATAATTTTAAGGCTTAAATGAAAAATAAGTACCTTAACTATACAATTTTTGAACTGAGGTGTCCAAATTATTTTTTTGCTAAAAATAGGTGCCGAAAGTTTCAACCGTTATAATTTTAAGTTCCCAATTGTAATGATCGTTTTAAAAAACACCGTTACCAATCAAAACGTGGCATGTGGCATGAATTTTAATTTTTTATACATTTTTTTGAAGAACAAACTTTAAAAATTTAATTTCTTAAAAAATCTCGAAATTCTCAAAAATCTTCAAATGAGTCCCTAAATCCCTAAAAACAAACAAAACCCAAAATCCCTAAATCTTCACCACTATTACCACCCATCGCTGTTGTTGACCTGACCCCACCCTTTCAGTCGCTAAACTCAGCCGACCATTTCTCCCGACGTACCATTGCTGAAAATTGGCGAACGATATGCCAATCGAATGACTACTTCACATTCGTCGTTCAATATTCAGTTATCACATCGTTTGCCTGTTTTCGACGATGACACGTTGGGAAAAATTGCTGGTTAAATTCAACGACCGAAAAGGTGGAGTCGACGACAACGATCAACTACGACAATAGTGAAGATTTGGGGTTTAGGATTTAAGGATTATTTTAGAAAATTCCAGAATATTAAGATTTTCTGAAAAATTTTAAATTAATAAAAATAAAAAATTAATTAAATAAATAAAATTATAAATTAAAAATGACACATGTAAAATTTTTATTAGTTAACAGTAACGAAAATAAATTACCAGACACCTAAAATTATAACGGTTAAAACTTTAAACACATGTTCTAAAAAACACTAAACACTAAATTAATAAAAATATAGTTAGTGTTATGAATATTTATCTATGTGGATGTCTATCATGATTAGAACTTTATCAAAAATGAGTTTGATTTATTTATTATTAGGAATATTATCTCTATGAATTAGAGTTTAATGTATTATGTACTTCTTATGCCTATAAATAGAATATTCATTGAAGGCATTGTATATAATTCTATATTTGAGAATAATACAAATCACCCTCCTTCTCTCATCTCTTTGTTCTTCTTGTTCTTCTTTATTTTATTCACAACACGTTATCAGCACGAGACTCTAATCAACTGAGGTCTTCATCGTTATAATTCAAAAGAAGTTACCGGGAAGAATTCGATTATAGAATAAACCAAAGATAAGTTTTTTTTTTCTCCTTATTTTTTTTAGTTACCGATTGTCTTTCTCTTTATATTTTAACTTTGTTTTAATTTTTTTTGAAAATTTTGGAAGTATGTTTGATTTTATTCGAACATTGGAAAGAGATAAATTTGTGGCTTCTCACAAACCAAAAGACGAATCGACAGAGACGAAGAGGTTGCGTTTGGTATAAATTACGTGTGTTTTCTCTTGTTCCTAAAATGGTTAATTAGCGGAAAAAGTCGATAATGTCGCGCTGTTTTCCTTACCTGCCTCCTCGGCTTTTAAAGCAGGGAACGATGAAATCGATTAAGGTTTGTTAAGCGAAAGTATTTGTGGGTTTTCATTTTTGGTACTCAACTGCTTATGCTTTTCATACTTAATTATTATTATTTGTGTTTGTATATTTGTAAATTCATAAAGTTTGATGATGGTGCATGTAAAGCCTGTTCGATTTACTGACTATACTTTATAATCATGAATAACAAAGTTATGTACGTAGAACTATGGTAGTCTTTCATATAAATTCATTAAAATACGTACTCTAGGTTTAAGGTTTTTTTTAGTAACAAAGATCTGTACATTAATGAAACACCTTTGTTGGTTTAGTTTTTTTTTTAAAGTGAATTATGACATAGATCCTTTGATTTCTGATATATTCAATTCAGCCAATACATATAGATCTTATTATTATGGTTTCATATATGTTTATTTTTGACACAATGGTTAAACTTTGTATTAAGATCAATATGTGTTTATAATATTTTATTTGATGATATTGATATTTTAACCATGTATTGAGTTTTACATGTATTTAAATAACTTGGAAAGAGACACGACATTATGAGAAGATGTTTTGGTCATTTGCTACGTCTCCATTTTCCTCGAGAGGAAAACTAATATCGGTAAATTCTTATTTTATTTTTTTATTCTTTAAATTATAATTTTAATGTGCGATAAATCATGGTGAATTTTAATCTATAAAAAGATTGTTATAAAGTCTATATTTGCTCGAAAGCAATTTTTTTCTTTGTCGAAAAACTCGACCATAGACTTCTCCCAATTTCAAGTTACGAAAATTCTTCTTGATCCAAAAAGTTTTATGGGAGGCATTCCTTGAAGTGAATGCAAAGCATGATGTTTATTCCATGCAATTATTAATGATGGGGCATTCCCTAAAGTGAATGCAAGCATGATGTTTATTCCATGCAATTATTGGATCTGTTTCATTCCCTGAAGTGAATGCAAACATGGTAAATCATTATTCAATTAGAGACATAATTTCGATATAATCCAAGTATAATTGGTTGGACATCCCGTTCTGCGAGGCTACTGGTCTCAAAGGAGGTTTTTAAAGGACCTTGTGGACAGGTTTAACAATGTCGCGTACGAGGATTAAATCTTTGTTCTCTGTGATAAGGATATGTGAAAAAGGTTTTAAAGGCCCACTGGCTCTACTCCATTCCCTGAAGTGAATGTGAGATTATATTATGGAAGGAATAAAAATCACATTAAAAGTTGTGGTCGTGGTCGTGGTCGAGGCTATGAATATATACATGAAAAATATAGTCATTTTAAGAATACTTCTACCCGCTGGTAGCGAAGTTATAAGGATGACAAGAGTGATAAAGATCATTCTAAGGAAGTGAAATCCTTTTACCAATGTGATGTTATAAACCATTGGTTTCGTACTTGTCAAATGCCAAAGTATTATGGACTTTATCCATAATCATGAATGATAAATGAAATAAAATATAAACAAAATTTGTTTATGGCGAAAATAGTTATGGCGTTATTGATCCAACTCAATTGGATATTGTTAATTTTCTCATAACCCTTGAAGGGAATAATTTACCATTTATTTTATTTCCCTTATAACCTTTAACATGAATAATTGGTTTTTCTTGTGTTAATTCGTTTTATTTATTATTTATTTATGTTGGTTTGCTTTATGTTTATTTATTTCACATATTATTTATTTACGTTTTATGTTAATTTATTATTTGAAGAATATGATTACTTCCGGAATAAAATATACAATGAATTGTGGCTATTTATGCCTAGCAGATAATGCAAGTACTCATATTGTACTTAAGCATAAGAAATATTTTTCCCATTTAAATGCAAGGGGAAATATGAGTAGTATTTCTCAAAGTACTAAAATATCAATACTTCGGAAGAGCACCTGAAAGTTTATCTCTGATAGATAATCGACTTGATATGATGTGCTATATTCTATATTTTTCATTCCTCGAAGTGAATGATACAAAGTACATATTTTCATTACCTGAAGTAAATGAAACAAAGCACATTTTGAAAGGTGCACAATTGTGCATTTCTCGATTAAAATGCAAGGGAATAATGTGAGTACTATATCCGGAAGTACGAATATAAAAAAAGGCTCTGGTTGAGCAAATATGTTATTGTCAAATGGAACTTTATTCCATATTCACAGTGCGTTATACTCGTCAAAGTTATAAAGAGAGCAATATGAGTTCGCAAACTATCCCTTTGGGAATTATAGATAACATATGTTATCAATTGGCATTTGAAATAAGCCAATATTGATATAAGTTTTGGTAGCCAAAAAGTCAGTTGAAAGCTCTAGAAGAGCTATATATTACTACCAAAAGATAATTTCAATTGAAAGCTTCGAAAGAGCTAAATATATTCCTATTTAAAGGAACAATTTTGATGGTCGTACTAGACATGTACGAGTGAGATTGAATTACATGTTATGGTAAACAAGAAGTTTATAAATTCAGAGATATATACACACATATATATATAGTTGGCATGATCGGTTAGACCATCCTGATCAATGGTGCAGAAATTATTGAGATTTACATACACATGTATTAAAAGAACCTGTAGTTCTTGTGGTGCTTATTCTCAAAGGAATTGATTAAATTCCACTTATTAAAGAACGTGAAGTTCTTGCGTTGCTTAAAGGAATTGATTAAATTCCACTTACTAAAAGAACTTGAAGTTCTTGTGTTGTTTGTTCTCAAATGATATAGATGATCTCACTTACCAAAAGAATTAGAACTTAAAGTTCTTGTATTGAAGTTGAGACTGTATGTCTTGCATATCTGAACGAAATATGGGCCCATATATCCACAAATGTGAAAAATTTTATATGATTTTAGTAGATGCATCTACATTGTTTTATCGACTTACAACCAGAAGTTTGTGAGATTGATTCTAAAAATATTCAGATTATGCAGTTAGACTATTCGTCTTCAAAAGCTAGTGGGTTTATATTTTAGACTATATCAGTTGTTACAATATTTCAATTGGATGCCTCCTATTTAATAGCTAAACTATGAGAACAAAAGAGTTATTATTTATATGGTGTTTCCATATAGTAACACTTATACGCATCAAGCCAACGAGTTATAATAAACTCCCCGTTATGATTGGTTTTTGGTCAGAAACCATATATTTCTCATTTTATGATTTTTGAATGTGCGATATGAATTGCTCCACCACAGCGCACAAAATGAGTAAATAAAAAGGGTTGAGAATATATATTGAGTACGAATCTCCTTTTATGTTTAAATTCTTAAACATTAATTGGAGAATCATTTATGACATGATTTTTCTCAACATCAGGGGGAGATAATAATCAGCTGGATAGAGGAAAATGAATTATCATTATCTAGATCCTCGTATATGAACTAGAAGTTCATAAGATAATTCATGTTATTACATGTCAACTGCCAGACACATTTACTGACCCAATGAGAGTAATTAAGTCTCATATACCAGCTGAAATGCTCTAAGTTTAAATTACATGTTAGAGCGAGAGAATGTAAATCATGCCTGAAGCATGATAGTTGAAATGGTTCCAATGATCAAAATTCTCGTAAATAGAAAGTAATATGAGATGGTCATATATTGGAGGCGGGTGCTCCTGAAGAGACCCAAGACATAACAAATAATAAAACTCATGAAGAGTTTCAGGTACCTGAAATAAAGATTGAAATCTTGAAGAGATCTCGATGAGTTGTGTCATTACGAGAATGGAACTAGAAAAATTGGAAAGTTGTCGACAACGATTTTACAAACAATTTTACATAAAATACTTCTATAAAAGTAAAGAAAGAAATCGAGGATCTTGTATAAAATCTATCCAGAAGTATAAATATTGAATTGGCCAATGTTGAAAGACGCTTTGAACTTCTAAAATAGAAGTATTTGGATCAGCAGTCCAAACACCTAAAGGTGTAATGCAAGTGAGGCACAAATAAGTAGTCGTAAATACGACTTGAACTATGATTTATGAAAAGTTTTAATTACTTCATGGTGGATGCAATTACTTTGGCAGTTATTGAAAATTTTACATGCGTCTAATTATTTGTGGATCCATATTTATCCTTGAAGGATCTAAAATGCTATAAGCATTTGGAAATTTCCGAGAAAATTTATTTAGACATGTCTCATGAATATTTTGGCGCAATTGGTATAATCGCCTTAGTGAATACTAATTGAGAAAATACTATAAGAATGATCAGATTTTCTTATGTATTTTATAAAGGAGTTTGGATCAAGATCCATTATGATAATTTTAGAACTCCTAAAGAGCTTCAAATTGGAAACTCATGAAGTACTTTCAATACAAGTACTTGAATCTTGACATCAAGTTTATCTCGACCTGAAGATCGAGCATTTTTATATATTTCTTTTGTCTATGAATAAACATAAGCTGAAAGAATCTTAAAGAAGATTCAATATGAATATAGCATATCTATTAAGTATCCCAATAGTTGTAAGATTGTTGGATGTGAATAAAGATAATTATATCTTTTCTTGGTCTTGAAGCACTATATATTAGTTGGTCAAGAAATATCTATGAATATGCAAAGATCATTACATTTAGATCTTCAAACATTCGTTGATGCCTCCTTAAATGTCGTAGAAATAATTGTTATGCACGAGGCAAGCCAAAAAAATGTGTTTGGCTAAGATTATTGACCCAACATATCCAAAAGATATGTTGATTTACTTTTACAAGATATGATAAAAGCTATCTTGTGTGAAGATAAAGCAAGATGTATATCTGAGTTTGAAAGTTGATACATCATGGAACATATTACTCCAAAGTTTCATCCCTCGCGATCTTTGGAAAAATGATATTCAAGATTAAATTATGAAGATTCAAAGATCTTCTGTGATGTTTTCATGAGGGGGGAGTAAATACGCGTTGCACTCTTTTTCCCTTAACCGATGTTTTGTCCCAATGAGTTTTCCTGGTAAGGTTTTTAATGAGGCAACAAGTTATGCGTATCAAAGATGTGTGTACTCTTTTTCCTTCACTAAAGAATTTTTTTTTCCCACTGGGTTTTTATCTTAGTAAGGTTTTAACGAGGCACATTATCTTCATAGACATCCAAGGGGGAGTGTTATGAATATTTATCTATGTGGATGTCTATCATGATTAGAACTTTATCAAAAAGGAGTTTGATTTATTTATTATTAGGAATATTATCTCTATGAATTAGAGTTTAATGTATTATGTACTTCTTATGCCTATAAATAGAAGATTCATTGAAGGCATTGTATATAATTCTATATTTGAGAATAATACAAATCACCCTCCTTCTCTCATCTCTTTGTTCTTCTTGTTCTTCTTTATTTTATTCACAACAGTTAGCACTTATTTTTCATTTAAGATTACTTTTAACTATATCTATATGTATTTATATTAAAAAAAACTATATTTATTTGTATTTAACATATTTACGAAAATACCATTATATATAGGGTTATTTCTTTTCCCAATTTGACATTGCTGCTGCCATTCATTCTTTCCTCTGTTTTCACTTTTCACGCCACATTCTTCTTCTTTCAAATCGTTTCTTAATTCTTCTGCTTTTTTGCCATGGTAATATCTCAACCTTGCTTCCCTGCAATTCTTTTGCTATTTCAATTTATTTCATTCCTCTTTTTTTTTCGTTTTTTTTTGAAAATTTATGCTTTGATCCTACATGCAAAAGTTAAGTTTGTATTTTTAAAATTTTGACAAAAAAATGTGCTGTTTTAAGTAAAATGTTCATATTCTTCAATGTATTTGCTTCTTTTTAATATTGTTCGACAATGGGATTTTTTTTTTTAGTTTTAATCTTTGACTTTGGTGTTATTACATACTGTGTTTGTATAAATTACTTTTTACAATTTGACATTAAGTCATTATAATTTTATCACTATAAACCACTCAGTATCCGGAAATGTCAGATTCCGTAAAGAAAGTTATCAGAACAGAAGCATCTGCTTTGATGTAAAGCTTGAAGCTTAAGCTAAGAAAGAAGAATCAAACCAATCGATCTAAGTCCAATTTCCTCTTTTTTTCCTTAGATCTTTCGGCGACCGATTTCTCGCTGGCATGCATGAACAGCGATGATATAAAGAGATTTGGTTGAAGCAGCAGCAGATAAAGTCGCAAACATCAATGGCGGCAATGTGGTAATCTTTACGAGAAAGTAATTATATTTGTTTTAATTTTATGCTAATGGGTGAAGTTGTGAGGGGAGTGGTAGTGGACCACGCTCTGCTTGAATATGGAATCGAACAGCCCCAGAATTTCAAGACCAACCCAACCCTCTCTCTACTCCGCAAGCTCCGATTTTCCGATATCTATACGGTATAAACTACTAAATTGATGCTTTTAGTCTTTGACCTTACTTGTTTGTTTTGATTTTATTTGGATTACCCATTGCTCTTCTCTCTTATTGCAGGCCATTTCCTACGGGTTGCCTCTTTCAGATGAGCAAGTAAGTAAGATTTATTGTTTTGTTGTACTTGTTTATGGTTTCTTATTGATAGGAAGTACTAAATTGATTTGATCTTCCAAAGATTTTGAAAAATTAGAAAAAGAAACTGGCTATACCTCTATTGGATACATACCCGTATATCCTATATTCTGCCGGGTCTCTTTAACATACCCGTATTAGACGCCGGTACCTAGGACTCACCCTGAGTATGTCTGTCTAGCATAGATCATCACTATCACTGCCATTAATAACATTTGCTCAGGTTGGATTATAGATATATATTTACTTCATTTTTTATGTTTTTCTTAGGTTAATCTCCTGCAGACGACGGCTGAGCTACATTCTTTTAAATGCCTTCCTTTGACTGCATCTTCCTCGGACATTGCACTGCGTGAGATTGCCCAAGCTTGGGCTCATATCTCAGGCATCATCTTGTATCTGGTTCCTAACCAAGACGGCTCTCCCAAAATAAGTTGCACATACTTCTCGATTGCTCCTGGTGAGCGCTGTTTAATCTTTTCATTCCTAGATAAATTACAATAATCAGGAAAGCTATGTCAACTTTTGCTCTGCAAATATGTATAACCAGCTTTTCTGGTGACCTACTACTACTAGTGTTTTTGTTGTTTTTTTGCATTCAAGAGGGATAATGCCCCTGCTTGACCCAAATTCATTTTTCCTCCCTCAAAATTGCTTCCTTTTTCTCAGATGCTGAAGTTACCAGTGCACTGCACAAGTCAAACAGGATATACATGGATAAATTGGAAGAGCTACCTTTGACTATTTGCCGCTTAAATAAAAAGGTCACCCCTTATCATTCTTTTCTATGCATTTGCGAAATCTTAACATGCTGTCAAATCTTTGAACCATTGTATTCACCAGCCACATGAAAACTTCACATGTCATAGGGGTAATTATGAAGAACTAATGGAACTTATGATGTGTAAATGATATATGTTTATAATACACAGGTCTCTCCTTTGATTATGAAAAATAGTAAGGATTTGCCTCGAGATCAATTTATTTTAGACAAACTTGGGTTTCTCAAAGGAAAACTGCTTTTCATGACTTCTTTAACATTTTTCTCAGGCAATAAGCAACGATGTTGTAACAGTTGGTTACGTTATGAAGCCTTCTCGTGAAGAAGATTTTGCCAAGGTCAGCCCTTTGAAAACAAAAGAAATTATTCAGTCTTCTTTGGAAGAAAAGAATTTTACTAAAAACAAATACAAACTTATAAGTTATGGCTTTTCCTCTCCTTTCAATTTTCCTAGAAACCAACTCAACAAGTTATTATTTTTTGTTGTTGTAGTTGTTATGATATATATTGACCAACCAAAGCTCATGTTCACATATTCTGTAGAGGGGTGCCTTTCCAATGTGTCCAACTCCCAATGGGTTGATCTTTTTGCCCTTAACTTTTGAGCTTCCTATAGCAACACAGTTAGAAGAGGTTGATGTGATTCTCCACAAAGCAACCGATGAAATTGTGTCCATTGAATTAAATAGCTCCTCAGAACCTTCCTACAAAATTGATTACACAAACGGAATGCAAGAACTGCAAAGGTGACTTTTAACATATATGCATGTGTCTTCTGTATGCATATATGCGCATACAATATAAATCTTTTGGGCTTCCTTATCTCTGGACAGTTGTGTCTGACTACATGGTCTTTTTATTGCCAAGAATGGTACTGTCTTCTTAATCTTCTGTATTTATCTAAGAAAACGGTCATTTTAGTCCATAGTCCTAGAATAATTTTAGTTTGATGTGAAAATCATAGAACTGCTTTCTAATTAGGGCTGGTGCATGTACAGGTATATTAAAAGCCAAAATCACTGCTTCGAAGTTGATCCACTTAATAGCATTTACCCTGTACTTGATCGGTTAAAGATCCAACAAATTTTACTTGGGGTAGAGGAACTTAATGCAGCAGGAAGCTGCAAAGTCAGGGCCCCTCACTTTCTCAAGGTCTTTATGGAGCTTTTTCTTAATTTATAATTTGCAGATAATGTTACTTGTATGATTGAACTGTATATGCTACTAGAATAAAGCCTGTGTTAGACATTGTTACTGAGTTCCAGTTGCTTGCATGATGAAGTTTGTCATAATAGGAGTTGATACTTCTCCTCTGAAGTTTATTCATAGTTTAACTTGTCTAAATGTTCTATAATTAGGAAATTGAATTGACAATATGTAAGTGAAAAGAGTGTTTTTTTTTTATTTTGGTAGATTGCAACCTGGTTGCCGTTTCTAGTTGTAATGCCCAGGACATCCAGAAGATGCGCTGTTTCAATACTTTGTTCAAGCTTTGAATGAAATGGGATCTATGTAATTCATCTTTTACATAGTCTTGCCTTGAGTTGGGTGCATTTATATTTGTCTTGGCTTCAAATATCATGTGGCAGTATTATAAGTTGGAACATTTTATGTTTCCCCTAATGGTTACTTGTTTATTGAGATAATATTGTCGTCGTTGTACACATTTGAATCGATGGTTAAGCCAGTTTATGGAACCACCTTTGTGACAACAATCTTATGTGTTGGTAATATTTCCATTTGCCAAAAAAAATGGAGGTTCATAGGTAACCTTTTCTCCCTAGGATTTATACACTCCCTTTTTTCCTTCGAAAAAAAAGAGGAGGCTACAAGTGCTTCACCCTACCTTTTGTCATTAGTTTAAGAACAATTAAACAATTATGCTTAATCTCCTTCAATGTTTCTCCTTGAGTTTAATGGTTGTTTTGCATGTTTTCCTCTCAAATTTGCAGGTTAACAGTTTTGATGAACCTGATTTGGTACAAAGACTTCATGATGCAGAACTGTCTCTTCCAAGTATAGTGAAACCTCAGGTTGCTTGTGGCGTAGCTGATGCTCACAGTATGGTAAATATTTACTGAAATGCAAATCCCTTCTGGTACCATGAGTTTGGATTATTTTATTGTGTAGAAAACACATAAGAGAAACCTGGATTATTTCATGACAATTTATCATTTGTGACAATTTAACCATTTCTATATTAGAGGAAATTATTAAGGAACTAGTTTAGTTAATTTGAATAAGACATTTTTTATTGACAGGCAATTGTCTTTAGAGTCGAAGACTTCAAGCATTTGAGCGTTCCACTACCCGCTGTCATTCAGGTAAGCATCCATTAATATTTCAAAGTGGGAATCATGGTTACATTACATGTTTTATAATTAAATCTCGCTGCTTGTCGCTTGAAGCATAAAATGAAGATTTAGTTCCTTGCATTTTATGTGCTGCTGCCCTTCTGCTTATCAGACTATATTCTTTTATTTGTTTGTGATTGTCCTGTACTTCATGGAGAAGATTACAGTTTAAGGTACTAAATTTATTATAAAATAGGCCAAAAGAGTCCAGTGACTAATATGATCAATGATCCATGGGAGATCTAACAGACTATGATGCTATATCAAAAACTGTTTCTATGAACATTATATGTGACGATCTTTTTGAAGTTCGAAATCTTGGCTCTAAAACGGGAAATGACTTGGACTGCAGGAATACGTTGATCATTCATCCACTTTGTTCAAGTTTTATGTTCTAGGTGAGAGAGTTTTCCATGCCGTAAAGAAGTCAATTCCTAATGCTGACATTTTGATAAAATCATCTGAAAAGAATGGATCAAAACCTCTTCTCTTTGACAGGTACACTGTTTCTGTTCACCCTTTTCCCTCTTGTAATGCCACTTTATATATATATATGTGTGTGTGTGTGTGTGTGTAAATCGACTTATTCTTTAGAAATTTGCTGTTGTTGCCCTCCACAGCTTAAAATCTCTACCTACTGCCCCTGCAAACTCCGAAGGTCGGGATCTGTCCCTTGATCTTGGGCTAGTAAACAAGGCTGCTGAGTGGCTTTCAAAAATGACGGGTCTTACCATTTTTGGCTTTGACGTTGTTGTGAGTAGCTCGAATAAACTTTGCCTGCATATTTCTTATTTGAAAAAACCATTATCTTATTAAAGCTGCTTTTCGGTGAATTCTTATTTAAGGCAACAATGTTAACCATGGAAAGCTATGCTTATGAAAAATATGTAAAAATAAAATATTTTGTTCTATAATTAGAAAAATTAAAGATATCCATGTTAGATACATACCCGGGAACCGTGAAATCTTGCAACGAAGCTGTGGGTCAAAAAAGAAGCAAGAGATGGTGTAACATAACATTTAGTAAACATGGTTTCCATTAGTGATATAATCGTGTTTCTGTAAAGCACTTTCGTATATGATCATGTATACATTTTAATACACCTTGCTGAGTTGATAAATTGACTTGTATACATTTTAATACATTCATTTCATATATGATCATGTTTTATCATTTTTCTTTGTCGCATTCATTAAGGGCATGGTTTAATTGAGGGTTGTTCGGATTTACCGATTTCAGATTCAAGATGGTTCCGGTGATCATGTCATTGTGGATGTAAACTACCTGCCATCCTTCAAAGAAGTTCCTGACGATGTTGCTGTTCCTGCATTTTGGGATGCTATTAAAAAGAAGGCAGATTCGAAAGCGGTGAAGCAGTGAAGTGCTCCTCTTCCCTGTGGAGTATCTCTGATTAGCAAGGGATGAGTAAAAGCAAAGCGGGTTCGGATCCTTTCGAAACAAAAAATAAAGTTAGTTCGGATCCTGTTAAAACAAGAGTTAAGTGTTCGGATTTTCATCTTGTTGAAAATAAGTACATGGTTCAGCTATTGGGTCTATCTATGTTGTAGCCTTTAGAAATAATATACCATGAAAGTTTTGAACGGAGAAAAGAAAATCTTTGTAAAAGAGATTATTATTTGATGCACAAACTGTGTTCACTCTTATCTATTTAAATCTTATACCGATAAATCCTAAACTGTAAATAGGACAAATAAATAATATTGTGTAAAATTTATTTAATTGTTAGTGTCCATAATAATTACCGTGAAATTTGTTATGTTTTTGATAGATAAATTGTGGGAACAAAACCGATAATTTAGTCCCAATATTATACAGTGAGTCGATTTAGACCCTGTTTTTATTGAGTTTGAAATTATTTAGCCACCTAATAATCAATGAGAAATACTTGAATTTTGATTGAAAAATGATTATTTTCCCAAATCTAAAAGTTATATTGTTTAGCGTTTACAATTCCGTTTAGATTTAAAACGAAGTTTAACCCTTATTAATTCTTAAATTTAATTTTTACTTTTTTCAAGAATATTTTTTTGACAACATGTCAAAAATAGATATTTTATCTTTCCAACAACTGTTTTTATAACAATGCCAAGTACAGAATTCTTAAACTCAACTTCTCAAAATCACTTTTCTACACTTTTTAAAATTATTTTTCATCGTAATTTTCATAATCAATGCCAAACTAAACTAATTTAGTCAATATTATACCCTCAGTCGATTTAGTCCACAACTAGCCATTTGAACCGTTTAAATTTTAGGGTAAATTATACCAAAAATGATTTAGTTATAGATTTGATAACAAACATGTCATTATTCTTCTAAAAGTATCAATTTTATCACTCAATTATAGGTTTATGAATAAAAATGACACTTTTTTTCTTTCTAAAAGTAACAATTCGGTCACTCAATTATAAATTTAGGAACAAACAAGTCACTCAATTTAAAATTTTGTGACAAACAAATCACTCTGTCATTAAAATTGAAACAAATGCTTAGTATAATAACAATTTTAGTCTCCGAATGCATTCTATTAATTCAGTTCTAATTGAAAATAATTCAATAGACTTAACCATTCATATTTAAAAATTCCATTAAGAAATGTCTGTATCTACTTGCAGGTGGTGTTAAGGTCATAATGAGTACATCCATTAGTCTGTCAGTTGTCCAGTGGTGAAGTGACTGCGTCTGTTAAACTATCGCGATGTTGATTATCAAACTGATGGACAATATAAGGAATGCGATAAGTGATCGAAAGATGTTCTACACAATGTTAAAATTTTAAAATAGGAAAGATTATTTTTATTGAATTATTTCGAATTGAGGCTTATTTATTTTGTTTCGTAAATTGGTATAACTAAAAGTGCTTGAAAAAGATGAGAGATGGATCTAGATTCGATGCCAAGCGGGCAGTAGAAAGATTACACGGACGCTGGATCTATGGGGCTTAGATGAGAGTGACCATGGCAAAGAAAGATGATCGGTAATTCTTCTGACCGCGTAATAAGGGTGGTGGGAAAACATCAAACGTTACGGAGGTGAGCCATTTATCCTGGGATTCGCCGGCCAAGTTTGATTTCAAAAAATGTATAATCGTTAATTGATCAAACACTTAATTAATTAATTGATTAATCAAATTAAATTTTAATTCAGTCGGTTCAGATTTAACCGGACAATTAACATTCATATTCTCATCTACACTTCAAAAATGCCATTGAATCATGACCCAGTCAGCTTGTTTGGGCTCTATAACCCAAACCACAAGTTGGACAAAGTTTTCAGGCTTTAGCTTCCTAGTTCCTACAATTAGAACAATACTATTTTAAAACTACTTTCTTAAACTAGTAAATGACCTAATTACATGATAATAATCGGGCAGGAAAGAGCAAATGAACCCGGGTGTCGAGTTTTGCAAAGGCTTATTATAAGGGCGACTTTTCCAATTAATTTTATCTATTCATAATGTCAGGATTCAAACCCTTGATATTGCTTTAGGAATCTAGCATCTCATCCTGCTAGACTAACTGATTGTTAGTACGTAACATTTTTTAATGACCCTTATTTATTGTGTATTTTTGTCTTTTTTTTACCTTCTCGGATTGTATGATCAGACCAATTAGGTATTTGGATTTTGACCAAGTAAAGACAATTGCTATAATTTCCTTGGAGAGATTGAACAAAATGATTTATTACACCCCCGGGTGGCTTAATAGTCTATGTAATGTATTTGTATTTATCATTCAAAAAGTATTTGTATTTAATATATGTTTTCAACATAAATATAAAAAAGTTATTGTATAAAATAGAAAATTATTCAATTTAGGGTTATGAAATTAGTTTAGGAATTATAATTTAATTTGTAAGGTTTACTGTTGAATTTGTAAAGTTTAGAGAATAAAGGCATCCAAGTTTCGTTTGGATGTTATATTTGGTAGGCTGGCATTGAAACAGTTTGTTTTGGATAGGGGATTCGCAAGATGGTGGAATGACACAATTGTGGATAAGAAACAATTGCATATAAATAGTTCTCTAAATGCACAATTTGTGGTGCTTCGATGGAACGTACCCACTCTGGCTATGATTTGATAGCTTCATTGTTGTCCTTTTGTATGGCGTGATGCCGGATTTAGGAGGCAGGGAATCCTTGTTTTGTAGGCCAGTTTTGTTTCTTAATTTGTGTTCCCGTCTATGTTATTCGGACTAAATAATAAGTATTAGATACAAATATAATAAGAGATCTATTAATTGATCGAGTGACAAAAAATGCTTATATTATCTTATGTTGTATGTGTTCAAATTTACCTTTTACTTGAGAGTGTAATAATTATTTAGAAGTTAAAATAAAATGAATGTACCTTATTGATTGAGACCATAAATAATGTGGTGAATCGAGTCATCTAATAATTTCTCAAACTTCAGACAAATTGAAATAAAGTCAAAAACAAAAAAATAACATCTATAGCGTATTCCAGTGGTAGATCAAAACTGAGCTTTGACCCTCGTTGCCTTATGGGGGAGGGGGGGGGGTCTTATGTACATACAAGGTATTTAACAAACGACAATTAGCCAAAAGACTATAGAAAGAAGCCAAAGGGCTATAGAAAGCTTTTTTGGGCTAGAGATCTTCTCCATTTTAGAAAACCTAGAAATGTGGTATAAAAAGTAAAGAAGAGGGAATTTACCATCAACGGCATAAAAGGGTACATATCCTTATTCATCAAAAGAGGAAGCCAACCCAAGACTAGGACATAGTGCTTTGTTCTTCATTCTATTGGCAATGCCCTTTCTCTCCGATTCTAGAACTGTCCGGCGAATGAGAGCTAGTGGGGCCAAGGGGGTTCTATAAGAGGTAGGCGGCGGGCCAAAGAATAGGTCTTAAATGGGGAAGGAACCCCTTCTAAGAATAGGAAAAGGACAGCTGTGGAGTAGAATTTAGAATGGATTTTTTTTAAAATACAATTAAATTATTGGAAAAGAGTTGGATAAGTGTAGTGTTCCTCTGAAGTTGTGGTGTAGAATTAGAATGACAATGGTACTGTTTGTGAATATCTTTCTTCTAGCTCTCCCCTTCTTGCTCTTCATTCTCCTAAAACGTAGCATTAGCAACAATGGCAACTGTAATCTTCTTCCCCCCGGCCCTCCCGGTCTTCCCTTGGTCGGTCATTTACCCATGCTAATGTCGGATAACTCAGCCCCTCATGTTTTCTTCTGGAAACTCTCTCAAAAGTATGGATCTCTCATGTCCTTGCAATTTGGATTCAAACCAACCCTCGTAGTTTCTTCGGCAAAAATGGCTGAAGAGGTCATGAAAACCCATGACCTCCACTTCTGCAGCAGGCCTAATCTTCGTGGGGCTCGCAGATTATCTTACAAAGCCTTGGATTTGGCCTTTTCACCGTACACCGACTACTGGAAAGAGATGAGGAAAATCTGTGTAGTGCATCTGTTCAGCAGGGTGCATAAGTATCGTTCCATCCGAGAAGACGAAGTTGCTCGCCTGGTTGACAAGATACGCCGGTTGTCTATTTGTACTAAGCCTCTCAACTTGAGTGAGACGGTGATGTGCCTTACGAGCTCGATAATTTGCAGGGTTGGGTTCGGCAAGAGGTATGACGAAGAAGAAGGAGGTGAAGGAAGCAGGTTTCATGGATTTCTGAGAGAAAGTGAAGCCATGTTTACGAGCTTTAGTTTTTCTGATTATTTTCCTTTCATGGGTTGGGCAGATAGATTCACTGGCTTCCTCACTCGTCTTGAAAAAACTTTCATGGAACTTGATACCTTTTATCAAGAACTTATTGATGAACATCTTGATCCGAATAGACCAAAACCAGAGCAAGAGGACATAGGCGATGTGTTGCTACGAATAAGGACGGGTCGTGATTTTCCATTTGATCTTACCATGGATCATATCAAAGCTATTCTTATGGTCATATTCAATCAAATCTTTTCATCATTAGCTTCACACTTCATGCACACATCCATACATACATACATACATAACCTCGTTTGTTTCTTTGTTTGTTTTGCATGCAGGATGTGTTTATTGCTGGAACAGACACAGTGGCGGCAAGTGTGATTTGGGTCATGACCTTCCTAATGAAAAACCCAAATTGTTTGAAGAAAACTCAAGAGGAAGTGAGGGATTTGGTTGGATTTAAAGGCTTTGTAAACGAAGATGATGTTCAGGGTTTAACTTACCTGAAAGCCGTCATAAAAGAAACATTCAGATTGCAGCCAACGGAACCGTTGTTATTGCCGCGAGAAACACTCCGAAACTGCAGCATAGGTGGGTATCAAGTACCGGCAGAGACCTTAGTCTATGTGAATGTATGGGCAATCGGAAGAGACTCTGAAACTTGGGAAAATCCAGAAGAGTTTTGTCCCGAGAGGTTCATCGGCAACTCCATCGATTACAAGGGGCTGAACTTTGAGCTCATACCGTTCGGTGCTGGTAGAAGAGTTTGCCCCGGGATGCGCATGGGAGTTGCAGAAATGGAGCTTGCTCTTGCTAATCTCCTTTACAAGTTTGATTGGGAAATGCCGACCGGGATGAGCAGGGACGACATAGACTTGGCTACCGTACCTGGTCTCGCAGTACACAAGAAAAATGATCTTGTCCTGCTGGCTACGAAAATCGGTGATTAACCGATGCATCGTTGTCGTTACCTAAAGGTGTTAGTAATGGATAAAATTCTTATACACTTTTCGGTGGTCCTACTTATACCTCAATACTAGAAAATATTATAAAATTAAATGTCAAGTCTTAACCTTAAATTTTAAATCCTAAACCATATATCCTATACCCTAAAAAATACACACTTACCCCAAATTCTCTAAACCCTAAACCTAATTTTAAGCATGGAGCATAAATATGAGCACCGAAAAAGGACAAAAATTTTTTATCCGTTAGTACTACCATGCATGTTTAATTTACCTTTAATTACTGCTATGTTTGAATTAAAGTTTTAGTATTTCTTCGTACTTTTTTATAAGCCATACATACCTTATATATTAAATTGTTCGATTTAAGTCTTCTAAGATGAATATCATCATCTTTTCTAATGGGACCACTCGTTGGGTTCGAATATAAATTATTTGCCTCTCTTTGTGCCGCACACTAAAAAAATAGATTTTAAATTAAAGTTTAGGGTTAGAGTTTAGTATTAGGGTTTATGAATTTATGAGTAGAGTATATGTTTATGGTTTAAAATTTTAAAGTTAGAGTTGGGACATAAAATTTTTGAGACATAAACATGATCACCAAAAAAAATAGGAATAGGATTACTGTTCGCTGGTTCAAGTTTTAATTTAGTTGAGCCAGTTCAAAATGTATATTAGAATAAAAATTTGAATTATAAGGTTTTATATTAAAAATATTTTAATTAAAATGGTTATTTTTACATTAATTTTGAGTTTATATATTTTATATTCGGATAATTTTATTACAAAAAAACTTTTATTTAAAATGAATAGTTGACATTAATCACCGAAATGAATAGTTAAAAATAAAGATACTTTCATTTTAAATTGAATGGTTAAAAATCAGTTTTAAAATAATAAAAACGGACCATACCTCTAGTTCATGCGCAAGGGAAATCAATTGCTTTCAACTGAATTGGACTTCTTGATCAAATTCTGTGTGCACGCAACCACCATCATATTTTTCTCTTACAAGTCCAATATCAAGTCTTTATATTTAAACTCAAAACAAATAATATAACAGAGAGATGCGCGCTCGATATATTATGTTAACGAATAAACTCGTTTTGCTGACTTATTTATTTATTAATGACATTTTCTTATAAATATATTAAAAATAATATCTCCCTCAATCTTGATGCTTCCATGTTGATTCCTTGGTGATTGTTTAAGTCTACTATAGCCGGTGATTCTATTGATTTTGAACGGTGGTTTTCAGATGTTTTTGGGAGGCTTTCTCGATTCGTTGTTGTCTTATGCACGTTTCAGTCTGGTTTTATATTCGAGTTGTCTTTTCGGTGTATGTTGTTTTCATGATTTGCATAGCGACATTTCAAGAGACGTATTTCATTGGTTTGTAGCAATTATTATAGATTCTATGGTGATAACACAGGGATGAAACATGTATGAATGAATATGTAATACAGTATGACATGCTTCAAACTACATCATCATCTAAAGAGTAAGGTTTAGGTTTCTCAGAACCACTCTCTACCTCGTCACCATCCGAAGTGGAATCTAGCCCGTAAGGCGAAACTACTGATTCGAAGTAGACATCAACCCGAAGGATGAAGCTACTAAATTTTCCCATACAGAATTCCAACCATAATGAGATGACATAAAATCCGAGTTCTGAATCTGAATGCATTGTTTATCAACAGAAATGCATAATCATATAATTTGATGTACAATAATCTGAATCTGATAAAAAACACACACACATATATATATTGGATGATGTAAAAGCATACTGAACAAGTCAAATATCACAGGTCATCAGAATGTTATTACTATACAGCATCAGACCACATCATATTTACAATTCAATCCATTAACACATGTACATACAAAGCACCGCAAACAGAGAGCACAGAAGAGAACACACCTCAGTTAGCTAACACTCAACGTTGACGGTGTCGTCTCCCACGCTCAACTCTATCTCTAGGTCGGTCAGAGTCAGCTCCTATAATAATTAAATACACCATCAAAGATACTACTACTATGTCAAGACATTGATAATATAAATATCGAATATATTATTAATTAAACTCACGAGCGGATCCCGATGTCCGAGTAACAAGAGGTCGTCCAGGTGGTGGAGGAGGAAGGATCTCTGTAACCCCCTCGTCCCGGTCTGGATGACTGACCGGTCCGAGTAGGCTACACGGGAAAAACCGATGTGAAACCCGTTAAGGTCCCACCTCGGTTAGCAACCCTAGAAAATTTCTTTAACCATATCTTGTCTGAAGGCATTTTTATTTCCTATGTGATCACAACAGCGGAAATACCACGGAATAAAAGCAACCAAACCAAATTAACACTTTAAACAACCCATTTTAAACTTACACAGCAGGCCGTATCGATACACCAGACAAGGGTATCGATACGCCTTGACCAAGTCAACTGCCTCCAGTCAACTTAGGGAGACCGTATCGATACAGCCCTTAGGCGTATCGATACATTCTCCTCGGTCAACATCTCGCGGTCAATGATACAAAACCGTACCGATACGCCAAAATATCGTCTAAAACTCGAATTTCCAGTGAGGATTTGGCGTATCGATACACCCCCGCGTATCGATACGCTAGGCTTAAACTGAGACTCTAAGTGCAAGACCGTATCGATACGACCCTTAAGCGTACCGATACGCCCTGCACTGCAACACTCAAAACTTCAACTAAGGACTCCAAACCACGACTCTAAATGAAAAATGAGACGCGCCTAAGCACAAGCAAGCATGCAAACAACATTTATCAACCAAGATTCAGCATATGAGGCACCCGAAACTAATAAGAACCACACATCAAAGGAGGCATACATAGCATTCAAAAGAGTTCATGCTTCAAACTTCCAAACATAAGGCACCCATAGACAAGGTTCATAACTCTTAACCACAAGCAGTTAGGCAACCAAAAAGAACATAACACATCAATAACTTAGCATGCTCAACTAACACAAATTACCTAAGGAGTTTGACACCAACTCCTACAAGTCTATACCCCATCGTTTAGGCATTATTACAAAACGCAAATCATACTTGAGCTAGTTTGAGAACTCTAAAACTCCTCCTTTGCCCACTTGCCTCCCGAACTATCACGATCTGCATGTTGGAAACAAAGAGAGCGTAAGCTAACTAGCTTAGTGAGAGAAGCTCTACAATTCAACAAACATGCAGTTTTCAAAACACTTTTCATAAATGGAAATAAAACAATGGATGCACGAATGACTTTCTCATCAAACTACATATGGTTTGCACATGCACAACCAACATACACACACGGTGGGACTACACATCATCGTTTCGACTAGTAGTTTTCCAATAGGACTACACATCAAAGTACTTCCCTACTAGTCACTACCGGTGGGACTACACATCACCGTAGTTAAGACAACCATCATGTGAGGCTCGACTTCAACACGACTACACATTAACAACTGTATAAAACAACTCAAGATGCACATGATAATCACAACACATAGACATTCATCCACTCATAACAAAGCATAGGAGTAGTAACTTACACTCGGGTTTAGGTGAACCATCTAGGTCCCACCCAAACCCCCAAGAGTTCCATTCGAACACAAATCAAAGGTTAACAAATCTACTCACCGTTGCTACCCAAGAGAAGACCGAAGACCAAGCTCAAGACTTCAAAATCTCTAGATTCGTCCCCGAAGCTTCACCAACCAAATTTCTTGCTTCTAATCATCCCAACACAATCAAAACAACCTCAAATCAGTCCACAATTCAATGTAGTCAACATGGATCACAAACCAAGCACAAAACACATAATTTCAACTAAAAAACCAAACCCAAATTCCACATTCCCGAGCATCCCCTAAGCACACCCTAAATCCAATGATTCCAACACTTAAATTACTCCCAAAAGCCTCCAAAACAACCCTTACATATAGTCTAACCATCAGCCATCACATTTCCACATAAAACACCCCCAAAACCCAACTCAAAACCCTTCCAAAAACCCCTCAAAACCCAAATCCAGGAATATTTATAAAAATCTTTAAAAATCACATATATTGGACCTCATGGATAGCAAACAACTCACACATCAATAACAAATCAAAATCTTTAGCTAAAGACCATAAATGTAGCATTTTTAACCTAAATCCTCAAAACTTCAAATTTCAAAAACATAGACAATATTGAAAACCAAGGGTACTATCTTGTAGAGGAAGAGGAGGACAAACCAAAAATGTATTTACCTTTCAAAAATCAGCCACAAGGACTAAAGGAGATGATGGAATAGTGATTTGAAGGGGCTTTGGGTTTTTGACGTGAAGAGGAAAATTTGAAGAAGAAGAAGATGACTCTCTTCTTTTGCCTAAAAGCTCATCTTTCTTCAAACTTTGAATTAATTACATAAACGCCATTAATGAGGTGGCTAAATCCTTATCTCCTAAAATTTATGGGTTTTGGATTTGAAATTAAACAAGCCCCACGTAAAGCATTTATTTTGAAACCCGAGGCCCAAGATATTTTATTATTATTATAACCAGAAAACCAAAACCCGAAACATTATTTTAATATTATTTTTTACTCGACCCCAAACCCGAGTGTTACAATCTTAGTATCTTAGTCAACACCGTCTGCAAATAAGAATAATTCCAATTAATTTCCAATATTCAAATCTTTAAATACTAAGCATAATCGAATAAAAGTGGTCAAAATGGTCTTTCGGGTTCGAATTTGGGAAAACGGGCAGCGGAATCAGAATCAGGACGTCGAGAAACATGAAATAAGCCTTTTCTGAAAAAGTAACGGTCAACGGTCAACAGATGACGTCTTCGCACACGTCAGCCGGTTCGGTTCTGGAGAAGGGCCCGCTTCGTTTCTGACTCGGTTCAACAACTTGGACCGGTTCGGTCTAGTTTAACCCCTTTTCCCCCTTTTTCAACCAAAACGAAATTAAGGTTAACCCCTAATCGGTGCGACACCAGAATCGCACGCCGGTGACCCCATATGCCCAAATCCAGCCAAATTTTACTCAAACATACACACACACACACACAAATTAACCCCAAAATCGACTAATTCCTTACCCTAAACACCGAAACGGCGAGGAAAGAAAACAAAGGAACGGCGGCGCGACAGACCCGGGGGGTTTTCGAATGATTTTCGGACGAATGAACGACGATAGTGACAGATAAGATCTGAGTTTTGATCGGGACTGAAAGGGGAGTCGATTGCCGGCCTTGGATTGAAGAACGACCGTCGATAAGGCCCCAGCTAGACGATAATCGGAGTAACGATGGTAGGGGTTTAGTTTGCACGAGAGAGAGAAGAGATGAAGGTGGAATACCAATCGGCGCAAAACTTATTCTCGAAAGAGAATTAGATTTTTACCTTATTTTAGGGTAAATTATACAATAAGGGCTCCAACTTAGCTCGCCTTACAAAAAGTTACCGGAGTTTCAAATTTTTTTAATTTAGCCACTAAATCAATTAGGATTTCAAATTAAAATTTCCCAGATTATTAGGGGTTTTAATTTAGGATTCTGAATTATGGATTATTAGGATTCTGAATTGTCCAACATCTCTCGCACCAAACAGCCAACATTATTAATCTCCTGTCCTCACCGGTCACCATCTCATCACCCTCTCTTCATTTCCACCATTAAAGGATTTATCTAAACACACACAACATCATACTTTATGTTTACCATCGATCAAACACATAAACACGTAAATTTTTATGTAATATAATTACACTAAATAAAATTACATATATAATATGCCACCTCATCCTCATGTGTTGTTGTCCCCGAAGGTTAGGTGCTTGTCACTTTAAGTGATAAGGTTGGAGAGTTTACCCTATGAGAGGTGTAACTAAACCAAGGCAGCATGATATAACCAGCACAGATGGCAACCTCTAGGAACTCAATACAGCCATACATCATACGTGCATGTGTTGGCTTCAAACAAAATGGAAAATAACATGCAAACACGTAATCTGAGTTACAATTTTTTCTTTTTAATTTTTTTTTATAAATAAAACAATATAAACCGAGAGTTTGGATAAGGGGACTCATCCTCTCCAAGGTTCTAAACAGATTGAGCAAATTAAAATGGCAATATCACCGTTTATGATACTTCTTCTAGCTCTCCCCTTCCTGCTCTTCATTCTCCTAAAACGTAGCATTAGCAACAATGGCAAGTGTAATCTTCTTCCCCCCGGCCCTCCCGGTCTTCCCTTGGTCGGTCATTTACACATGCTAATGTCTGATAACTCAGCCCCTCATGTTTTCTTCTGGAAACTCTCTCAAAAGTACGGTCCTCTCGTGTTCTTGCGATTAGGGTTTAAGCCAACCCTTGTAGTTTCCTCGGCGAAAATGGCTGAAGAGGTTATGAAAACCCACGACCTTGATTTCTGCAGCAGACCTAGCCTACGGGGTGCTCGAAAATTATCTTACAATACCTCGGATTTGTCTTATTCACCGTACAGTGAGTACTGGAAGGAGATGAGGAAAACTTGCGTAGTACATCTGTTTAGTCGAGTGAAAGAGTATCGTCCCATCCGAGAAGACGAAGTTGCTCGCCTGATTGGGAAAATACGTCGACTGTCAATCGAATCTAAGGCTGTCAACTTGAGTGAGGCAATGGCGTGCCTTTCCAGTTCAATAATTTGTAGAGTAGGCTTCGGCAAGAGGTATTGTTAGAGGGTACAAAAACTTTTTGACTAAAGTTCATTTGGTTATCAAACATTCAATTATTACAAAATAGTCATTGAATTATCAATTTTATTACAAAATAATCATTGAACACTTAACTCTCGTTAAATGAGTGACGTGATATTTTGGTTAAAATTGTTTAATGGTTCAATTAGTCTTTTATATTTATACATTCGATTAATTTGATTCTAATTTTAAAAAAAATTAATAAATTTAAGCTCATTATTTACAAATTCTATCAATTTAGTCTTGTTTTTATTAGAAAAAAATTAATATTTTTATTAGAGTAAAAATTTAAATCGATACAATTTGTAATTTAAAAAATATCAAGACTAAAAAATAATGTAGAAATATTAAATTATTAATTTGGTCACCGTCTCGTGGGAGTAAAATTATTAAATTATTTTTAATAAAAATAAGACTAAATTGATAAATTTATAAATAATGAGCCTAAATTTATTGTTTTTTCAAATTAGTATCAATTTGATCAAATCTGTAATTATAAAGTACTAATTGTGCTATTAAACAATTTTACTCAAGCTGTCACGTTACCGCAATTAATGGCATTTAGAACTCAGTGACTATTTTAAGACAAAATCAATTGTTTAGTTACCGTTTTGTAATAATTGAAATTAGGTGACCATAATAAATATTGAGACATAATTTAGTGACCATTTATGAAATTTACCCAAAGTTTTTACAAAATCCTAATGTGTTTTCTCACCTTTGTTTTTTCTAATAGGTTCGACGAGGAAGGAGCTGAAATAAGCAGGTTCCATGGGCTGCTTAAAGAGAGTGAAGCCATGTTTACAAGCTTTAGTTTCGCTGATTATTTTCCTTTCATGGGTTGGGCCGATAGATTCACTGGCTTTCTCACTCGTCTTGATAAAAATTTCCAAGAACTTGATACCTTTTACCAAGAACTTATCGATGAACACCTTGATCCGAACCGGCCGACACCAGACCGAGAGGACATAGTTGATGTGTTACTGCGATTATGGAAGAATCGTGAGCTTCGGTTTGATTTCACCATGGATCACGTTAAAGCTATTCTTATGGTAATCTCATCATCTTACGTGTGCATGAATGTTGCAAACATACATGTAACATGTCCATGGACATCATGCTCTTTTTCATGCAGGACGTGTTCATTGCCGGAACGGACACAACAACAGCCACTGTGATTTGGGTAATGTGCTTTCTAATGAAGAACACAGAGTGTTTGAAGAAAACTCAAGCGGAAGTGAGGGATTTGATTGGGGAAAAAGGTTTCGTAAATGAAGATGATGTTCAAGGTTTAATTTACCTAAAAGCTGTGATAAAAGAGACATTCAGATTGCAGCCGACAGCCCCATTGCTTGTGCCACGAGAAACACTTCGGAAATGCAGCATAGGTGGGTACCAAGTACCAGCCAAAACCTTGGTCCATGTAAATGCATGGGCAATAGGACGAGATCTTGAAACATGGGAAAATCCAGAGGAGTTTTGTCCTGAAAGATTCATTGGTAGCTCCATTGACTACAAAGGCCAACACTTTGAGCTCATACCGTTTGGTGCTGGTAGAAGGGTTTGTCCTGGAATGCAAATGGGAGTTGCAGCAGTGGAGCTTGCCCTTGCTAATCTTCTTTACATGTTCGATTGGGAAATGCCGACATGGATGGATAAGGAAGACATAGACTTTGATGTTGTGCCTGGTCTCACTACACACAAAAAGAATGCTCTAGTCCTTGTGGCTAGGAAGATCTAATGATTCATGTTCAAGTTCTTTCGAAAATCTTTCTTCTTTGTGTCTATAGAAGATTTAGTCTCTTTATTATAATGTTATAGATTGTAATATTACTGTATATGTTCTGTTAAAGGTGGAAACAAAATATATGGTATTTTTCAGTGTCACTCTCTATGCCTCACATTAAAAAATTAAATTTAGGGTTATTGTTTAGAATTAGGATTTAGGGATTAAAGGTATGATGTATATTTTAGTGTTTAGAATTTAAGGTTAAGACTAATTAGAATTTAATTTTTTTAGTGTTGGGACATTAAAAATACACCAGAAAAGGATAGACAATTTTTATCCGTTAAAGGTGGGTGCTCATAAATAAAAACTCTATGCCCCTTTTCGGTATCCCTATTTATGGCCCTACTAGGTTTAGGGTTAATGCTTAAGATTATGGTTTAGAAATATAGTTTAGAGAATTTAGAGTAGGATGTATTTTTTAGTATTTAAAGTTTAAGGTTTAAGATTTAGAAGTTAAGATTATGATTAAATTAATTTTTTAATATTAAACATAAAAAACATAAAATGGGTAATTTTTTTTTGTCCGGCGTTAATTGTTTGTTCATTTGAATCTGAAATATGACGTTCGACTACTTTTTCACTTTCGTGCTATCCTTCAATGTCAAATGTTCACTTAATTATGAACAAAAACTCTAATTTCTAATCCTATACTCTAATCCTAATTTCTAAACATTAAACATTAAACTTTAATTTTAATTTTTAAACTCTAAACTCTAAAACCTTAGACGATAAATTTTAAATTTAAACTTTCACCCTAAATTTTAAATTCATTTTTTTAATTTTAAGACATACGTAAGAACACCCCAAACGAGACAGAAAATTTCTATCGCTTAATTATTGAACCTGAAGTAATAAATAGGCTCATCTTCATCACTACTCCAATATTATACTATTGTTTTATGCTTAGCCTATTTTAGGTTTTTTTTCAAACCTAAATGCTAAATTGTATTAATTTTAATGAATTGAAGTGTTCATCCTTAGTAATGTCACTCCAAATACCTTCATGGTGTTATCCTGATTGTTGCGTGTAAAAGTGTCTATCGCAATTGAGTGCAAGTGTACACGTCGCAAGTAATAAAGTGATACTAGAGTATCGGATATCGTCTCCACAGGGACTGGGCTAACCCTTTCCTTCGCTATCTGCACAAGGGGAAAAGAATAGATTAAGATATTGTCACGAAAATAATAAAGAATACTGGAAAATAAAAGTAGAGAAATTAAGATAGAGAGAATGGGCTGGTATTGAATTGCTCAGTAGTGCAGGTATTGCAGAGTTTAGGAAATCCAGTCCTGTCGTCGCGCCTGTCGCCGACAGCACCTGTCGTCGCGCCTGTCGCCGACAGCACCTGTCGCGGCAGCTGTCCGTTGGCTGTCGCGGCAGCAAACACACCAACTTCGTACTCCAAGCTTGGCAAGAATCCCAGATCTGCCTTGGCCTATCCCTAGGTCCAAGTCTATCGATGATCACGTCTTGATGATACCTCCCGGCGTGAATCGAAGGATGAACACCGATATGTATGAATTCTTCTTTAGCCACTTAACCTTGCCCTATCCCTAGGCACAAGATAGTTCAACTATAAACTAGAGAACTTGCTCTTATTTCTTTCGTATACTTAACTCTCCCGATGCTAAGTAAATGGATAACCTCACAATGCTCTCCCGATGCTCTTGCAAGATATTAATAACCAAAATAAGAGAACTTGAAGTTTATTTTATTGAACTGAAAATTCCTAAAACAAAACAACCCTTGCAACTACTTTACAAATCAACCCGTGGCCCTAGGGGGTTTTAGAACATGTCGACGACAGGTCGACGACGGGTAAATGATGGAGGGTTTTTGGTTGTCGGTTATGGGGTATGATGTGGGGGTTATCTCTCTAGGTTAAATCTATGCCCTTATATAAGCTTTGGGCTCAAGTATTCTAAGTTAACAAGGATTACAACTTTAATGAAAAGTAAGATTCTAATAAATGCTAAATCTCTAAGGATTCCTACTTTTCAGCCGCCTCCTTGTTTCATGGAAATTCTTCTCCTTGAGCTTTGGCTTGACATATCTTTTGATCCGGGGCTTGGAAAAATATTTGGCTTTCACACGACAGATGAGCAGATTTTTCTCTATCTATCGAGGTCCACTTTACTTTTCCTCTTCATGAAGTTGCTGTCGCCTTGCTGTCACGACAGGTCCATGACAGGTTCGTCTTCTTCGTCTGCTTGTCCAGTTCAGCTTTCCTGCTTATCTGCCTTCTTCATCTACTATGGCAGCAACTTGCTGTCGTCCTCTGTTGTCACGGCAGTTCCATGGCAGCATTGTCCTCTTCGTCTGCTTATCCGGTTCAGCTCTTCTGCTTATCTGCCCTACGCCTGCCTTCTTCGTTCACGACGGCGGAAACCTGCCAAAAACAGCCATTTTTAGTAGAATCTGTGCCTTTTATATATTTGTGATGTTTTGCTGTAAACTGGCCTAAATGCAATGAAATGGTGCTTGAATGCAACAGAAATATGGGTTAAAAGGGTGTAAATAATAGAACTTTTACACACTCAACACACCCCCAAACTCAAGTTTTTTCTTGCCCTCAAGCAACTAAGAACTAAAAGAAAAAGAAATTTTTGTTTTGGCTTTCAAACAGTGAGTCTTCCCTTACCCGTCGTTCGTTCCCTGTGGCGGCAGCATCCTGTCGGATAATTTAGGATCTGTCCGGAATCTCCCTATAGTCCTCGTGCAGTGTGTGCATGCTTTGTGAACAGTTATATGCCAAGACTCTCTTAGTTTCACTAGAATATTCAACTCTTAACTCGAATTTTTATGCCAAAGTTTATCTTTTTTTTTGAAGGCACATTTTCATGCTTCTTTGATTTCTTTGTTTTGACTCGATTTCTAAAGTTTTACTAGAGCCAGTTTTAGGCACCTCTAGTTTGCTTCCTAGAGCCGGTTTCGGGCACCTCTAGGTTTTTGAGTCTCTTTTGCTAAACTTCTTTCCTAGAGCCAGTGTTAGGCACCTCTAGGGGCTATTCAAGTGCTAAGCTTCCTATTCTAGTTTGGCTAAAAGAAATCTAAGCAGTATAACAGTCACAATGGTGTTTAAGTTTTCAGAACTATAGAAAGGCTCTAAACTTCTCCTTAAACTATCCTAAAGATGCTGCCACGACAAAGCTGTCACGACAGGCAAGTTCAGTTCACAATTTTCAGCCAAATTTTTTTTTTAGTAAAGTACTAAGTAAAAGACACAAAATTTAACTAAGATGTACTCCATGAATATGGAGGGTTGCCACCCCCAAACTCGAGGGTTGCATTGCCCTCAATGCAAATGACAAAATAAAAATGAAAACATATGAAGGCAGTACATCACAAAATATATATGGCAGACAGCAATAAGAAGATAAGAAACTTAAATTTTAATCATTGTCTTCACTGCTGCTGCTGAGGCGGATCTGGCGGCGGGTTCTGGTTCGCGGGGCGGGCTGGGGTGGTTGCTGAACAACCTGAATATCAGAGCTGTTGCCGCTGCTGCTGCTTGCCCTTGGCAGAGTTTTCTTATCTGCCATTCTTTTCTGCCTCTTTACCGGTGTAAATTCCTTCGACAGGTTCCTCTGAATAGAGGGTTCAACGTCACTGTCTGCCCAGACGGAGGAGGAAGAGAATCCAGCAACAAAGGCAGCAAGGTCATCTGAGGGCACTGGTCGTTTTGTTCCTCGAGCAGATGTTTCGGCATGGGTGCTGCCGGCTGCCGTCGGGGCAGGTGATGGTATGGAGGCGGCAGATGGTATGGAGGCGGCAGGTGATGAAAGGCTTGAGGCCCAGATTCTTTGCCTTTGGAGTATAAATGAGGCCTCGTTCTTCCCACAGATCTCTGGTTGCAAAGGACTTTGGGGGATTTGCTGTCGCCGAGGAAGTAGAGGCAGCATTGCGGCGGGTTTTTTCTGGAAGACATGTTAGTGCAAGGGTTGTGAAAAGTAATTGAAAGCAAATGAAAACTAAATATGGAGAGCAAGTAAGAAAAGCAGAAGTGAGTGAAAATGAAAATGAAACGGAGTTTTATAGAAAAAGAATTGCTGCCTGTTGAAACTGTAACGACAGGCGTGAATAACGGGGCGGCTGTCGAGCTTTAGTGTGTCTGATGCGTCTGACAAACGTTTCCGCGTCTGTCACGCGTCTGTCACACGTTTCTGTGTCTGTCGTGACAGCATGGTGACAGCCTGTCTTTTCCGCGTCTGTCATGGCAGCCGTAACGATAGGCTTCAATATTGGGCTTTGTTGGGCTGATGGATGGGTGTTGGGTTTTAGTTCACTTCTCCTGTTCTTCTTGGCTCCTTTATTTCCTAAAAGCATTATTCGAATAAAATAAACCTTATTTCCTAATAAATAATAAATGATAAAAATAAAAATAAAATTTAGGTTAAATTAGGGATGCCAAGTGGGGCATCTTCTAAGGTAACCACTTCCTGCATTCATGGGGCTTCAGTCCCCTGATAATGCTTGAGGCGTCGTTTCTGGTACTTCTTGAAGTCCATCCGTACCCTCCATCTGGTGATTATTCTCATGTTGGGGGCTCCTTTCTTTCTCTTCCCTTTGTAGTCCATGAAGTCCTCCCTTCTTGGTAATGTTTCTGAGGGCATGAATATATGATTAGAAATAATCAAATTGACATTCGGCCACAAACTTACCTTGTTTTCGTTGAATGTTGTTGTGGTTGAATGTATCCCTTGCTGTCGTGTCTGCTGCTGCGGCAGACAGTTATTTTGACAGTTCTTTATCAAGTTACTTTGCAGGTCAATGGGACATTGGTAAGTGCCATCACTCTTTATACCAAATTCTGTTGACCACTCGTAGATCTCCATCAGTAGAGATTTTGATGATTCTGTGTCCACCGGCTTTGGTTCCTCAAATACCTGCAATGAAATTGGTGAGTTTTCATATAATTCAAAAGGTTCGTTTATTACCTGCTCATATTCCATCGGTGAGGCATTGTCATTGGGTAGCTCTTCTAGGTGGTCGTGCGAGTGCCATGACAGGGATGGATGTGTGCAATCTTGGTCAGGCATAATCGAGGTGGTGGGTTGAGAATTTGCCTCTGATGTGGTTGCTGCTTCAGCATCAGTTGCTGTTGAGGCAGCAGTTGCTGTCAAGGCGGCAGGTTCTGTCGAGGCGGCAGTTTCTGCCGAGGCGGCAGTTGCTGTCGAGGCGGCAGTTGCTGTCAAGGCGGCAGTTGCTGTCGAGGTGGCAGTTGCTGTTAAGGCGACAGTTTCTATCGAGGCGGCAGTTTCCGCTTTGACTGGAGTTTCTGCCTCAGAAGTGGTTGCTGCCGTGACATTCTCTTGAATTTCACTCAGCGTTGTCGCGATGTTGCTCCATTCCGGCTCCTCGATCATTGACATGGCAAATTGTTGCTCAGACTCATCATATGTTGGGTATTCCTTCACATGGGCATCCTCGTCATCTTGCCTCGGGATTTCAGGTTCAGTCGTGGCATGAATGAGGACGGGTCTGCTCAAGAGTTCATCCATCTTGGCGATACTTGCGTTCGTAGAAGCCGACACTTTTTGAATGAGTGCCATGAAGGCTTGCAGTGTGTCTTCTAAGGATTTTGACTGCTCTTGAGGATGATGACATTGCCAGGGCAGGTCGGGTTCTGCAGCAAAACTGTTATGGTATAAAAAATTTTGTGGGTTTTCATCGTACCATATAAAATTTTGCTGCTGCGACATCGGCATTTGCTGCCCTGTTGCTGTCGTGGCAGCATGTCTTTACGATAATTGCAAGAACTTTCCCACATCAACTCTCGAATGGTTTTTCCTGGCATGTTGATGCCCTTGAACCTGTATTTTCACCTGATTTTTTTTGTGAAGAAAAAAAAATAAAAAAAATAAAAATAAAAGAAAAGTGCAGAAGCTAGGGTAAGAGTGTGTTGCCAGTCCCCGGCAACGGCGCCAAAAACTTGTTGTGTGTAAAAGTGTCTATCGCAATTGAGTGCAAGTGTACACGTCGCAAGTAATAAAGTGATACTAGAGTATCGGATATCGTCTCCACAAGGACTGGGCTAACCCTTTCCTTCGCTATCTGCACAAGGGGAAAAGAATAGATTAAGATATTGTCACGAAAATAATAAAGAATACTGGAAAATAAAAGTAGAGAAATTAAGATAGAGAGAATGGGCTGGTATTGAATTGCTCAGTAGTGCAGGTATTGCAGAGTTTAGGAAATCCAGTCCTGTCGTCGCGCCTGTCGCCGACAGCACCTGTCGCGGCAGCTGTCCGTTGGCTGTCGCGGCAGCAAACACACCAACTTCGTACTCCAAGCTTGGCAAGAATCCCAGATCTACCTTGGCCTATCCCTAGGTCCAAGTCTGTCGATGATCACGTCTTGATGATACCTCCCGGCGTGAATCGAAGGATGAACACCGATATGTATGAATTCTTCTTTAGCCACTTAACCTTGCCCTATCCCTAGGCACAAGATAGTTCAACTATAAACTAGAGAACTTGCTCTTATTTCTTTCGTATACTTAACTCTCCCGATGCTAAGTAAATGGATAACCTCAAAATGCTCTCCCGATGCTCTTGCAAGATATTAATAACCAAAATAAGAGAACTTGAAGTTTATTTTATTGAACTGAAAATTCCTAAAACAAAACAACCCTTGCAACTACTTTACAAATCAACCCGTGGCCCTAGGGGGTTTTAGAACATGTCGACGGCAGGTCGACGGCGGGTAAACGACGGAGGGTTTTTGGTTGTCGGTTATGGGGTATGATGTGGGGGTTATCTCTCTAGGTTAAATCTATGCCCTTATATAAGCTTTGGGCTCAAGTATTCTAAGTTAACAAGGATTACAATTTTAATGAAAAGTAAGATTCTAATAAATGCTAAATCTCTAAGGATTCCTATTTTCAGCCGCCTCCTTGTTTCATGGAAATTCTTCTCCTTGAGCTTTGGCTTGACATATCTTTTGATCCGGGGCTTGGAAAAATATTTGGCTTTCACACGACAGACGAGCAGATTTTTCTCTATCTATCGAGGTCCACTTTACTTTTCCTCTTCATGAAGTTGTTGTCGCCTTGCTGTCACGACAGGTCCATGACAGGTTCGTCTTCTTCGTCTACTTGTCCAGTTCAGCTTTCCTGCTTATCTGCCCTGCGCCTGCCTTCTTCGTCTACTATGGCAGCAACTTGCTGTCGTCCTCTGTTGTCACGGCAGTTCCATGGCAGCATTGTCCTCTTCGTCTGCTTGTCCGGTTCAGCTCTTCTGCTTATCTGCCCTGCGCCTGCCTTCTTCGTTCACGACGGCGGAAACCTGCCAAAAACAGCCATTTTTAGTAGAATCTGTGCCTTTTATATATTTGTGATGTTTTGCTGTAAACTGGCCTAAATGCAATGAAATGGTGCTTGAATGCAGCAGAAATATGGGTTAAAAGGGTGTAAATAATAGAACTTTTACACACTCAACACTGATCCTTCTTGATTTAATTACAGTTGACGATCCTCTTCTGCAGCTATCTATTAACCTTCTGACGAACACCAACTACATGAACATGAGGACAAACTCTTATGGGTACCCGCTAACTACATGAACATGTTCAAACTCTTAAGTAGAGGACAAACTCTAAATTAGATGCATCAACACTATAGGACGGAGCTAAGATTTGGAGTTAAAGGGGCAAAATATAAATATTTGTAAGTGAGAGGTAAATTCAAAAATAAATCAACTTGTAATGAAATTTATATAAAAAAACAAAACTGAAAATATAATTGCCCTCTCCACCTCCCGCCCCCACGTACCTCCGTCGTTGTCTACACCAAAAACTAAGGGATAGAAATACTATCCCTACCATAGCCAGAAAACCTGCCATAGCATTACCATGTTTCGAAACATAAATACTTAAACTCTTAATAGTTAATATTTAATCCTAATTTCACCGCCGTAGGTTAGGTCCATGAAGACGATGGTGGGCATTGAACGATTGGTCACTTATTTCTTGAATAATATGAAAATACTAATGTGCGCGTTTAAATCGTTAGTGATATATAGGTTATTTTGCTTGTATAATTGCTCCATTGTTATCACAACAAATTCTTAGGTATAAAAATGAATATTTTATATTTTTAAAAGTATTCTTTGACAGTAATACTAAACACTAAAATATTATAATTAAATTTTTAAAATCACTTTCTAACAACACTTTTAAAATTATTTTTTAAAAGCTGTACCAAATTGACTTTTATTTTTTTAATCACTATATAAAAAAATATGTCCTTTCTCAGATGTTAAATCTTACTTGATACATGCTCGTTATGCTCAAAGCACAAGAAAGTTTTTGAACAAATACATAACATAACAAACATGATAAATTCGAATGCGTTCTCCCTTCTAATATTGATCAATACATTTCCTTCGAGACAGTTGTGGCCTGACATAAAATGTAAGATAAATCTCTTAGATTTTTTTTACACATTAACCAAACAACTTTTCTGATATACAAAAGTAAAACAAGAACATAATGTATTAGAGGTTTTAAAATATAAAAAAATAAAAAGGAAACAATAAAACTGAAAAAGAAAAGATAAGCTTTGCACAGGTCCATTGTAGGAAAGATTTTTAGAGAATTGTCAAAACACAAACTAAATGAAATCTTCAAAATCGGCAACCACCTTTTACCCTAATTTCCAAAGACGACGATATGCTACAGATAACATTAGCAAACAACCCAAAAAAGAATCAAACTGTCTATGACCACGCAAACACGAATTTGGAACAAGCGTTGTGAGGTTCAATATACGAACACCAAGCACCCGCAAAAGTAACCATTAACCATAAAAACATGTCATAAGACAAAGACGTGCAATAAGACATAGGAAACATGCAATAGAGACGAGAAAACACAATAAAATGTGCGAAGAAAAAGAAAATCAATCAAATCGAATAAAATATAAGAAGAAGAAATCTCTGAGCTTTCAGGACGATCCTTATCCGATTCGGACATGGTTGCGAGGTGGGGATCATTGACTAAGGAGGCGAGAAAGGCAATTAAGCTTGGTAAGAAGCTAGGGATCCAGTTTGTAGGTGATGAAAATGAGGTAATTAGGGACTTTGCACTTCTAGAAAAAGCAAGTTGTTGAGATTTTTTTAAGTATCAATGAATTGGGCAAGTTGTTGAGATTTTGTTAAGTGGGTTCGCGGATTTGCGGATTCTAACATGAAATGTTAGGGGGTTAGAGTCTGAAACAAAATTATCTACAGTGAGGAAACTGGTTTTTACTCAAAAAATGCAGATGTTTTTCTTGCAAGAAACGAAGATAGGATCGATTACAGAAGTAGATGATTAAACTAAGTGGTATGATTTTGAGTATCGTTACTGTATTTCAGATTCAGATGACAATTCAGGGGCTTTGATACAATATGAGACAATCATCGTTACTGTATTTAATTTGAAAAACTCAGGGGATGAAGGATCGAATTACCTGGTTGGTGGTGACTTCAACGCAGTGAGAATCAGGAGTGAAAAAGCTGAACAACTTTCAATGTGGGTGGAGCAAAAGAATTTAATTTAAACATTGAAGAAGCCGAGCTTATAAAAATGCCAGTGCAAGGAGTTTGTGCAGAAAGGATTATCTCGAAGAGTTTCTTATCACGACTCTGTGATACTGTCAAATGTGAATCCAGATTGAGGGCCGATTCTTTTCAAGTTTATCAACTCATGGCTTCGAAAGGATGGCTGCAGGGAGGTGATTAAGGGAATCATTGAAGTAGGATCAACCTTTAAATCTGATCTACATGTTAAGCTTAGAAGACTCAAGAGCACTTTGAAGAAATGGAACAAAGAGTCATGTGGTGATCTTGATGAGAATATAATGTTAAAGTTAGTTGAAAGTTAGTTAAGCTGATTAGTTAGTTTGTTAATTCAGTTTAGTTGTTAGCTTATGTTGTATAAAAACTGGATGTATCCTTTGTAAAATTATAATAAAATAAATGAAAATTTTCCCAACTCATTCTTTTAACATGGTATCAGAGCGGCTCCAGACGTTGTAATTTTCAGCGCCGGTGAGTTGATGTGAAACCAAGAGAGTTTTCGGAGTGTCAGATGGATGGAGATACAACGCGTGATTGAAGTCTACGGTGGTTGAAGCTTCCGCCGGCGGCATCGTAGCAATCATGGAAAAAAGATAAAAGAAATTCCCAAAATACAGAGAAAAGAGATGAAACAACGGGAATAAAGAAAAAACGGTTATCAGGCATAACGAGGAAATGGGCCAGACTACCCAAAAATATCCTGAGCTCTAGATACCGAGAAATTTCAACACTTGTTCAAGGTGAATTATCGATCTCTGCTTATTTCACAAGATTAAAATTGTTATGGAGTGAATATCGTGCTCTTGTTCCTTTTTCGACTTGTAATTGCGAGGCCTCTCAAGAGAATCAGAAACATCTCTTGCAACAAAACCTATTTCAGTTTCTGATGGGACTAAATGAAACTTACTCTGCCATACGAAGCCAAGTTCTTCTTATGAAACCCTTGCCATCAGTTAATGAGGCGTATTCTATCTTAATTCAAGAGGAGTCACAAAGAATTTACCTCTCAGTTCCAACACCATTGTCCGATTCTACAGTGATGTATTCTCATACTGGTTCTGGGCAATCTGCACGTCGGCGTTTCAATGGAGTTTGTGACTACTGTCGAGTTAAAGGTCACAAGAAAGAAAATTTGGGTGTTACACTTTCCATCCGATTTTCGGTTCACAAGAAAGAAAGATTCTCAAGATGCTATGACTACAACTGGTGATACTTTTGCTATTCCTCACACTGATTCCAGTTCGCAAGTCATGGTTTCACCTGCACCGTTGGCTCCATCTTTTTCCCAAGAACAATACAATCAGATACTGAATTTGCTCCAGAAGATTCCTTCTGAATTAGCTGTTAATGTGGCAGGTAACAATCCATCTTATATGTTTGACCATGGTGTTTCTACCTGGATCCTCGACACTGGAGCTACTGACCATGTGTCTTCTGATTTCAATAGTTTAATAAATCCTATTTCATGTGTTTTGAATTCCAGATCTGTCAGACTCCCAAATGGTAAAACTGTCCCTATAACCCATATTGGCTCTGTTGCTCTTACTAAAACCCTTTACCTGCATGATGTTTTATTTGTTCCTGATTTCCATTACAATCTTATTTCGATTTCTAAACTCACATCTGACTTGAATTGTGCTGTTCTTTTTTATCCACAATTTTGCTTGCTTCAGGAACACTCCACTGGAAGGATGAGGGAGATTGGTAGGATGATTGGCAACTTGTACCGGTTTCGGTCTATTTCAGTTGATTGTTCTCAAAATTTACCCCATGTTTCTGTTGTTTCCAATCCTGAAAGTTTTGTTTCTGATTCTGTTATGTGTCAATCTTCTGTTGATAATACAAAGTTGTGGCATGCGCGTTTAGGCCATGTATCCTTGAATAAAATACATAAACTTCATGTCTCTGATAATTTTCGTGTTGATCATATTAATGATTGCTCTGTTTGCCCCTTAGCTAAACAAACCAGGACCCCTTTTCCCCTTAGTACTTCTAGGTCTCAAAAAGCCTTTGAATTAATTCATATTGACTTGTGGGGTCCCTATCGTATCTCAACACATTCAGGGCATCGTTTCTTTCTCACTGTTGTTGATGATTTTACTAGGATGACTTGGGTTCACTTGTTAAAACTGAAATCGGATGCTATTTTAGCCTTAAAAAACTTTCTTGTCATGGTTAAAACTCAATTTGCTGCCAATGTTTTAACCATACGTAGTGATAATGGTTCAAAGTTTTTTTAGCTCTGAATGTTCTTCATTTTTCTCCTCTCTTGGAATAATTCATCAAAGTAGTTGTGTTTATACACTTCAGCAAAATGGGGTGGCTGAACGCAAACATAGGCATCTACTTGAAGTTGCTAGAGCTCTTCGTTTTCAGTCTAAGTTGTCTATTAAATTCTGGGGAGAATGTGTGTCTGCAGCTTGTTACTTAATCAATTTGCTTCCTTCTTCTGTTCTCTCCTGGAAAACTCCTTTTGAGCTTCTCTTTCATAAAATTCCTCATCTTTCTCACTTAAGAGTGTTCGACTGTTTAGCATATGCTACCAAATTGAATAATTCTGATAAATTTGCCCCTCATGCTGTACCCTGTGTTTTTATGGGTTACTCTCAAACACAGAAGGGTTATCTTCTTTTTAGTCTTAATACAAAAAAGTTCTTTGTAAGTCGAGATGTTGTCTTCCATAAAAGCATCTTTCCTTTCTCTTTTCCTTCAAATGCTCATTCTTTTTTCTTTCCAGATCCATGTTTGCTTCCTGATTCTGATTTTTTAATTCTTGACTCTCCTACTTCACATGATTCTTCAGTTTCAACAAGTGAACCAGAACCTGTTTCAGCTCATGACCCAGACCCAGCACCAGTTTCTCTAGATGCTTCTATACCTGAATCAGAACCTATTTCACCGGTTCCTCTCACTTCTAATTCTTCACCATCTATTGTTCCTTTATCCATTCCTCCTTCTGATGTTCCAATTCCTCATATTTCTCATCCTTCACGACGATCAACTAGAGTAATACGACCACCTGCTTGGTTACAAGAATAATGACTCAACTTTTGCCTCTCTCCTATTTTACTCACTCATCTTTAATTTGAGTCAATTTAATGACTCAACTTTTAACATTGGGTATCAATCATCACCCAACCGTTATATTATGGATGCCGTTACTGATGTGGTATTTTTTATTGATTTGGCTGCCACGTAAGCAAACGCACGTTTTAAAATACCAAACCAAAACGACATAATATTTGCTCGTTTAACCTAAACTCATTTTAATGTGTTTTCTTCTTCAGACAAATCGTAATCTTTAGGTTTAAAAAATCAGAGAACTTGAAAAGTTTTCAGAGCGTAAGCATGAAATCCTCTAAGTAAATCGTGTGGGTTAATCGTTTGGGGGAATTTTCGTTGTGTTTGAAAGGGTTTTCATCATCAGAAAATCGTAAGGGTATTTTACTGTGCAGCATTTACAAACGGCTACAAGAAGGTAAGTCTGAATTTACGAAATCATTTGGGTTAGGAAATTGAAAGGGTGAATGGCATTGGATCAAATTTTCGGAAAGCATTTCGAAAATCATTTGGGTTAGGAAATTGAAAGAGTGAATGACATTGGATCAAATTTTCGAAAAGCATTTCGGAAATCATTTGGGTTAGGAAATTGAAAGGGTGAATGGCATTGGATTAAATTGTTGGGGTTTCAGTTTTGTTTTCTTCTCTTTCAACTTAATTTTATAGGGTAAAATATTGAACCAATTCAGTTTTGTTTCAGTTTACTTGTTGAAAGGGTATGACAAGAGTGCTGTTTTTAAATTGTTTCAGTTTCAGTTTACTTGGATTAAATTGATTCTAATATGGTGCTGTTTTTAAATTCAGTTTAGTCATGGAGAAACGTGTGTTGCGTTCGAAGGGGATTGCAAGAGTGCCATATGGTAAGTTTTATATTTCTATTCACTTGTTTGAGTAGTTTAGGGATGCAACAATGGTGAATTACTTTCTGGATTAAATTGTTCGAGTACTTTAGGGATGCAACAATGCTAATTTAATGTATGTTTGATGGTTAAAGTGTATTTGAGTAGTTTAGGGATGCAACTGGTTTGAGTAGTTTAGGGATGAAACGGTGGATGTCCTTATATGCTAGTTTAAAGTCTGAAAATGGATAAAATAAGTGGATAACCTTATATGCTAGTTTAAAGTCTGAAAATGGATAAAATAAGTGGATGCCCTTATATGCTAGTTTAAAGTCTGAAAATGGATAAAATAAGTGGATGCCCTTATATGCTAGTTTAAAGTCTGAAAATGGATAAAATAAGTGGATGCCCTTATATGCTAGTTTAGGTATGTCCATTTAAGGTATGTTTGATGATTAAAGATAATGTATGTCTACTTGTGTGCTGGAATTGATTTAAAAAGGAATTCTGTGCTGGTGGGGGACCATGGTATGGCTATATATATGTTTGTTTAATCAATTTGTGTGCTGGTGGGGGACCATGGTATGGCTATATATATGTTTGTTTAAGGTATTTGTGTGCTGGTGGGGGACCATGGTGGATAAAAAATGTATACTTGTGTGCTAGTGGGGGACCATGGTGGATTAAAAAAATGTCTACTTGTGTGCTGGTGGGGATTAAAATAAATTGAAACCATTAGTTACTTACTGTGCTAAGTTATAATCTATTGTTTTTTTAGTTAAATTATTACTGATTTGTTATTATTATTCTTTGACTAAGTGAAATTATTACAATATTTTACAGGAATTGATTCAGAGTATTGCACAATTGTTTTTCATCATGGTGGTTTTATTTTAAACAATCAGAAAATCATGTATACTGGTAAAGAAATTAGTTTCTTTGATATGTGTCACATTGATAGTATGTCCATGCTAGAAATAGATGACATGGTTAGGGAGTTAGGATATTCTACCCCACATGATATTTATTGGCAAAAACCAGGGGGTGTCTTAAAAGTTAGTCCACTGAAAAATGACAGTGATGTGCTAAGTATGTTAGATGCTTTACCTAGGCAGAAATATGTACATGTGTACCTAGAAGAAATAGTGGAACCTCTTACTAATAGCAATGTTGGGACTGAAACTATTAGGACTGATGAGAATGCTACGAATGATGAAGTATGTGATCATGATTCTGCTGATACTAGGTCTAATGGGTCTACTGATAATAGCAGTAGTGAGGATGCTGATTATGTAGCTTGTAGTGATCATGATTCTGATAGTCCTTTAGAAGACAATGAGAATAATTTGGCTGACAGTGGTGATGAAGTATGTGGTGTGCATGTGGGTGTTGGGAGAGATATATCAGGTTTTAGTGCAGCTGTAAGGGTTGAGAATGAAGATGTATGTAGTGAAACTGACAGTGAGGGTGCAGACTCATTGCACAGTGCAAGTGATAGTGAAACTGATGGCAAGGGAAGAAAATATCCTGAATTTAATAGTGAGACAGACTTGAAGAACCCTCAGTTTAAAAAAGGAATGATGTTCTCTCACCAGAGTGTGCTTAAAGCTGCTGTGAAGCAATATGCTGTAGTGAATAGATATAATGTGAGGCTAAAGACCAATGATTCCAGAAGACTTCAAGTTGTTTGCAAGGATGGTTGCCCTTGGATGATCTGGGCATCAAGATTGAATCCAAAGATAGTGAAGGAAAGTAGTTGGCAAATTAAAACATACATAGGGCATCATACTTGCATTAGGGATACTGTGAATGCAAATTGTACTTCTACATGGTTGGCAGAAACATACATGGAAAAATGGAGGGTTGATCCCACCTATTCTAGTGGCTCTCTTCAAAAGGATGTGGAAAATGATCACATTTTGCATGTGCCATTAACAAAATGCTGTAGAACAAAGAAATTAGCTCTGAAAAAGCTTTATGGGGATGATGAAGATCAATATACAAGGATATATGACTATCTTGGTGAGTTGAGAGGAACAAACCCTGGGACAATCAGTATATGTCGTTTAGATAATAGGGTTTTTGAGAGAATGTACGTTTGTCTACAAGCTTGCAAAGATGGCTTTAAGGCTGGATGTAGACGAATCATTTGTGTTGATGGGTGTTTTCTCAAAGGCCATTATCAAGGATATTTGTTGGCAGCAATTGGGATAGATGGAAATGATTGTATCTATCCCTTGGCATATGCTGTTGTTGAATCTGAAAATACATCTTCTTGGTCTTGGTTTTTTCAAATTTTAGAAGAAGATTTGGAAATAACCAACTCCCATCACTATACCTTCATGTCTGACAAACAGAAGGTAATGAACATATTTCTTTAATTGTTTACTTATAACTTTTACTATTAATTGTTTACTATTAATTATTTCTTTATTGTCTTGTAGGGTCTAATTCAATCCATTTCAGAGTTGTTTCTGAATGCTGAGTGTAGAGGTTGTGTTAGACACTTGTATTCGAACTTCAAGAACAAAAAAGGCTTCACTGGAAAAGCATTAAAGGATGCCCTCTAGAAGGCTGCAAGGGCCACATACATGAAGGAATTCACTGATGCTATGCATGAAATGAAAGCAATTTCAGAAGATGCATTTGAGTGGATACAGGACAAAGATCCTAGGCTATGGTCTGTTGAGTGGATCGAAAGATCGATATTTACCAAGAGGGGGGGTGAATTGGAAATTTGAAGGATTGTAGTGGAAATTGGCAAATTAAAATTGAAGGACAAGGAATTTAGAGTGGTTCAAGTTCCAAATGAACTCTACATCCACTACCTTAGTCTCACTAAGGATTTGCAACAATTTCACTAAATTGATCTTCCCCTTTTCTAGGACAAGGAGGCAACCCTTTACAATATCGGTTGATTTTTCTACCCAAAAATCAACCCAACCCTCACACAAGAGAACAAAGGAATTTGTAGGCTAATTAGGTATCTCTCAATACAAATGATAGCCCCAATACAAGCACTCAACCCAATTTTACAAAATAAGAATGAAGAACACAAATTGGGATTTTACACAAATTTGGGATTTTTGCTCTAATGCTTGAATTTGATGCTTGGATGTTTGCTTGAAGTTCAATAGTTGTTGCTGATGCTTTTGGATGTCCCTTTTATACCTTCTCATTGAATTCTAGCCGTTTGGGTGGTTGGGGACTTAATTAGAGCCGTTGGAACCCTCTCTTACCACCATAAATGCACTTGTGCAGCTACCAGTATCGGTACGCGGGAAGGAGTATCGGTACCTGTCTCAGAAAAGAAAGAGCCGTTGTGTGCATTTAATACAGGGGTATCGATACGCACGTAAGCGTATCGGTACGGGGTATCGAAACAGCAAGGGCCGTATCGATACTATTTTGTGAACTTAGCTTACTGTCCAACCTCCGTATCGGTACGGAATTTAGGCGTATCGATACGGGTCAACTAACTTTTAAAGATTGGTTACCAACCAACTGACACCAACGGTCATATTTTTTAAACCGACTTATTTTAAAAAATTATAAAGCACGTATCGATACGGGGTTAGCCGTATCGGTACCGTATTCAAACTCATTGAATTTTAACACAGGGGAGTATCGATACTAGGGTTTGGGGTATCGATACGAGGGTTTGGCAGTGACCAAGTTTGGCAAAATGGTATCGATACGCTAGGTGCTGTATCGATACGCCTGGACGTTTTTGAGTGGTTTTGCCTTGGAACACTTAGAAAATATTTTGAGTTTGAGTTTTATAAATCAGTTTCAAAGTGTTGGTGTTTTTAAAAACTTATTAAGGGACTTAAAAACTAATTTTAAGTTTTACAAAATAATCCTCAATAATTTAATTATATCAAAATCAAACATAGGTTTTACAATCTCCCCCTTTTTGATATAACAAAACTAAAACTTAAAATTTTTGAAAAATCTTCATGAAGAACTCCCCCTTAATATAAGCTTGGTAACCTTTGAATTTAAATCAAAATATTTTAAAGTGTAAGCTAGTTTCTTCTCCCCCTTTTTGTTATATCAAAAAATCTTTGAGACAATTAAGTGCATAAAGAAATCAAAGGTATAATAAGCAACATAGGTATTTATTCATTAAAGCAACATACTTAAAATCCAAACAAAGGCAAAAATAGAAATCAAAGCATAGGTTTTAATCCTAAGACAAACTTAATCCTAAAAACATAAAGCATAGGTGCAAAATAATATAAAGTCCTAAATGATATGCATGACAAACAAGAGAAAAACGTCTAAGCATCGTCTTCGTCGTCTTCATCTTCTTCATCATCATCTCCTAAAGGCTCATTGGTGCGCATACTATTACGCCACTCATCATGGAAAGCGGCAATGGAGATATTCAAGGAATTTTGCCCACTTTCAAGAGATGTGAGGCGATTCTCAAAACCCGTCATCCTCGTGTCAAAAGTAGTTTCCATGGATGTGAGACGAGTATTCATGTCCGTACGTAATCCGGTGAATTGCTCATTAAGATAGGTCATGAGAGCATCCATATTGGGTTGTTGGACTTGAGGGGCTTGAGGAGCTTGAGGAGCTTGAGCCGCTTGAGCCGCTTCATGCATTGCGGCAACTTCCGGTGGTAACTCGGCAAGACGTACCCATTCACCATTAACAAAAGAGAATTTTGCCCGAGCAAGGGAGTGCTCATCAATAGGATCGGTGAGTGGAGTTGCAATGTCATATGAGCAATCAATTCCCTTTTTAACAAAGAAATAGCTCAAAGCCGTACCGTATGTGAAGGAGGTGACATGAGGAGTGTGACGATGTTGAACGAGATAGACTATCTCCGCAAACATAAGACGAGCAAGATTTGGTCGTTTGGCTTCACGGAAACACCGAATCCAAAAGTCATCCACTTGACGGATGGTGGAATATTTTCCTCCGGAGGGGCGAAACCACCACGATACCATCAAATGTAGAATTCGGTCATGAGCATTGAGGGCGGTAACGGATCCACTTAGAACATGCCCCCCACGGTGCTCATCATCGAGGCCTTCATCATCCAACTTGAAAACCTCACAAATAGACTCGACATCAAGGGTTATTTTCTTCCCCATAAGATAGGAGTTAATTGCAACAACTTCCCCATTTCGACTAACACATCTCGCATTAGCATAGAAAATCAAAACCAAGAGACGATAAAAAATACCGGGAATAGAGAGAAAATGGATGAAATTCCAACGATGAAGCAAGGGGAGATATTCAAACTTGAAACGCTCCGAATTGAGAAAAGGGATGGATATTACCCTTTCGGCACGGATCTTGTAATTCTCATACTGACGAAAGTGATTGAGACCCGAATTGCTTTCAAAGGATTGCTCGTAGATAGTCGAGTAGTTAGGACGAGCAATCACTCCAAGGTTGAAGGATTCACCGGCTTGATTAGCCCTTTGTCGCTTCCTCGATGGCTCTTTTGGTGCCATGATCTAAGAGAGAAATTAAGCAAGGGAGATTTCTTCAATTTGAGTAATTATCAAGGTAAAAAAAAATTAAAGAGAAATTTTGGCAAGAAAAAAAATTAGAGGAAAAAAAATTTAAACAAAGGCAGATTTAAAACAAAAAACAAAAACAAAAAAAAAAGAAAGGTGATTACCTTGATAGAAACTTGAAGAGTTGAAGAAAACTTGCACAAAGATGAGAAAGAGAGCACAAAGCCTTGCTTGATTTGAAAAACTCTTTTAGGTTTGAGTTGAGATGTGAAAAATATGAAGGAGGAAGTGCCTTTTTATAGGCAAAAACGGCTAGGGTTAATTAGGTTTTGAAAAGTTTGAATTTAGGTAAAAGTTGAACTCATTAAAGGCTAATTAAAGCCATCAGCGCAGTCGGGTATCGATACGCCCGATGGTGTATCGATACGGGGGTAAAGATGTCTTTTTGCAAATATGCCCGTTGGAACAGTCGTATCGAAACGGAGGGGTCCGTATCGAAACGACCTGTATCGGTACGGGATGAACCGTATCGATACGCGTGAAGCGAAAAGAATTCTGGGAAACGAAATGAAGAACAGGTATCGATACGCGTATACCTGTATCGATACTGCAAGCCCAGAAATGCATATTTGGTACAAAGAACAACCAAAGGCTCGAACCTAATCTCTCCTATGAGTATGCAAATGATGTATGAGCAGTTCTAAACATATTTTGACAGAAACATACTCCCCCTAACTATAGGCATGGAAGAATTTTGGAGTCTAAGCATACAAACATGACATTTCACAAGATCAAGCATATTTAAGCACAAAAGAGGTCCTAAAAGGTCAAGATAGGCTAGCTAGACCTAACTCTCTCCTAAGGGACCAAAAACGCTCTTTGTCTAAGGGTTTTGTAAAAATGTCCGCTAATTGATTCAAGGTGTCTACATACTCTATAACCACATCTTCCTTAAGGACATGATCTCTAATGAAATGATGCCTTATTTCTATATGTTTGGTTCTAGAGTGTTGGATGGGATTTTTAGTTAAGCACATTGCACTAGTGTTGTCACATTTTAGGGGTATGGTTCCAACTTTAATTCCATAATCTAAGAGTTGTTGCTTCATCCAAAGGACTTGAGCACAACAACTCCCTAAGGATATGTACTCGGCTTCGGTGGTAGATAAGGCTACACTATTTTGTTTCTTAGAGAACCAAGATATGAGCATACTACCTAAGAATTGGCAAGTTCCCGAAGTACTTTTCCTATCAATTTTGCAACCCCCATAGTCCGCATCCGAATAAGCATGTAGGTTGAAGGTAGAGTCTCTAGGATACCAAAGGCCTAAACAAGGAGTGTCTCTAAGGTATCTAAAGATCCTCTTAACGGCTATAAGGTGAGACTCTCTAGGACTAGCTTGAAACCTAGCACACAAGCAAACACTAAACAAGATATCCGGTCTACTTGCGGTAAGGTAAAGCAAGGATCCAATCATAGAACGATAAAGTTTAGAGTCAACACACTTACCTCCTTCATCTTTGTCAAGCTTTGTAGATGAGCTCATAGGAGTGGCTTGAGGCTTTGCATTCTCCAAGCCAAACTTCTTGAGCATATCCTTTATGTATTTTGCTTGGTTGATGAAGGTGCCATCCTTCTTTTGCTTGATTTGGAGTCCCAAAAAGAATGAGAGCTCCCCCATCATGCTCATCTCAAATTCACCTTGCATTAGCTTAGCAAACTCTTGACAATGACATTCATTAGTAGAACCAAAAATTATATCATCAACATAAATTTGAACTACTAAAATGTCATTTTTATACATTTTTATGAAAAGTGTAGTGTCCACCTTACCTTTTTCAAAACCTTTTTCAATTAAAAAGTTTGAAAGCCTTTCATACCAAGCTCTAGGAGCTTGTTTTAAACCATAAAGAGCTTTGGTAAGTTTGAAAACATGATTTGGAAATTTTGAATCTTCAAAACCCGGTGGTTGTTCCACATACACTTCTTCATTTATAAAACCATTTAAAAATGCGCTTTTAACATCCATTTGAAAAAGCTTGAAATTATGATAACATGCATATGCAAGCAACATCCTAATGGCTTCCATTCTAGCTACGGGTGCATAGGTTTCATCAAAATCTATTCCCTCTTCTTGAGTGTAACCTTGTGCTACAAGTCTAGCTTTATTTCTCACAATGTTACCACTCTCATCTAGTTTGTTCCTAAAGACCCATTTAGTTCCTATTGTAGATTGATTACTAGGCCTATCAACTAATGTCCATACATTACTTCTCTCAAATTGATTTAACTCTTCTTGCATAGCCATAATCCAAAAGTCATCTTTCAATGCTTCTTTTATGTTTTTAGGCTCTATGCATGAGATAAATGCAACATGGTTCATTAATTTAAGAGAAGAACGAGTGGTTACCCCCTTGGATGGATCACCCAAGATTTCACCATCTTTGACATAGTTCAACTCCCTTGGGTAGCTCACTTCCTTTTCCTCAATAGCCAAGTCCTTCAAGGCTTCAAGAGGTGGATCTTGTGTGTCTTCTTCTTTTGGTTGAATCTCATCCTCCTTTGAAGTTTGACCTCCATCAAAGGTATTTATGATTCCTACATCATCATCATCACAAGAATCCTTCCTAGGAATGAGGTTATCATCGAATACAACATGAATGGATTCTTCTACTACTAAAGTTCTTTTGTTAAATACTCGATAGGCTTTAGAGGTTAAAGAGTAACCTATAAAAATAGCTTCATCACTTTTTGCATCAAATTTACCTAAGTTATCTTTTCCATTATTTAAAACAAAACACTTACACCCAAAAGGGTGAAAATAGCTAATGTTAGGCTTTTTAGATTTTAAAATCTCATAAGGTGTTTTCTTTAAAATTGGCCTAATCATTACTCGATTTACAATATAACAAGCGGTGTTTGTGGCTTCCGCCCAAAAATATTTAGGTAAATTATTTTCACAAAGCATAGTTCTAGCCATTTCTTGTAAAGTTCTATTTTTCCTCTCAACTACCCCATTTTGTTGAGGAGTTCGAGGAGCCGAAAAATTATGGCTAATACCATTTTCATTCAAAAATTCTTCAAACCCTAAATTTTGAAACTCGGTTCCATGATCACTTCTAATGTGTGAAATTCTAAGTTCAAGATCATTTTGGGTTAATTTTGAAAATGTGATGAATTTTTCCAAAGCCTCATCTTTAGTACTTAAAAAGAGAACCCAAGTAAATCTAGAAAAATCATCAACTAACACGAATGCATAAGATTTACCACCCAAGCTCATAGTCCTAATTGGCCCAAATAAATCCATGTGAATTAATTGTAAGCATCTACTAGTAGAAACATCATTAATGGATTTAAAGGAAGACTTATGTTGTTTACCCTTAGAGCATGCATCACAAATTTTGTCATTTGAAAATTTAATTTTGGGCAAACCTCTAACTAGATTTAGAGAGACTAGTTTTTCCAAAACACTAATGCTAGCATGTCCTAGCTTCCTATGCCACAACCATGCATCATTTTCATTTTGAGCAACTAAACATGCATGAGATGTATGTATGTCATCTAAATGCACCATGTATATGTTTCCTATGCGATGACCTATGAGCATAATATTATTAGATTTAATGTCAACAATTTTGCATCCATTTTTATCAAATAAAACATTAAATCCTTTATCACACAATTGACTTATGCTCAATAAATTATGTTTAAGACCATCGACATATAAGACATTTTCAATGAGAATGGTAGAGTGATTACCTATGGAGCCAATACCTTTAATGTGGCCTTTGGAGTTGTCACCAAATGTTACTACTCCTCCACTTTTTGGCTTTAAATCCATGAATCGACTCTTGTCTCCGGTCATGTGTCTCGAGCATCCACTATCAAGGTACCATGAGTTTTGACTTTGTGCTTTGGCCTTGTAGCAATGCTCCCCCTACAAACAAAGATATTAAACCTTGATTTTTGGTACCCAAATCATTTTGGGTCCATGAGTGTTAGCTCCCAAAACCTTGGTTCCCTTAGGAATCCAAGATGACATAGCAATAATATTATTAGATTTTACAAGTTCCTTAGGAACCCATACACTTCTAATTCTTTTAGCTCTACTATGTCTAGGGTAGCTACTTTGTTTGTAGTAATTAGTCCTTTTCTTAGGTTGGTGTGTTCTAGAGGATTCTCCTACTTCATGTTTGACACTACCAACATTTTTTAAGGACTTTTTGAGCTCATTTAGCTCACCTAACACCTTTTGGTGTTCACTATTGCATTGAGACAAAAGATTATTAAGATCAACATTTTCATCTTGAAAGAATTTAAGTTCATCTTTTAATCCTAAAATCTTTTTCTCAAATTTAGAATTAGCTTGAGTGAGTGAGTCATTTTTCTCATTTAGCTCTAAAATGATTTTCTTGTTTTTAATGACCGACTCTTTAAACTTCTCAACTAATTCATCATATACCTCTTGCAACTCATCATATGCATCATTTAATTCTTCATATGAAAAATCTAAAGTAGATGAGTTAGAGGTTACCAAGGAGGAATCTTCCTCAAGTGCCATGAGACAAAGGTTGGCCACTTCTTGTTCGTCATCCTCCGATGACTCCTCATCACTCCAAGTAGCAAGTTTGGCTTTGAGTTTCTTCTTCTTCTCAAAGCTCTTCTTCTTGAGTTGAGGGCACTCCGAACGGATGTGGCCGGGTTGTTTGCACTCATAGCAAATGATGGGATCCTTTCCTTCTTCTTTGCTCTTGCTCTTGAAGTCCATTTTTCTTTGGATTTTTCTACCCCGGTTGGACCTCATGAATCGTGAGAATCGTTTGGCTATCATAGCCAATTCTTCAAGTTCGTCCTCATCACTAGATGAGCTCTCATCAAGTTGTGAAGCTTTAGCCTTGAGAGCTATTCCCATCTTCTTCTTCTTTTCAACTTCAAGTTTCTCTACTCTTTTCTCTTCTTTCTTTTTCTCATCTTCCCTTCCTTGCTTCATGATCTCATGAGTAAGGAGAGAACCCACAAGCTCATCAAGCTTTAATGTCTTCAAGTTCTTTGCTTCGATGATGGCGGTTCTCTTCCCATCCCAAGCTTCGGGAAGTGAATAGAGTAGCTTCCGGACAAGCTTGTCTTCCGGTATGATCTCTCCATAGCCCTTTAGCCCGTTGACAATTGTGGAGAATCGATCAAACATCTTTGACACCGTCTCATCGGGCTCCATCTTGAAATTTTCATAACTAAGATTGAGAAGTCCAATCTTAGTTTCCTTGACATCATTGGTGCCTTCGTAAGTGGTCTCAAGTGTGTCCCACACTTCTTTGGCATTTTCAATGGAGGAGACCTTTGAATAGATGTCCGGACCGAAAGCACAAAAAAGCATGTGGAGAGCTTTATCGTTGACTTGAATCTTCTTCCTCTCCTCTTCACTCATTTCGGCTTTCTTCTTCAACACCATCTTGCCTTCACCATCTTGCTTCAATGGAATGTATGGCCCATCCTCAATGACATCCCATACAAGGTAGTCACTTGACTTGATGAATAGCCTCATTTTGTTCTTCCAAAAGGAGTAGTTGTCACCATTGAAGAAAGGAGGCTTGGTGGTTGATTGTGACTCGTACATGCCGGAACCGGAGATTGAAGCCATTTCTTGATATTTTGATGATCACACTCTTCCAAGGATCTCCTCTTGTGGTTGTTAATCCTCAAAGAGTTAAGCTCTGATACCAATTGTTGAGTGGATCGAAAGATCGATATTTACCAAGAGGGGGGGTGAATTGGAAATTTGAAGGATTGTAGTGGAAATTGGCAAATTAAAATTGAAGGACAAGGAATTTAGAGTGGTTCAAGTTCCAAATGAACTCTACATCCACTACCTTAGTCTCACTAAGGATTTGCAACAATTTCACTAAATTGATCTTCCCCTTTTCTAGGACAAGGAGGCAACCCTTTACAATATCGGTTGATTTTTCTACCCAAAAATCAACCCAACCCTCACACAAGAGAACAAAGGAATTTGTAGGCTAATTAGGTATCTCTCAATACAAATGATAGCCCCAATACAAGCACTCAACCCAATTTTACAAAATAAGAATGAAGAACACAAATTGGGATTTTACACAAATTTGGGATTTTTGCTCTAATGCTTGAATTTGATGCTTGGATGTTTGCTTGAAGTTCAATAGTTGTTGCTGATGCTTTTGGATGTCCCTTTTATACCTTCTCATTGAATTCTAGCCGTTTGGGTGGTTGGGGACTTAATTAGAGCCGTTGGAACCCTCTCTTACCACCATAAATGCACTTGTGCAGCTACCAGTATCGGTACGCGGGAAGGAGTATCGGTACCTGTCTCAGAAAAGAAAGAGCCGTTGTGTGCATTTAATACAGGGGTATCGATACGCACGTAAGCGTATCGGTACGGGGTATCGAAACAGCAAGGGCCGTATCGATACTATTTTGTGAACTTAGCTTACTGTCCAACCTCCGTATCGGTACGGAATTTAGGCGTATCGATACGGGTCAACTAACTTTTAAAGATTGGTTACCAACCAACTGACACCAACGGTCATATTTTTTAAACCGACTTATTTTAAAAAATTATAAAGCACGTATCGATACGGGGTTAGCCGTATCGGTACCGTATTCAAACTCATTGAATTTTAACACAGGGGAGTATCGATACTAGGGTTTGGGGTATCGATACGAGGGTTTGGCAGTGACCAAGTTTGGCAAAATGGTATCGATACGCTAGGTGCTGTATCGATACGCCTGGACGTTTTTGAGTGGTTTTGCCTTGGAACACTTAGAAAATATTTTGAGTTTGAGTTTTATAAATCAGTTTCAAAGTGTTGGTGTTTTTAAAAACTTATTAAGGGACTTAAAAACTAATTTTAAGTTTTACAAAATAATCCTCAATAATTTAATTATATCAAAATCAAACATAGGTTTTACATGGTCCAAGTCACATTTTGAAACACATTCAAAATCTGACTTGCTCCTCAACAATTTGTGTGAAAGCTTTAACAAGGTAAACTTCAAAAATCAGTTCTAAATTTATTATATCTAAACTATGTTGTCATTTGTTATTGATTGGTAATTTGCTTATTTCTATTTTACTTTTGTAAAGATGATACTAGAGGCGAGGGATAAACCAATTTTGACATTAATAGAGATGGTCAGATGCAAGATAATGAACATGTTTGCTAAAAAGGCTGAGGATGCTCAAAAGATTGTTGGGACTCTTTGTCCAAAGATTCAAAAGAAAGTTGACAAACTTATTGTGCAATCAGTAAGGTCAGTTTTGAATTTGAACTATGCTACTATTTTTCAATTTAATTTTCCACTTTGCTACTGTTTTTCCAATGTATATGAATTTGAACTCATATGTGTATATTGCAGATGTTGGCCTAGGAATGCTGGGGGAAATAGATATGAGGTCCCTGCTGGACATGATGATCAACACATTGTAGAGTTGGGAGCACATTCATGTAGCTGCAGAAAGTGGGATCTGACTGGTATCCCTTGTATACATGCCACAACAACCATTTTAATGAGAGGTGAAAGACCTGAAGCTTATGTCAACAACTGCTACAAGAAAGAAACTCAGCTTCAGATTTATTCTCACATGGTCAAACCATTAAGAGGACCAAAACAGTGGGCACACCATGTAACAAATGAGCCCATCTTGCCACCTATTATTCGAAGACCTGTTGGACGACCTCAAAGAAGTAGAAGAAAGGAGGCAGATGAAATTTTAACTTCTACTGGAAGAATTTCAAAGAAGGGACTTGTTCGAATGACTTGTTCAAAATGTGGCAATGCAGGACACAACAAAAGGTCTTGCAGGGGACAAGTTGGTGGCAACAACCCCTTGTCTTCTAATAACAATGTGAGAAAACCTAGAAGAAATGGTCCAAAGGCTTCAATTCCCAATGTCTCTCAGCAAACATCAAGTTCAAATGCAGCAGGTCCACCTATGAATTCATCCACTGTCCAAATTATGAATTCATCCACTACATATGTTCCACCAATACAGAGGCCTAAACTTGCTGTAAGTTTAGACATATTTTAATTTGTTGTTCTTTACAATCTATATTTTATACAATAAACTGACTGCACATGTTTCATTTGTATTTATTTTAGGTTAAAAGAACACCAACTTCAAATGCAACAGGTCTAAGCAGTCAAGGCTCAGTCACCACTGTCAGATGGATGCCTTCTCAAAGCACTCAAGGCTCAGTCCAGAATCAATCACAAGAAGACCCTGCTTCAAAAAGGACTAGATGGAGATGAATTTCAGAATACAACTTCTTTTGTTAATGGTGTTTTAGGTCACTGTTACTAGTAGATATTTTGTTACACAATTGTGATCACTAATGGTGATATTTTGTTAATGCTTCAAACACTGTTCTTGTGATCATCTTTGGGAAATCTCATGATTTAATATTGCTTTAGGTCACTAGTGAATGGCACCATTTTTTTGTGTAGGTGTTTGTGTATATGTGACCAAAGACCTCAGTAAGTTTATGCCACTCACAGTCATGGTCACTAGTGGATATTTTGTTACACAATTGTGATCACTAATGGTGATATTTTGTTAATGCTTCAAACACTGTTCTTGTGATCATCTTTGGAAAAATCTCATGATTTAATGTTGCTTTTTTACTTCTATTTCAAATGTTGTTTGTGCATAGGGAGTTCTGATTAGCCATGCCTTTGTATATTTTTAGTTCTTTGCAAATGTTTGTCTATACTTAGTCGACGAGAGTAATTGTACAACATAATTTGACATCAAGTAGCATGTTTTCATTGATTTAACTACTGTTTTAATGAATTGTTTTGTTGGTATTAAGCCAACTACTCCAATACAACAGATGTTCATATTGTCCTAAATCTTTTAAATGATTTCAGCAGCCTTGTGAAATGGAAGAATCCCAAAGTTCAGTGCTCTTAATTGAACACCAATTATTAATTCATTAAGCACACAGAAAAAGCACTAGCAACACAGTCACAGATCAATCCAAACTTAAACTCTCACCTCACACTAACAAAAGCAACTCTGCCCTAAAGCTACCAAATTATTTTCACATTCATAGCGATCAATTCATTCTTTTTAATCAACAATGCTTTTCGTAGGATCAAAATAAATGTGAAAATGGCACCCTTATTAATCTATCAGTCCGTGCTAAAGAAGAAGAAGAAAAACTAGAGTTCCATGAGATAAGGCATAAACACCCATCATTTTCCATAATAAACTAGTTAATTCACAAGAATCAAGAGATAAGAAGAAATTTATCTAATTAAACAATTGCCATAAACACCCATCATTTTCCATAAACACCAATTCTACATATCACCAATTCACAAAATAGTCAGTCACAAAATACACAAATTCATACTCAAAATACCATCAACATCCGAATTCCATCAACATATCACCAATTCTACATTCGAAATACCCATTCTTCCTAAGAAATAGTTTCCCTAATCTTCCTTCATTTGATACCCATAAAAAACACAATCAAAACAATAGAACATATGACTGCACAAAACCAAACAAATCTTTCATTTCTTCTCTCCCTATCCTTCACTTTGATTTTGTTTAGCAGACCAATAAGAAGAACCTTTGTACGAGAATTCAATGGAGGATCGTACCATTCAAAAAAATGGCAATCCTTGTAAAATCGGTTACCGTAATTCGAACACCTATAAAATCGCCGACCTGGGTTGTTGTTAGTCCATGCAGTCTTCAATACTGCTTCCTTGCCACACCAGCAACAAATAGGGATGTCGTTCCCCCATCCCCTATAACCTCTCGTTTCAACCTTCTCATTCCTCTGTTAACCCAACTCAAAAATTCAATTCAGAACGCAAGCAAAGAAATTAGGGATTCATTTGAGTAAAGGGGATTTTTTATAACGGTTAGATTTTGGGTTAAACGAGCAAATATAATGTCGTTTTGGTTTGGTATTTTAAAACACGCGTTTGCTTACGTGGCAGCCAAATCAATAAAAAAATGCCAAATCAGTAACGACATCCATAATATAACGGTTGGGTGATGATTGATACCCAATGTTAAAAGTTGAGTCATTAAATTGACTCAAATTAAAGATGAGTGAGTAAAATAGGAGAGAGACAAAAGTTGAGTAATTATTTTTGTATTTTATCCGTTTTAATAAGTGACATTATCCCAGAAAATTGTAAACTTGAATTTATTTAGGACACATGTTCCCGTCTATGTTATTTGGACTACAAAATAAGTATTAGATACAAATATAATCAGGCATCTATTAATTGACCGAATGACAAAAAATGCTTATGTTGTCCTATGTTGTATGTGTCCGAATCCCTACATTTTGCTTGAGAGTGTAATAAATCTCCATTAACAAGCCATCCACATCATTTTTTCTTAAGGTAAATTTTCACCTCTTTCTTATATGTAAAGGAAAAATGTATAATTATTTAGAAGTTAAAATGAGATGAATGTACCTTATTGACTGGGACCACAGATGATGTGATGAACCGAGTCATCTAATAATTTCTCAAACTTCAGACAAATTAAAACAAAGTCAAAAACAAGCTTTGACTCTCGTTGTCTTATGGGGAGGGGGGTCTTCTATGCATACAAAGTAGGGAAAACTACATCAGTGGTCCCCAAACTATTACCATTTTTTTTATTTTAATCCCCAAACTATGTTTTTCAGCAAAATCATCCCTTTTGTTACATAGTTCTCCTGGTTTAGTCCCCGGCGTTAAATAGCTAATGGTTTTGCTGACATGGCATTTTTTTAAGAGGAGAGAGAAATGATTAAAAAAATTTAAAAAATGCCACATCAGCAAAACCGTTAGCTATTTAACGTCGGGGGACCAAAACAGGAGAACTATGTAACAGAAGGGACGATTTTGGCGAAAAACATAGTTTAGGAACTAAAATAAGAAAACGATAATAGTTTGGGACCACCGGTGTAGTTTTTCCTACAAAGTATTTAACAAAGGACAATTAGCCAAAAGGCTATAGAAAAAACCCAAAAGGTTATAGAAAGAAAAAGAAAGAAGCTAAAGAGCTGTAGAAAAATTTTCTCGGCTAGAGATCTTCTCATTTTTAGAAAAGGGAAGAATAGAGAATTTACCATCAATTGCATAAAAGGGTACATATCCTTATTCATCAAAAGAGGAAGCCAACCCAAGACTAGGACATAGTGCTTTGTTCTTCATTCTATTGGCAATGCCCTTTCTCTCCGATTCTAGAACTGTCCGGCGAATGAGAGCTAGTGGGGCCAAGGGGGTTCTATAAGAGGTAGGCGGCGGGCCAAAGAATAGGTCTTAAATGGGGAAGGAACCCCTTCTAAGAATAGGAAAAGGACAGCTGTGGAGTAGAATTTAGAATGGATTTTTTTTAAAATACAATTAAATTATTGGAAAAGAGTTGGATAAGTGTAGTGTTCCTCTGAAGTTGTGGTGTAGAATTAGAATGACAATGGTACTGTTTGTGAATATCTTTCTTCTAGCTCTCCCCTTCTTGCTCTTCATTCTCCTAAAACGTAGCATTAGCAACAATGGCAACTGTAATCTTCTTCCCCCCGGCCCTCCCGGTCTTCCCTTGGTCGGTCATTTACCCATGCTAATGTCGGATAACTCAGCCCCTCATGTTTTCTTCTGGAAACTCTCTCAAAAGTATGGATCTCTCATTTCCTTGCGATTTGGATTCAAACCAACCCTCGTAGTTTCTTCGGCAAAAATGGCTGAAGAGGTCATGAAAACCCATGACCTCCACTTCTGCAGCAGGCCTAATCTTCGTGGGGCTCGCAGATTGTCTTACGAAGCCTTGGATTTGGGAAAACTTGCGTAGTACATCTGTTTAGTCGAGTGAAAGAGTATCGTCCCATCCGAGAAGACGAAGTTGCTCGCCTGATTGGGAAAATACGTCGACTGTCAATCGAATCTAAGGCTGTCAACTTGAGTGAGGCAATGGCGTGCCTTTCCAGTTCAATAATTTGTAGAGTAGGCTTCGGCAAGAGGTATTGTTAGAGGGTACAAAAACTTTTTGACTAAAGTTCATTTGGTTATCAAACATTCAATTATTACAAAATAGTCATTGAATTATCAATTTTATTACAAAATAATCATTGAACACTTAACTCTCGTTAAATGAGTGACGTGATATTTTGGTTAAAATTGTTTAATGGTTCAATTAGTCTTTTATATTTATACATTCGATTAATTTGATTCTAATTTTAAAAAAAATTAATAAATTTAAGCTCATTATTTACAAATTCTATCAATTTAGTCTTGTTTTTATTAGAAAAAAATTAATATTTTTATTAGAGTAAAAATTTAAATCGATACAATTTGTAATTTAAAAAATATCAAGACTAAAAAATAATGTAGAAATATTAAATTATTAATTTGGTCACCGTCTCGTGGGAGTAAAATTATTAAATTATTTTTAATAAAAATAAGACTAAATTGATAAATTTATAAATAATGAGCCTAAATTTATTGTTTTTTCAAATTAGTATCAATTTGATCAAATCTGTAATTATAAAGTACTAATTGTGCTATTAAACAATTTTACTCAAGCTGTCACGTTACCGCAATTAATGGCATTTAGAACTCAGTGACTATTTTAAGACAAAATCAATTGTTTAGTTACCGTTTTGTAATAATTGAAATTAGGTGACCATAATAAATATTGAGACATAATTTAGTGACCATTTATGAAATTTACCCAAAGTTTTTACAAAATCCTAATGTGTTTTCTCACCTTTGTTTTTTCTAATAGGTTCGACGAGGAAGGAGCTGAAATAAGCAGGTTCCATGGGCTGCTTAAAGAGAGTGAAGCCATGTTTACAAGCTTTAGTTTCGCTGATTATTTTCCTTTCATGGGTTGGGCCGATAGATTCACTGGCTTTCTCACTCGTCTTGATAAAAATTTCCAAGAACTTGATACCTTTTACCAAGAACTTATCGATGAACACCTTGATCCGAACCGGCCGACACCAGACCGAGAGGACATAGTTGATGTGTTACTGCGATTATGGAAGAATCGTGAGCTTCGGTTTGATTTCACCATGGATCACGTTAAAGCTATTCTTATGGTAATCTCATCATCTTACGTGTGCATGAATGTTGCAAACATACATGTAACATGTCCATGGACATCATGCTCTTTTTCATGCAGGACGTGTTCATTGCCGGAACGGACACAACAACAGCCACTGTGATTTGGGTAATGTGCTTTCTAATGAAGAACACAGAGTGTTTGAAGAAAACTCAAGCGGAAGTGAGGGATTTGATTGGGGAAAAAGGTTTCGTAAATGAAGATGATGTTCAAGGTTTAATTTACCTAAAAGCTGTGATAAAAGAGACATTCAGATTGCAGCCGACAGCCCCATTGCTTGTGCCACGAGAAACACTTCGGAAATGCAGCATAGGTGGGTACCAAGTACCAGCCAAAACCTTGGTCCATGTAAATGCATGGGCAATAGGACGAGATCTTGAAACATGGGAAAATCCAGAGGAGTTTTGTCCTGAAAGATTCATTGGTAGCTCCATTGACTACAAAGGCCAACACTTTGAGCTCATACCGTTTGGTGCTGGTAGAAGGGTTTGTCCTGGAATGCAAATGGGAGTTGCAGCAGTGGAGCTTGCCCTTGCTAATCTTCTTTACATGTTCGATTGGGAAATGCCGACATGGATGGATAAGGAAGACATAGACTTTGATGTTGTGCCTGGTCTCACTACACACAAAAAGAATGCTCTAGTCCTTGTGGCTAGGAAGATCTAATGATTCATGTTCAAGTTCTTTCGAAAATCTTTCTTCTTTGTGTCTATAGAAGATTTAGTCTCTTTATTATAATGTTATAGATTGTAATATTACTGTATATGTTCTGTTAAAGGTGGAAACAAAATATATGGTATTTTTCAGTGTCACTCTCTATGCCTCACATTAAAAAATTAAATTTAGGGTTATTGTTTAGAATTAGGATTTAGGGATTAAAGGTATGATGTATATTTTAGTGTTTAGAATTTAAGGTTAAGACTAATTAGAATTTAATTTTTTTAGTGTTGGGACATTAAAAATACACCAGAAAAGGATAGACAATTTTTATCCGTTAAAGGTGGGTGCTCATAAATAAAAACTCTATGCCCCTTTTCGGTATCCCTATTTATGGCCCTACTAGGTTTAGGGTTAATGCTTAAGATTATGGTTTAGAAATATAGTTTAGAGAATTTAGAGTAGGATGTATTTTTTAGTATTTAAAGTTTAAGGTTTAAGATTTAGAAGTTAAGATTATGATTAAATTAATTTTTTAATATTAAACATAAAAAACATAAAATGGGTAATTTTTTTTTGTCCGGCGTTAATTGTTTGTTCATTTGAATCTGAAATATGACGTTCGACTACTTTTTCACTTTCGTGCTATCCTTCAATGTCAAATGTTCACTTAATTATGAACAAAAACTCTAATTTCTAATCCTATACTCTAATTCTAATGTCTAAACATTAAAACTTAAACTTTTAATTTTAATTTCTATACTTTAAACTCTAAAACTTAAAACCTAAACCTTAAACCATAAATTTTAAATATAAACTCTCACCCTTAGTTTTAAACCCAATTTTTTAATTTTAAGACATACGTAAGAACACTCTAAAAGAGACAGAGAATTTCTATCCCTTAATTATTAAACCCGAAATAATAAATAGGCTCATCTCCATCACTACTCCAATCTTATAGTATTGTTTTATGCTTAGCCTATTTTAGGTTTTGTTCAAACCTAAATGCTAAATTGTATTAATTTTAATGAATTGAAGTGTTCATCCTTATATAGTACTATCACTCCAAATACCTTCATGGTGTTATCCTGATCCTTCTTGATTTAATTACAGTTGATGATCCTCTTCTGCAGCTATCTATATATCAACCTTCTGACGAACACCAACTCCGGCGAATATTACCTAAATTTAACATAAATTCAAATTTCCCACATATAATAGATTTGTCTTCACATCTGTATTCTGATTCAGTCACTTTTACGGGTACCCGGTAACTACATGAACATGTTCAAACTCTTAAGTAGAGGACAAACTCTAAATTAGATGAATCTACATTTGGGACGGAAATAAAATTTAGAGTTAAAGGGGTAAAATGTAAATATTTGTAAGTGAAAAATAAATTTAAAAATAAACTAACTTATAAAGAAATTTGTACAAAAAAACAATTCTGAAAAAAATAATTGTCCCCTCCACCTCCCGCCCCCACATACCTCCGTCGTTGTCTACACCGAACATGAAAAAATAAAGAAAACCAATGAAGACTAACCTACCCTAAAACTAAGGGATAGAAATATTATCCCTACCATAGCCAGAAAATCTGCCATAGCATTACCATGTTTCAAAACATAAATACTTAAACACTTAATAGTTAATATCTAATCCTAATTTCACCGCCCTAGGTTAGATCCATGAAGACGATGGTGGTCATTGAACGGTTGGTCACTTATTTCTTGAATAATATGAAAATACTAATATCTAAAATAATATTAATACTAATATATTAAAATAATATTAAATATGATAATAATTATTAGCACTAATATTAATACTAATATATTAAATTAATATTAAATATGATAATAATTATTATATTAAACTAATATTTAGTTATATTACAATAATATAGAAAATGTATAGTTTAGACTTTAGAGGCTAAATTTTTATATTTAATTCAAAATTTTATATTAATTATTTAGAAATATTTAAAGTTTATATTTTTTATATAAAAAATTACTAATGAATTGGCATGATTTTTTATATTTTTATTATTTAAGTTGATTTTTTCATAATAATATTAATAAATTTTATGATAACGAATTTAAACATCATTTATGTTCATTTATTTTTACTTTACAATATAATGTCTAAAATAAATATTTTAAATTTTCAAAAGTATTTTTTGACAACAATGCTTAACACTAAAATCTTACAATTAAATTTTTAAAATCACTTTATAACATCACTTTTAAAAATATTTTTTAAAAATCACGCCAAATTGATCTTTAATTTTTTTAACCGCTATATAGAAAAATATGTCCTTAATTCTTCTCAGATGTTAAATCTTGATCGCGGTCCAACAGTACGATCAACTTGATACATGCTCGCCATGCTCAAAGCATAAGAAAGTTTTTGAACAAATACATTACATGATAAATTCGATAGCGTTCTCCCTTTTAATATTGATGAATACATTTCTTTCGAGAGAGTTGTGGCATGACATACAAGTAAGATAAATTTCTTAATTTTTTTTACACATTAACTAAATAATTTTTCTGATAAACAAAAGTAAAACAAGAACATAATGTATTAGAGGTTTTAAAATATAAATAAAAAATAAAAAAAAGGAAACAATAAAACTGGGAAAAAAATAAGTGTTACTCCGGTCTATTGTAGGAAGAATCTTCAGAGAGTTGTTAAAATACAAACTAGATGAAACTTCCAAAATCGGCAACTATATTTTACCCTTATTTCTAAAGACGACGATCCGCTACAGATAACATCAACGAACAACCCAAAAAAGAATCATACTATCCATGACCACTGGCAAACACGAATATGGAACAAGCGTTGTGAGGTTTAACGTATGAACACCAAACACCTGCAAAAGTAACCATTAACCATAAAAACATGTCATAAGACAGAGACGTGCAATAAGACAAAGAAAACATACAATAGAGACAAGAAAACACAATAAAATGCGCTAAGAAAAAAAATTCAAACAAATCGAATAAAATATAAGAAGAAGAAGAAACAAAAAAAGAACACAAATTCTCTAACTTTTTTGGTGCCCCAATACTAAAAAACAAATCCTAAGTCACACCCCTAAATTTTAAGTCCCAAACTCTAAAAAATATATCTTAATCCTTACACCAATACTCTAAACCTTAAGCCCTAACTTTAAACCCCAATCATAAACCTTAAACCAAATTCTTTTAATGATGAGCATAAATAAGAACACCGAAAAGTGACATACGCTTTCTACTCGTAAACGGCTAGGTTAGGGAGGTAAATTGTTATATTTTATCTCACATCCTAATTGGTAAATAAATTGAGTTTTAATTTAATTCTACCGATTGAATATTACTTGGTAATTAGGGTTTACTTTAATGAGTAATTATAGACTAGATTTAACCTTTTAAATTATGAGAAATACAAAGAATTACTCTTTGGAGAGATGTAACCACTTTTAGAATTTCTACAACTATTGTTACACCGGATTTTGGGATATATATACCAGATAATGAGATTACATGAGTTATACTCTTTGTGTTATTTACGTTGATAGTGAATTGTTCGTTTCTCTTTTTGTGGAAGTAGGGTATACTAAACTACATTAAATTGTCTACTATACATATCTTAGTCTATGTTATTATTGCTTTGGTTATTTATCACGTATTAAATTCTTAACCTAAACAACGGTACCTTTCTTAAATTATTTCATGCTGAATCATTTTAACACTTCATCTATTCATATACTCTGACTTAAGTCTAAGATTTTTTTAATTTATTTATGTAGATTTTGACTCCATTGACCATGGAGTCATGGAGCAATCAGAAATTGATGGATTGACCACTGAGTCAACAAATTAATTAACGTTAGCAGCCACGAAAATAGACTCCAAGCCTATTAACATACAAGATAGTATGTAACAGTAGAAACAGGAATGAATATTGAAGAAGGTACTTTATTAATGGAAAAGCTTGAAGAATACAAAGCAGCATGTGCAGCTTATATAGAGATGCTGAATCATGCACATATAACGTTTACAAAGAGAATTAGGTTTAACAACCTTTACAACTGCCTAACAAACTGAGTCTCAGTTGCAACTAACCTGAACTGTTTCATACAGTTCAACATTCACCTTGCTTTCTAACATCTGGAAGAACTTCTTGCACATCATAAACTGACAGCTTCTTTCTGAAAACTTCAAATTTTTGAAGAGACAGTGGTTTGGTTAAAGCATCCGCGGCAATCTGTTGGAACATGATTAACCTGAATTTCAAATGCTGCAACTTTCTCCCGCACAAAGTGTAAGTCCAATTCAATGTGTTTAGACTTGGCATGAAGAATAGGATTGGCTGCCATGGCCACAACACTCGTGCTATCACACCAGATCCTAGGCACCTCAGCTAACTCGATCTGCATTTCAGTAAGCACAGCTTTGATCCAGGTGATTTCCGCCGCTGCATCAGCCAAACTACGATACTCCGCCTCTGCTGTTGACCTGGATACAGCTCGTTGTTTTTTCGAGCTCCACGTGAGAAGGTGACTGCCATTAAACACACAGAAACCTGAAATTGATCTCCTATCATCGACATCTCCTCCCCAATCTGCATCGGAGAACACCTGAAGATTCAATGTCCCTCGAGGTTGAGCAGGAAACCATAATCCATAGTCCACCGTTCCTTTAAGATACCACAAGATACGTTTTACAGCCAACCAGTGAGCATCAGTTGGCGTTTGTAGAAATTGAGCAGCTTTATTCACAGCAAGAGCAAGATCAGGCCTCGTATGGGTAATATACTGCAAGGCACCAACAGTACTTCTGTATAGCTGAGCAGAATTGAGAGGGTTCCCATCAAACTTGCTGAGTTTGGTTGAGGTTGCCATGGGTGATGTTGCTGAATTGGAATTAAGCAGTTGTACCTTGCTTAACAGTTCTAGAATGAACTTCCTTTGAGTCAAAAACAATCCTCTGCTGGACCTTCTTGCTTCAATCCCAAGGAAGAACTTAAGTTCACCAAGGTCCTTCAATGAGAACCTATCATGAAGTTGACAAACCACTGAATCAATTATCAGTGAAGAACTTCCTGTCAATATTATGTCATCGACATACACAGCCAGGTAGACAAAATCAACTCCTGACTTTAAAATGAACAATGAAGAATCAACTTTGGATGAAATAAAGCCAATTTGCCATAGGAACTCCCTGAGTTTGAGAAATCAATTTCGAGGGGCCTGTCGAAGCCCATAAAGTGCCTTCCTTAACTTGCACACAAGCACCTTACCATCAGGAGAAGCTTCCTCAAAAACAGGCACTTGTTGCATATAAACATCCTCGCTTAAATCACCCTTCAAAAAAGCGTTATTAACATCAACCTGTCGAATGACCCACTGATTGCTAACTGCCAACGAAAGGAGAACATTAACAGTTGCAAATCTCACCACTGGACTAAACGTGTCCATGAAATCATAGCCTGGAATTTGAGCATATCCTTTGGCTACCAAACGTGCCTTCAACCTTTCCACAGAACCATCCGCTTTGAGTTTGACTTTAAAAAGCCATTTACAGCCTACAGGCTTTCTACCAGCTGGTAATTCAACGATTTCCCACGTGCCATTGCTCATAAGTGCCTCATACTCTGCCATGTCTGCCACTCTCCAATCAGGATCAGCTAAAGCAGTATGCACATCCAACGGTGCTTGTTTCACTTGAACATTGTATAACTTTGGTTTAACAATGCCTGCTTTGCGCCTGGTGATCATCGGATGAACGTTGCTAGCACTCATGCTATTCCTCGATGTAGAAGGTTGTGTGCCACCAATAACAGTCTCAATACCTTCATGATGCTCGACAGATGGTGTAGCTGATACCCCAGGTGCTGAAGTCTCTTGAGCAGGTAATTCTTGGCTAGAACCCCTCGTATCATTAGAAACAACTTTATTTTCATTTTCCACTTGATCCTCAGCAGCATCCTCAGTCACACGCATGTCATCATAATTTTCATGCAGCTCATGCATAGCATTCTCATGCATAGCATTATCAACTTCATGAACATCATCCTGTTGATTTTGAACAACATCATTTAAAGGACCAACACGACCCGTACCTTGACCTTGACTTGAAGAGGAAGCCACCATATCATTAGTTGTAGGAGAACTTTCAACACGTGAGTCGGTACAAGTGGTACGTGTTTCAGCTGGAGTATGAACCAATCGTGTAGCATCAGGTATCACAGGCAGTGTCTTGGAACAAAAGGTGGCAGGATTGTTGGATGGCTGCACTCGATTAACCTGCTCAAAAGGAAAAATCTTCTCATCAAATATAACATTACGAGAAATGAAACTCCTCCCATCCTGATTAAGACAAAGGTAGCCACGATGTGCTGGTGAGTACCCTAGAAAGGTACAAGGCTTAGATCGAAAATCATACTTATGCCTATTGAAAGGTCGAACATGAGGGAAACATAGGCATCCAAATACTTTCAAAAATTTATAATCAAGGTCTATCCCATACAACTTTTTGTAAGGTGAATCTCCATTCAAAACACGTGATGGCATTCTATTAATTAGATAGACTGAACTGAGCACAGCTTGAGACCAAAACTTTAGAGGAATAGAAGCTTGAGCAAGCAATGTGAGAGATGTCTCAACCACGTGTCTATGTTTTCTTTCCACGACACCGTTTTGCTGTGACGTGTGTGGACAAGATTTGCGAAGCACAATCCCAAGCTTCAGAGTAGCATGTTCTAAGAATCTGAATTCTCCTCCCCCATCGGTTTGAATGGCAAGAATGGAGGTGTTGAATTGATTTTTAACCATGGCAACAAATATTTCAAACGAAGCAGAAACTTCACTCTTATTCCTTAAAAGATAAACCCAAGTATTTCGACTATACATGTCAACATATGTAACAAAATATCGAAAACCACTAGAAGTTATGGGAGCTGGTCCCCAAACATCTATTTCAACAAGCTCAAAGGGTTTCTTGTACACTGTTTGAGAGGAATGAAAGGGTAAAACATGACTCTTCCCCATTTGACAGGCCATACAAACATCTAATTTGTCAAACTCTAATGGTTTATTCAACACCTTCTTCACTACTTCAGCAGCTGGATGTCCCAACCTTTTGTGCCATAGCCAATACTCGGATTCATCTTTGACAGTTGTAGTAAAAAGAGAAGCAGATTCACCTACTGTTGCACACTTGAAGCTATACAGACCATCATCGAGATCCCCTTTCATCAGAACTGCATCAGTTCTTGCATCCTTAACACAACAAAAACTGTCATGAAACTCAAAGTAGACTTGATTGTCCTTTGCAAACTGAGCAACAAACATGAGATTCTTGGTTATCTTAGGCACAAACAGAACTTGATCGAGACACAATCTTTTAGAGGAAGTATCAATAAACGATTTACCAACATGATTAATAGCCAAAGTAGTACCATCACCAAGAGATACTTTGCCTTGTCCATAATACATATTAGAAGAATGAAGCACAGAAGACTGACCTGTGACATGATGCGTGGCCCCTGAATCTGGGAACCATTTGGAATATGAGAGTGGTCCATCAACAGTCAAAGCATTGACTTGAATGTTTCCATCCTCCTCTGTGGAACACGAATTGGAATTAACATATGGATCATATGTAGGTTCAGAATTATGCTGACAACAGGTGCAAACATTAGCTTGAGCTTTAGAGGTTGTGCGAGGCGGTTGTTGAGAAGAAATGCCTTTGAAGGACTGATCAAACCTGTGCCAACATCTATCCACCAGATGGCCAAGCTTGCCACACAATTGGCATTGATGTCGAGGCCTCCCTTTGAACTTGTTATTGTTGTTGCCTGTGTTCTTGACTTCTTCTTGAGAATGAGAAGAATGAGAATGAACATTTGTGCCAGAATCTTTAGACTCTTCAGAGGCAGATTGCTTGGAATTATATCGAGTGTAGTTAATTCCCACTGGAAATCTTGAAGCATCCTCCATTCTTGTTTCAGCATCAACAAGAATTGACACCACATTATCAACAGTATACGTGGCTTTACTAGCTGTAATAGCAGCAATGGAGGGCTCATATTCAACAGGAAGACCATTTAAAATCGTTGCAATTTGTTCTATCTCAGAAATGGTGCTACCACAAGTAGCAAGCAAATCACACAACTCTTTGATAGCAACAGTATATTCCCTCATAGATTGTGCACCTTTCTTCATGGATCTCAGGCGACAATGAAGATTCATTATCTTGGTCGTTGAAAGACTAGAATAAAGCTGGGTTATGGCATCCCAAACTGCTGCTGTGGTTTCAGATCCAACCAACCGAGGTAGAATGTTTCCACTAACAGTAGAAAGCAACCAAGAAGCCAAAGAACTATCTTGCTTGAAGTATTGAACATAAGCAGGGTTCATGATTTGCGTACCTGCTCTATTGCGAACATGCTTCACCGGAACGGGCATAGAACCATCAAGATAACCCTCAAGACCGAGACCACGAATCGTAAGAACCACCTGTTGTTTCCAAAGAAGATAATTGGAATCGTTGAGGCAGACATTGACCCTTTTATTAGAAAAGATCTGAGCTTCTAACACGGGATCACCATCAATAAGATCATCAGGAATTTCTGGAGGAGCCATGAAGAAGAACGAAAAAAGAAGGAAAGAAGAAGATAAGCATAGGAAGTGAATGCTTTAGGTGAGCAACGACTGAGAAAAGGAATTCAAGTGTGAATCGGTTTCCTAGCGATTGATACCATATTAACATACAAGATAGTATGAACAGTAGAAACAAGAATGAATATTGAAGAAGGTACTTTATTAATGGAAAAGCTTGAAGAATACAAAGCAGCATGTTCAACTTATATAGAGATGCTGAATCATGCACAAATAACGTTTACAAAGAGAATTAGGTTTAACAACCTTTACAACTGCCTAACAAACTGAGTCTCAGCTGCAACTAACCTGAACTGTTTCATACAGTTCAACAAAGCCCAGAGGAAATGTTGAGACATAACCGTTTACTACCCTAACAAATTAATCTAGACAACCTTAATCCATGCTTTCGTTCTTGGGTCTCGACCCTGTTCCGGAAGGAAATAAATTCTAATTGGAGTCCTCAACAGAGGACCACATCTCCACATTCAATCAAAACACCTCACAAATCGCAATAAGAAATATCACCAAATACTCAAAACTGAAAAGTACAACCACATAACAAATAATACCCAACAACAAACAACAAAAAAAAAACATTAGACATCAATTTATCGCCTTGAATTCTTACAAAATCAGCCTCATGTATTATTGATAACGAAATGAAACATTAAACATTAATTTAAAAATTTGCTTACATAATGCCAATGTTTTCCTTGCAAAAATCGTATGGATTTGCTTCCTTGCGATATTGGAGTCGGACGGAGAAGTATCAACCATCTCCGAGCATCATACGAACCTTCGAATTTGGAATACTAACTCGGTCCTTATACGAGTGTACTAGAAAATTAGAATCTCTTAGACTGATTGTAAGACAATAATTGCATAGATTCCTTACTAGTTTTCCACCATTTTCTTAGATTGTTGGCTAATATCTTGAATTAAGAGTGTAATATTACAGTAGGAAGATCCTCCAATTTCAACAGTTTTTTTTGCCTTCTCTCCAAACTCTTTAGCTCGTTTTCTTCTCTCCATTCCTTCCTTTCCTTCATCCTTCACTTGCTGTATTGCACTTTCAACATTTTCCTTCTTCAACATGAAGGCAGATTTCTCATCTCCAAACATGGTAGGCTTATCGGCCCCTAGGCTGACTCCGATTCTCAGTATCTGTACCGCAAGCTTCTCGTTGCAAAACTGGTCTCCCATGTTCGGTAATGTTATCAACGGAAGACCGGCCGAAATGCCTTCGATCGTCGAATTCCATCCGCAATGAGTTAGGAAGCCTCCGATTGCTGGGTGTGACAAAATGAGTACTTGGGGAGCCCATCCCATGACTACAAGTCCTCTTCCTTTTGTTCTTTCCAAGAATCCATCCTCTTTGATCCATGTCTCGACTTCGTTGGATGTCGTGTTATTGCCTCTTAAAACCCAAATGAATGGCTTCTTCGACGCCTCCAAGCCCAAGCCCAACTCGATCAGTTCCGGAGACTTTAGAGTGCCGATGCTTCCCAGGCAAGCATAGATGACAGAGTTGGTTTCTTGGGAATCAAGCCACTTCAGACATTGTTGCTCATCGATTGAACCTTTGTTACCTCTTTCAGCCTTATCGAACTCGTCTTTGTGGCTGAGGGAAACTGGACCAATGCACCAAGCTTTCCTTACCTTTCGATACTCTTCGACGTAAGCCGGTTCTAGCTCTTCGAAAGTATTTACGACAGCCCCGTATGATGCTTGGTCAGCTTCGATCACTGGTTCGAAGATCTCCTTCCAGGGTTCAATGGGGATAAGCGGGATCTGGACTTTGGTCACCTCCACCTTGTCTGGCAAGCCTGGCACCGTGAAGTATTCATATTCCGATTTTAACTCCGCGAGTATGTTGGAGGAGTTTACATTGTGTGAACAGAGGAGAGTGAAGCAACAAAATCCATGGAACGATATCCTCGGAACCTGAAATTTGGTAGCAATATTGCGGGTGAAATAGAGGCACATGTCTGAAATAATACAATCGGGGCGCGGCCTTAGCTCCTCGAATAATCGCTCCGCGGCATCTTCCATCATGTTTACCGCGGCGAAGAACTTAAAGAAGTCCTCCATCAAATACAGCATGTCTATATTCTCAACCCCATCCGGCAGTCCTACTTCTTTTCCGGGAAACTCAAGCTGAAGTAAACGGATAGGGAGTTCTGATTCGACCGCTCGGGCAATCGATCTCTCAACTCTGCCAGCATTAAGTGGCGTTGTAACAATAGTAACAATCACACCGCGCTGTGCCAAGAGTCGACCGATGTCGACCATGGGGATCAAGTGGCCCTGAGCCATGAAAGGGAACAACACGAAATGAAGCTGGTCGGATATGGAAATGGAACCCATAGGAATAGAAGTAGAAAGTGAATTGTGAGCACAAGTGTGCCAAAATCTGATATATATACAGCAAAGTTACGATCATATGATTTGGGCAGCTGCTGATGCAAGAGCATACATAAGCAAATTGGCTTGTTCTGTGAAGAGATGAGGTCGGGTCGAAAGAGCAGAATTGTGTGGACCGTTTAAGTAGACTCCATTTCAGAATGTGTATGACCAGTGGTCCTGAGTATGTCAGTGTTACATGGTGTGCACTCTCCGGAAGATTCTAACCCGATTTTATTCGATTAACATCGTTATTGGTACAATATATAAAAGAATACGAGATCAAGCATATACTTATGGTGTAATAACATGGTGGTATATGTTCTTTACTCTTAACCTTTTGAAAGCGCATCTACACCGTGTAAGCTACTCCAATTCGAGTCTTCTAAAGATATTATAAAAATAACCGAGGAAAAAATACAAATTATATCAGGATTATATCAAATTGTATGTCTGAAATTGACAATACGTTTTGATATACGAGCCACGAATCGCATGACAATGGCCCTTAAGCAATATTCGATCTCTCAAATTTAATTCCACATTTCACTTCTCAATCCTAAAATTATTGGTATATATTGAAGGTTCAATCCTAAAATTATATTGATCTTATGGGAATTAAGTATATTCAATGGTGGTTAATATTGAACCTAACAAGTGGTCTTAGTGAAGAAACATATGATGTTTATTTTAGGAGATTCGGGTTCAATCGCTCTGTTTGCGAGGTGTGTGCATTGTCAAAATGTTAAGAACATTTAAGAATAAATACTACCTTGTAATCACCTTTAGCCTATTAAAAAAAATAGTTGTCAATAATCTCTAGAGCAAATTACCACATCTCTCTCATCGTAAGAATTATTCAAGAAAAGGTATATTTAATAGTTAATTGTTTATCTTTTTAATAATATATATGTCCATCTTACAGTCCATGTTCGGAGTGTGAAAGTGCCCCTCCAACAATGTAATAGTTCATCTTTAAAAAGAAGACTCAAGATATGAAGATTATTGGCTACATCGATAGTGGATATTTTAATTTTGATAAAAAGAAAATTATACTAACATAAAGTATAACATTAATGAGATCAACTAATTGGTCAAATGGTCAAGAATGCTCATCTTATATGAATTAGAATTCAGACATGAAAATATAATATTTTTTTTAATAAAAAAATTCAATGTTCAATTGACAATTGATTATAACAAAGTTAATAAGTATTCTTCTTACTTCTAAGAAATTATATATCAAAATTATATCAATACTAGACACGATAAATGGAAAGGTTAAATAAATTATATCAAAAATTTGAACGGTTATTAAAATTACCGGTTCAGGGTCGTTCTTGTTGGTTCTGGATGTGGGCTTACTGGAGGAGGAGATCCGGTTTGGCATGAATGGTCATCTGCCTGCAGTGCAATTCTTGGATAAGGTTCATAACTCTATTGATGCAAAACTGACAATCTCTATTGTTGTGCGGTTATTAGGGAAATCAATAGAGTACCAATGAGGGCTTTGTCTTTGATCGATTTAGATAATGGTTACTACCTGGTTCGCTTTGAACTGGAAGAGGATTACACGAAGGTTTTGTTGGGTTGCCCGTGGGTGATTTATTGAAGTTACCTTACAGTCCAGCCTTGGAGCCATAGCTTCTCCACATCCGAGGATCATCCAGCGAAGGTTATAGTGTGGGTCTGTCTCCCGGGTCATTCGTATTGTTACTACACAAAGAGCTTGTTTCGGGTCATTGCAGGGATGCTTGGGAAGGCGGTTAAATTGACTATAACATGACAGAGGAGAAGAGAGGTCATTTCGCTCGGCTTGCGATTGTTGTGGACCTGGACAAGCCATTGATTTCTGGTGTGGTCATATATGGGAAACAACAACATATTGAGTATGAAGGCCTCCCGACTATATGTTACACGTGTGAGAGATATGTGCATACAACGGATGACTGTGGTAAGGAAATTGGGCGTGAACAAGCCTAGGGACAAGGAAGTGGTGAACGGGGTGTTGGCTCAAAAATAAGGACTCTGTAATGAAAGTGGAAGAAATATAGTAGAGAACAAAATCAGTGATGTTTGTCTTTATTTCTGATGCTTTAGATTAAGAAACTCCCACATATTTATAGTATAATGGGTAGCTAAAAATAGAGGAAAAAATCAGAAAATAAGTGGTGTTATAAGCTAGAATTTGAATCAAACTAAACAAGCTTAAAATAGTAAAGCAAACACACGGTCTTGGATGACCAAGCCTGGATTATCGGCTGACATTGCTCCCCCTAATCCTGGCTTGATTCTAAGTCACGAACACCAAGTAGCTGACGCATAGCAGCTAACTTCACTCCTGTCAAAGCTTTGGTTAATGCATTAGCTCGCTGTTCTCCTGTGCTAACGTATTCCACTGTAATCTGTCCTTTCTCAACACATTCTCTGATAAAATGAAACCTTGTATCTATGTGCTTACTGCGACCATGAAATACTGGATTCTTCATGAGAGCTATCGTAGATTTGTTGTCAACAAATAGTGTTACCGGTTTTGGCTTTACTCCGGTTAACTCACTAACAAGATTTCTTAACCACAAAGCTTGGCAAGCCGCAGCTGTGGCTGCAATAAACTCGGCTTCACAAGACGATAGTGCCACCGTCTTTTGTTTCTGTGAATTCCAGGACACCAAGCTTTCATTGAAATAGAAAGCCATTCCACTTGTGCTTTTTCTCCCGTCTAGGTCACCAGCTAGATCACTATCGGAGTAGCCAAATATGCTAACTTCTTGTGACCCCTTCACATAAACAAGCCCAAAATGTATTGTTCCTCTCAAGTATATGAGAATTTGTTTAATCACCTTGTAATGCATGATCGTAGGCTTTTCCATGTACCTGCTCGCCATTTCGACAACATACGAGAGATCTGGCCTTGTGTGTAACAGATATCTAAGACAGCCAACAATTCGTCTATATTCCGTGGCATCAACTAATGCCCCTTCCAAGTCTTTGTGGAGTTGTGTCTTGGGCTCCATCGGATACTTTGTGGCATTGCAATCTGCAATTTCGAATTCAGACAGAATTCTCTTGGCATAAGCTGATTGTTTGAGTAAAATTCGGCCTTTCTGTTGTTTCAATTCAATCCCTAAGTAGTAAGAGAGAAGACCCAAATCACTCATCTCAAATTCTGTCATCATTTGCTGCTTGAACTTGTTGACTTCTTCAGTGCCACTTCCGGTAACAATGAGGTCGTCGACATAGACTCCAACAATCACAGTTTCGTCTCCCTCACTTCTTGTGTACACTGCTTGTTCTTGAGTACATTTTCTGAAGCCAAGTACTTTTAGACTCTTATCAAGTCGAGTGTTCCAAGCTCGTGGAGCCTTCCGCAATCCATAGAGGGCCTTTGACAACCTGTACACCTTATGCTTCTGGTTTTGTACCTCAAACCCCTCCGGTTGGGAAACGCTGACTTCACATCTAAGTGGTGTACCTCCCAGCTTCGAGTTGCAGCAAGTGCAAGAATGACTCGAACTGTGTCAAGTCTTGCAACAGGTGCAAACACCTCTTCAAAGTTGATGCCTTGTCTTTGTACATAACCTTTCGCCACCAGTCTTGCTTTGTACTTGACGATTTTCCCATCTGAATCTTTCTTCAGTTTGAACACCCACTTTAAACCTGATATGATCTCGATTATGGATTCCGAGTCATATACGAAGTTGCCCGATCGTGATTCTAGTAAGAACTTAATTCCCGAAAGCTTGAACTCTGAAATTGCAAAATAAAGATGTAAGAAGGATAAATATGATAATAATGATAAATGAAGGGTGGAATAAGGGATTGTAGATGTTGTTTGATGGTTATGGAAGAGTGATGGATTTGGGGTAAAATGAAAGAAAGGAAAATTGATGGTGAAGATGGTGAAGGTGGTGAAGGTGGCGTGGACTATATAGATATGTAAGGATGACGGATTGTGACCCGTTAGCTATAGAAAGCTAGGAACCAACAATATAAAAGTATGGAATCGAAGTGGTACGAGTATGGAACGAGACCCACTAGCTATAAAGGAGCTAGGAACCAACGTTATAAACAAGTGGAATGGATGAAGACTACAAGCACAACTTGAAGCCGATAGAGTTCTCGCAAGAACTAAAATGAAAGCAACCTTTCAAAGGAGTTTTTATAAAATAAAAATCTATCTTTACAATGAACCTAAGCTACCTATTTATAGTATTTTGGGCAGCATATGAAAAGGTTTACAAAAGATGAAAACAAATGCACTTGAATGCATTGTAATGCTCTTGAATGCTTTGTCTTTCTTATCTCCAAGCTTTGGCTGAATATTCTAGATCAAATGGTGATGAATCTAGATATTTTTAAGATGAATGTGACCTCAATTTCGTCCAAAAGGAGGAGTGACTCTTGGGCTACCTTGCTTTGCTTGATTAGGAGATAAAATGACTTGAATGGAGGCCTTGAATGGTTGTAATGATCTTGCTGTCCACTTTGGAGCGTCTCTTCCCATTCTATACTGATTTATATCACTAAATTGTAGTATTAAGTGAAATAATTCAGCCTTCAATGCATGTCACCTTGCTAGAACGTGAACAGCATCCAAAGGTGATGAATTCAGCCTTAAAAAGGTGAATTAATAAGATTTGAATGCATTGTTCTTGGTGGAATATGAACAGCCTTGAAAAGATGATAAGAATTCAGCCTTGAATTGGTTTGAATATGAGCATTAAGATAACCTTCAATTGCATGTCTCATGGATGAAGATGAAAGGACTCTTCCTTGGCTCAAACTCATCCAAATCATCCTTGTAGAAAATTCCCGTAATGAAAATTCCAGCCTGCATTGTCTTCAGTAAATCGATCATATCTCAAGCTCCCGATATCGGATTGAGGTGATTCAAAATGCGTTGGAAAGCTAAGGGATAGAGGAATAATTTCCAAGTGATCTCAAGACCCTAACATGTCTTTATCGCATCCAGAAGTTGAAAACATTCTGACTGAAATTCTTGCATTTATTGTGACTGTTCGTCTCCCTTCATGCACCTAGACACAAAACAAGCAAATGTTCATGCTAAATTGAAAAGATAATTAAATATGTCATGCAAAAAAAATTAAAGGAACTAGCTTTATTGAATGAACTACATGTATTAATGAACTAAATGCTTTAAATGAAATGCATGCCTTTAATGGGCAGCATGTTTATTAATGCAAATGGATGTTATGCCACTATGAATTGCTCATGCAAATTCATGCAAATAAATTATATCATATGATAAGACATAATGCATAAATGAGCAAATAGAGGATGAAGTAAGGTAAAACTCCCTTCGATTGAGCTTGATAGTTTGTCAAAGATGTGAGCACGTCATGAAGAAAATTGGTGCTGGTCAAGATCACATCATCCCCTCCCTCTTTAAAGCGATTTGTCCCCAAATCGATGCTTGCTACGAGCGGGAACAATTTTGATTTCCTTTGGGAAGGGAACTTCTTCACTTGCGTCTTGCACCGTATCCATTCTCTAGGGTCAAGATCTTCTCGTTTGTGAACTTTGCTTCCATGTTGCTCCCTTGATTTGAAGTTGATTCTCTTGCAACATTTAAGGATGTTGTGCTCACAACGTCTGAAACCTTTCACAAATATAACGTCTTATGGAGCGCCATCTCCTCTTGTTCCCTTCCGAATGATGTCCTTCGAGTAGGTGGATAGTCCTCGCTTCATGTCTTTGAATTGAAAAATCACTTGGGAACTATTCAAGACGTCAAGCAATTGAACATCTTCTTTGTCTCCTCTCATCTTCCGGTGGAGTTCCTTCTCAAACTGATGTCTCCTTTCATTTTCTACAATCACAATTGGTTTAGTAGAAAAGAAAATCAAATTTAAAGAGATAAAGAAAACAAACCCAACAATGTTCATGGATAATGGTTGACGCTTGATGTTCTTCTTGGAAAACTCCATTGGTTCATCATGTCTTTCAGTTAAAGGACTCATCTTTTGGACTCCTCCTTTGCTTGAAACGTCATGACCATAGATGAAAGGACTTGTCCTTTTGTGTTTCTCCTTTGGATCAACACCATGCTTAAGAAAGATAACTCCACTTTCACTCCTTAACTCGTCATGTTGGCTGGTGAAGAGTGGTGCCTTTTGAACTCTTTCAAGTAGGTAGATATCACCAACTTTAGTCCTTGTACCCTTCCACATTAGGAATCTTGAATAGTTGGATAATGCTCGTTTCCTTTCCTTGAATCGATGATCACAAGCAAGAACAATTCCATGAATCAATGTTCTACTAAATAAATCTAAGTTAGAACATGAATCACCATTAATAAAATGAATGAACATAGAGGATTCGCAAAAGTTCATGAATGGAATTTGACCCTTGACATTCTCAAGAATCAGATTCATTGAAACTTCCCTTTCACGAGGTTCATCGAATGGATGGAGTGTTCTTGGAATGTCAATGAATACGTTCCTTGAAATTTCAAGTGACACTTCTTTTGGAATTTCAAAAGATGTGATGCTTGAATCGTCTTTTATGTCTCTCGGAATAACCTGCAAATTCAAAGAACGAATAGGAGAAAATAATTGATTAGCAGAAATCAAAACTTCCTTCTGCTCACATTCTTTTCTCTCATGCTCATGTTTGTTTTGAATTCTCTCTTCAATATCATATTCTTCTTGAATGCTCTCTTCACTCTCGTGTTTTGTTTGAAAGCTTCTTTCACTCTCGCACTCATTTTCATCATTTCTCTCAATCTTTTCAATGCCCTCAATTTCAATCACTTCAATGATTTTCTCACACAAAATCTCTTTTTCAACTCCAACGGTTGCATCTCCAAGTGTTTTTGTCACCTCAAAATGTTCTTCTTCAATGGTTTGCACGCTTAGGCTCCTTTTAACAACAAGAACATCTCCTTCCATGGCATGCTCGGATTCGTCTTCTTCAATGGCAGCATCTTCATTCTCAACCTCCTCTTGTTCTAATTCAACTGCTCTGTCATCTCGAAGAAGCATGTTGTTGCGGTTCGGACATTGGCTTGCAATGTGAGCATGCCCCAAACAATTAAAACATTGTATATCACGGGAAGGATTTGGATTGACGGTAGTCTTACCCTTGCTGGTTTTGGCAATGGGCTTACTTCCGTTGGGTGGTCCTCCTCTTTCGTGGAATGGTAATGGGGAATTCTTCTTGTATGAACTTAGACCCCATTTTGATGTTTCACTCCCATAAGATCCTGTGGCACTCCGATTAGGACATTGGCTTGGTGGGTGTCCTTTTCCCAAGCAACGATAGCATCTAAAATCTGGATGTAAGTTGCTTTTAATTGAAGTAGTCTTCTCTTTTGACATGTACTCTCTTGATTGAGATACTATGTCATTCCTTCTTGGACTTTGACTCGAGTTAGATATTGAACCCACATAGTGCTTTGGAGCATTCCTTTTTCTTGAAAGGGTTCTCAATTCTTCCCTAAATTGCTTTGAAAACTCACGAATCATTGCTTTCGTTTGCAAGTTTGGTGCGCCATCATTGTTTTGACTGTCACATGCAATGGGAAAATTGTCTCTCGAGTGGTGGCGAGACATGATTAGTAATAAAAGAATAAAACCTCACAAAAAAAAACCTCACCAACACTCCAAGGAAAAGTCACTCCCACTCGTGTTTCTCTCGGGATGGCTTTTACCCTTAGTGTACTCTCGTGCCTTTTTCCACTCTTGCTCTCAATCAAGTCCTTTTAAGAACTTTCTCAAGGCTTGCAAATGGCTCATAGAATTCGGCTGAAAAGAACTTGGTTTGGATAGGAAGATATGGTAGAGAAAAGGGTGGCTACAAAGAAGAAATAGTGTAAATAGGTAAAGAAATAAATGAAACGTCACAATATTGAAATGATGACTTTTTCCCTTTTTTTTTGTAAAGAAGAAAAGAGAAATAAGATATTCCCTCCCTCTTTAACACTTTTTCCTTTACAGAATTTTTTTTCTTTTTTTTCGATTTTTTTTTGGAATTTTTTTTTCACTAACCCGGTTGAGAGAAAATGATACTCTTACTGAATCGGCTCGCTCTGATACCAAATGATATGATCTCGATTATGGATTCCGAGTCATATACGAAGTTGCCCGATCGTGATTCTAGTAAGAACTTAATTCCCGAAAGCTTGAACTCTGAAATTGCAAAATAAAGATGTAAGAAGGATAAATATGATAATAATGATAAATGAAGGGTGGAATAAGGGATTGTAGATGTTGTTTGATGGTTATGGAAGAGTGATGGATTTGGGGTAAAATGAAAGAAAGGAAAATTGATGGTGAAGATGGTGAAGGTGGTGAAGGTGGCGTGGACTATATAGATATGTAAGGATGACAGATTGTGACCCGTTAGCTATAGAAAGCTAGGAACCAACAATATAAAAGTATGGAATCGAAGTGGTAGGAGTATGGAACGAGACCCACTAGCTATAAAGGAGCTAGGAACCAACATTATAAACAAGTGGAATGGATGAAGACTACAAGCACAACTTGAAGCCGATAGAGTTCTCGCAAGAACTAAAATGAAAGCAACCTTTCAAAGGAGTTTTTATAAAATAAAAATCTATCTTTACAATGAACCTAAGCTACCTATTTATAGTATTTTGGGCAGCATATGAAAAGGTTTACAAAAGATGAAAACAAATGCACTTGAATGCTTTGTCATGCACTTGAATGCATTGTAATGCTCTTGAATGCTTTGTCTTTCTTATCTCCAAGCTTTGGCTGAATATTCTAGATCAAATGGTGATGAATCTAGATATTTTTAAGATGAATGTGGCCTCAATTTCATCCAAAAGGAGGAGTGACTCTTGGGCTACCTTGCTTTGCTTGATTAGGAGATAAAATGACTTGAATGGAGGCCTTGAATGGTTGTAATGATCTTGCTGTCCACTTTGGAGTGTCTCTTCCCATTCTATACTGATTTATATCACTAAATTGTAGTATTAAGTGAAATAATTCAGCCTTCAATGCATGTCACCTTGCTAGAACGTGAACAACATCCAAAGGTGATGAATTCAGCCTTAAAAAGGTGAATTAATAAGATTTGAATGCATTGTTCTTGGTGGAATATGAACAGCCTTGAAAAGATGATAAGAATTCAGCCTTGAATTGGTTTGAATATGAGCATTAAGATAACCTTCAATTGCATGTCTCATGGATGAAGATGAAAGGACTCTTCCTTGGCTCAAACTCATCCAAATCATCCTTGTAGAAAATTCCCGTAATGAAAATTCCAGCCTGCATTGTCTTCAGTAAATCGATCATATCTCAAGCTCCCGATATCGGATTGAGGTGATTCAAAATGCGTTGGAAAGCTAAGGGATAGAGGAATAATTTCCAAGTGATCTCAAGACCCTAACATGTCTTTATCGCATCCAGAAGTTGAAAACATTCTGACTGAAATTCTTGCATTTATTGTGACTGTTCGTCTCCCTTCATGCACCTAGACACAAAACAAGCAAATGTTCATGCTAAATTGAAAAGATAATTAAATATGTCATGCAAAAAAAAAATTAAAGGAACTAGCTTTATTGAATGAACTACATGTATTAATGAACTAAATGCTTTAAATGAAATGCATGCCTTTAATGGGCAGCATGTTTATTAATGCAAATGGATGTTATGCCACTATGAATTGCTCATGCAAATTCATGCAAATAAATTATATCATATGATAAGACATAATGCATAAATGAGCAAATAGAGGATGAAGTAAGGTAAAATTCCCTTCGATTGAGCTTGATAGTTTGTCAAAGATGTGAGCACGTCATGAAGAAAATTGGTGCTGGTCAAGATCACATCAAAACCGATGGGTTTATGTCCCGATGGAAGCTCAGTTAGACTCCATGTGTTGTTCTTCTCAATGGATTGCAACTCCTTCTGCATTGCTTCATACCAGTGGGCCTTGGTCGCAGCTTCTTGGTAGCAAGTCGATTCTTCGAACACCACCATCATCACCTCATTTTCTTCTTCTTCAATGCCTACCACTTCCTCAGTGTTAGCGTAGATGTCAGCGATAGATCTGAGGCGGACCGGTGTGTTTGATACTTGAGGCGATGTGGCTTCAGAAGAATTTAGTGAATTTGTGGATGGATTTACTTCTTCTTCTGTGGGTATCTCGACTGTTTCAGGTGGTGCGACATTCTCGGCACCTGTTTCTTCGTTTGTCACATCATTAACTTCGTCGGAGTAGAATGAATCCACTATCGTGAACTCTGGAATCTCCTTGTTGTCGTCAACGCCTTCTTTCTAGGTACATTCAAGGTTTTCTTGAAAAATGACATCTCTACTAACTTGTAGCTTGTTTCGGCTCGGATCATATAGGCGATTAGCTTTGCACCCTTCCTCGACACCCAAATATACCATCGGTGAGCTTCTATCGTTAAGCTTCTTGAGGTGAGGGGTTGTGTTTTTTACATACGCCACACAGCCAAACACTCTCAAGTGCGCGAGATGTGGTTTTCTCCCCATCCTAGCTTCAAATGGTGTGCGTTCTCCAAGCACCTTAGTTGGGATACGGTTTAGTAAATAAACTGCGTGCCTAACTGCCTCTCCCCAGAATCTTGCGGGTACATGCATGCTTTTGAGGAGTGATCTCGTCATCGCCAATATGGTGCGATTACGACGCTCTGCAACGCTATTCTGTTGTGGTGAATTTTGAGCCGTGAGGTGTCGCTCGATTCCTTCTTTTTCGCAGAATTGGGTGAACTCAGTAGAGAGAAACTCACCACCTCGATCTGTCCGAAGGGTTCCAATCTTGTACCCGGTCTTGTTCTCCACCAAGGATTTGAACTTCTTGAATGTTTGGAATGAATCACTCTTTGCTGCCAATATATACACCCACATCCATCTAGTGAAATTATCAACGATCATTATAAAGTACTTCTTGCCCACAGGTGTATCGAGTGAGATTGGTCCGCAAATGTCAGCATGGAGGAGTTCTAGCAGCTTCTCCGCTCTAAAGTTTGCCTGGTTCGGGAATGGCGACCTTGCATGCTTGGCGATCACGCACGTCTCACATAATTTGCTCGGTCGAGACAACAATGGAACACCAACTGCCAATTTCTTCTCCCCCATCTTCTTCAAGTCATGAAAATTGACATGACCGAGTCTCGCATGCCACAACCATGCTGGGTCTTCTAGGTTTGTTAGAAGACAAACTTGCTTGGACGTCTTCAAGGTTATCTTATACAAGCGATTTTGTGTTCGGTTTACTGACATCAAAAGCTTCTCGCTCTTGTCAGACACTTTCATGGTATCTCCCGCCATTTGCACCATGTTTTCGTCTTCCGTCATTTGTCCAAAGGCTTATGATGTTACTACAAAGTTTTGGAATGTAGTACACCTCTTGGAGAGCCTTTTGATCACCATTTTTGCACTCGAACACGACCGTTCCTTTCCCCATGATCTGAATAGTTGATCCATCACCGAACCTCACCTTCCCGGTGACGCTTTCATCCAATTCCTGGAAATTCTCGCGATGGCCGGTCATATGGTTGCTGGCACCGTTGTCAAGGTACCAAACGTCTTTACTTTCTCCATTCCTGTCATTGCAGTATGTTTCCGGCAACAACCTCTCTTCGCTGAGTAGTATGGCATCCTCTCGCACATGTCTAGTGTGTGTCCCCCCCTGGAATATGGTCATCATCAACGCTGGCTCTTCATCGGTGATGCAAGTGAGATGAGCCTCATCGTCATGACCCTTGCTGCGGCACTCAGACGCATAGTGTCCCATCTTGTCACACGCAAAACACCTTATGTGACTTTTGTCACGACTTCCACTGCCAGTGTTGCTAGTGCCTCCCGCACTGTTGTGGCGTGATGTACCTCGACCGCGTCCTCGTCCACGCCATTTTCCATAATAATAGTTACTAGAACGTCGCCCCTTGCTTCCTGAAGAGTTATCACAATTGTTTTTCTTTTGTCGTGCTTTCCACTCGGCATGAGTAAGCAGGAGCTGTCCTTCAGTGTTGTTGGTGTTTCCGATAAGCCGCGTTGTTCGTTCCTCGTACGCCTTCATTCGTCCAACCGCTTCTTCAAACGGCATAGTTTCGAGGTTGTAGAATTGCTCAATCCCGACGACGACAGGGAAGTATTTGTCGGGGACAGAATCAAGTAGCTTCTTGACCAAAGATGAGTCTTCAAGTGCAACACCGAGGGTGGAGAACTTGCTGGTCATGGCGCTGAGCTTGCCGGCAAAGTCGTCAATCGTCTCGGTCTCCTTCATCCAAAGAACATTAAACTCGCTCTTTAACGTTTGTACTCGTTCCTTTTTCACCCCCTCGTTGCCCAAGTACCTCGTTTTGATACTTTCCCATATTTCTTTCGCCGTCTTCTTCTTCGCGATCTGGAGAAGGATGTCTTCAGGGATACATTGTATAATGTATGCACGCGCCTTCTTGTCTTTCTTTACGTCCACTTCAGTTCCTTCCGTTGGTTCCACTACTTCCCAAACTCCTTGGGCATCAAGGATAGCCTCTGTCTTTATCGCCCACACCGCGTAATTGACAGGGTTCAGCATCGGATAAAGAATCGGCACCCCACCGTTATCCTTCGCTGCTTGTTGCGACATAATTTTTGTTTTATGTGGAACTTCGAACCTTGCTCTGATACCAGATGTTGGCTCAAAAATAAGGACTCTGTAATGAAAGTGGAAGAAATATGGCAGAGAACAAAACTAGTGATGTTTGTCTTTATTTCTGATGCTTTAGATTAAGAAACTCCCACATATTTATAGTATAATGGGTAGCTAAAAATAGAGGAAAAAATGAGAGAATAAGTGGTGTTATAAGCTAGAATTTGAATCAAACTAAACAAGCTTAAAATAGTAAAGCAAACACACGATCTTGGATGACCAAGCCTGGATTATCGGCTGACATGGGGTCCTGCAGTAGCGTCTCAGGCTGAATGCTACGGTCCGTAGATGCAAGTGGTGAGTTGAAAATGGAAGCCGAAACAGACTGCGTTTTGCGGCAGTGTCGGCTCAGATGGCAATGATTCGGGAAGTGATGGAGAATTTTTGTTGTTGTTCTGGGCATTGAGTGAGTGTAGCCAAAACTCAATTGTTTTTTCTCTAAGAATAGTCCTCCGATGCTTCAGGATCATATTGCTCAGTATATGGGATTTGAGGTGGTCTATAACTTGGGGGGAAGTATTTAGGGGTTCCCCTGTTGCACTCAAGGGTTACAAAGGCTATGTATGCCTTCCTTTTGGATAAATTGAATCAACGCTTGACAGGATGGGCAGCCAAATCCTTGTCCTTAGCGAGACATGTGACGTTGGCTAAGGTAGTGTTACAACCTATACATGTGTATACAATTAGGGATGTAAAAACAAGTCAGAACCTGGAAACCCGACTGAAACCTGCTCGAGTCAGAACCTGATTTGACCCGAGGATTTGATGACCCGAACTCGATCTGTAACCGACTGTTGTTGATCCGAACCCGAATTTGACCTGTTACTGTAGTAACCGAACCCGACCTGCGTCCGACTGAAAACGACCTGAACCCGAATTGAACCTGTTACTGTGGACCTGAAACCCGACCTGCGTCCGACTGAAATGAACCCGAACCCGAAGCCGACCTGGCAAATAACCGAATTTACCCGACTGAATTGACCCGATATCCGATTTTACCCGACCTGAAACGGACCTGACCTGAAATGAACCCGACCTGAAACGGACCCGACCTGAAATGGACCCGACTTGTTTTGAACCCGACATGCTTTAAACTCGACCTGTTAAGTGACCCGACCTGTTGTTGACCTAAACTGAAATTAACCCGAAATCTATGACATGATGAATTAAAAACTTTTATAAGTTGTTATATCATATACATATATAATGTATATACATATACACCTACATGTATTGATGTACATGATGTATATGCGCGCATATATATATATATATATATATATATATATATATATATATATATTAAGTACTAAAATTGAAAAAAAAATTAAGTAACTGATAATTTATCAGTTACAAAAACTTAATGAATAGTGAATACTAAAAAATAAAAATATTGAGCCAAGTAATACAAATAATTTATGAAATTAAGAAATATTAAATTTGTAACACCCGGGTTCGGGGGTCGGGTGAAAATATTAATTTAAAAATAGTTCGGGTTTCGGTTTCAAATTTTAAATAATAAAATAATGACTTGGGCCTCGGGTTTTATTTAGTTTGACTATATTTTAAACAAGCCCACATAGCCATGGTGTCATCCATTGTAGATCCCTTATTTCATTAAGGGTGTTTTGGTCATTTGACCCCCCATTTCAAACAAACCTAAAATAATACTAAAGTCATCTTCTTCCTCTAACTACACTATTCACAATATCGTCAAAAAACACCCCCTCTCCTTGGATACTATTCCATTCAAAAGCTTGGCCATTTTTGAAGGTTTTGCAAAGGTAATTTCGTTTTTGACTTACTCTCTTTATCCTCTACAAGTTGATGTCTTTTATTTTCATTTCTACTCACATTTTGGAATTTTGGAGTTTGAAGGTTTTGAATTAAAAATGTTGTCTTTGAGGTTTTGATTCTAGTTTTTGATTTGTTAAGGTTCAATGAGTAATCTACAACCAAAAAGGGGTAACCAAAATGATTTTTTTTGAGGTTTTGGGTATTTTCCCGAAATGGGGTTTTGGGGAGGTTTTTGAGAGGTTTTGGGTTGAGTTTTGGGGATGTTCTATGTGGAAATGAGAGGGCCAATGGTTAGGATATATGTAAACCTTGTTTTGGAAGCTTTAGGGAGTGTTTTGAGGGTTGAAATTAATGGATTTAAGGGGTGCTCAAAGGCTGCTCGGAAATTGGAATTTTTGAGCTTGTTTCAATGGAAAAATCGGTGTATTGTACTTAGTATGTTATTCGGGTTGATTATTTTAGAACATGAACTGATTTGGGGTTATTTTGCTTGGTGATTGGAATGCTTAGAATCAAGGAATTTGGTTAGTGAAGCTTCGGGGGCAAATCCGAGGATTTCGGAGTCTTGAGCTCGGTCTTCAATCTTCTCTTGGGTAGCAACGGTGAGTAGGATCATTGGTTATTGCATTGTACTTGATATGGCCTCCATTGGGGTTTGGGTAGAACCTTGAGAGGTTGCCTAAACCCGTGTGTAAGTCTCCCTACTCATAAATTGTTGTGCCAAGTTGATTTTACATACATTGTGACCATTAAATGCATTCTAAGTTGTCAATGTAGTAGTCGTGTTGAGTTCGTGCCTCACGTGATGGTGGTTTAAACTACGGTGATGTGTAGTCCCACCGGTAGTGACTAGTAGGGTAGTACTTTGATGTGTAGTCCCATTGTATATCCACTAGTCGAAACGGTGATGTGTAGTCCTACCGTAAGTGTATGTTGGTTGTGCTTGTGCACACCAAAAGTTATGGTTGAGATGGACCCTTATGCATCCATTGTTTTCTTGCATACAAATCGTATTTTGGAAAGTTGCATGTTGTAAATTGTAGAGCTTCTCTCGCTAAGCTAGATTGCTTATGCTCTTCGTTTCCAATGTGCAGATCGTTAGAGTTCGGGAGGCGAGCGGGCGAGGGAGGAACCTTTGGAGTTCTCAAGCAAGTTTAAGTATGGTTTGCTTTTGTAATAATGTCTAGACAATGGGGTATAGAGTGTTAGGAGTTGGGGTCAAACTCCTTAGGAAGTCATGCTTGAAATTGTTAAACTTATGTTGCATGTTATGCTTTTGCTTCTCGGATTATGTTCTATGCCTCTTATGTGGTTTAATTGCTTATGCTTGAATTTGTATGATTTTGGCCTAGGTAGGCCTTATGTTGTCTACTTTGTGATGGATGACTTATGCTTGCTAAGTATGCCTCTTGTAGACTTGTATGGAGCTTTGTTTGGTATGTTATCGTTGGTTTGAATGCCCCTCATGTTAAGTCCTGTATGTGGTTGGTGCATGTATGCTTGTGTGTGCTTAAGGGTGTCTAAGTATGCATCTAGAACCTTGCAAGTTGTTATCAAACGGTGAAAGGAGGTGTCGCAGGGCAGGGGGTATCGATACGGTTAGACCCGTATCGATACGGCCTTCTTATTCCAGGCCTCCCGTATCGATACGCGGGGAGGCGTATCGGTACCTTTTTGGCCACTGGAGCCACTGTCCATCTTGGTATCGATACCGGCCTCAAGCGTATCGGTACGGTCAACTAGCGTTGACCGTGGGAAGTCAACCTTTGACGACGGTATCGATACACCCCCAAGGTGTATCGATACGGTCTCCACGGGTTGACTCCGACCTTTGACTTAGTCAAGGCGTATCGATACACCCCTTAGGTGTATCGATACCCCTGTTGTTAAACCTGAAAATTTGCCTTTTGGTTGTGGATTTAAGCTCGTTGGATTGTTTTGGTTATGTTATTCCGCTGTTTGATCACTTAGGGTTAATTACTCATCTAGACGAGATTTAAAATAAAAAAAATAGGGTTGCTAACCGAGGGAGAATCCTTTAGGGGTTTTCACTCGGTTTTCCCCGTGTAGCCCTTTGGACCGGTCATCCGGCCAGACCGGGATAAGGGGGTTACATTTATTGGTATCAGAGCCTGAGGTTTCCGAGACCTCGGGCAGGTAAGTGAGGTAAGTTAAGATATTATGAGTGTTTTGCCATGTATGTCTAAATTTTGTTTTTAGCACGGTGTATGTATGCATGCTATGATGGCTTTTCTGTTGTTTGAGAGTTGGTTTGAGTCCCCATTGTTAGGCATTGCTGTCAAAATAAAAAGGAGAATTGTTTTGGTTTAAAGAGCTTGAGAACCGGAGTCCTTTGCCCCTTGCTAACCTAACGTTTCTTGTTGTTGTGTGTTTGTTGTTTTAGATTACATTAATTGCTATGGTGAGACCGAGGGGACGGCCTAGAGCGGGTGACCAGGCACCCGAGAACGCGCCTCCTGCTCTTAATGCTCCGGGTGGTAATGGAGGGAACGTTGGAGGTGATGGTAATGGGCCTCAGGCTGGGGCTAATGTGGGAGGTAATGGGGCTCAAGCGGGCCAAGGTCAGGCAGGCCCAGATGTGGCTCATTTGATTCAGACTATAGCCGGAGCTTTCCAGACTGCTTTGGCTGGTATGCAAGCTGCAGCACCAGCTCAGGGTGCGGGGACAGGATTACCCCTAGAGAGGCTTCGTAATTTGGGGGCAGTTGAGTTTCGTGGGTTATCTCCGGAGGGTTCAGAAGGGTGGCTTGAGAGCACTACTCGCATCTTGGGTCAGATGGAGTGTTCGGACGCCCGTAAGTTGGGATGCACTGTCTCATTGCTCCAGGGAGACGCTTATACCTGGTGGACCACTGCTATCTCTGGTATGGCCGAGGTGGATGTCACATGGGAGTTTTTCAGGAGTGCTTTCAAGAGGAAGTACCTCGGAGTCCGGTACTTAGATGAAAAGAAAAGGGAGTTCATGGCTTTGGTTCAAGGCCATAGGACCGTGTCCGAGTATGAGATCCAATTTGTGAGGTTGAGCCAGTATGCGCCAGAGTTGATTCCGGATGAGAAGGAACGATGTGAGCGCTTCAGATATGGGTTGACTACTGATGTGAAGACCTACCTGTTGGCCACCGACTACACTGAGTTCGATGTCTTGGTTTCTAGAGCCAAGGATGTAGAACAAAACCTAAGCTCTAGAGCACGTGCTGGTGGGTCTGACTCCGGGAAGAGACATGCGAACTGGGATAGATATCATGCCAAGAGGCAAAGGGATAGGAGGTACCATCCGGATACGAGACCTAGGGGTGGTAACCATGGTCAGGGCCGTCAGGGCCAAGGGGCTGTTGGGCACATTCCGGAGTGCACTAGGTGCGGGAGACGCCACCCAGGTGAGTGCATGGGTATGTTTGGGGCGTGTTGGAATTGTAGCTCCCGAGACCATTTGAGACGTGATTGTCCACACCCAGTCAGAGGAGGACCGGCTCCAGCAAGGGGTTTTGAGCATCAGAGAGGTCGTGGGCGCGGCCGTGGGAACTTCCAGCCAAGGAATGAGGGTCAGAGGAACTTGGCTCATGTGGTAGCAGTCCAGCCCGAGGGAGGAGGACCGGCTAGAGTGTACGCTCAGCGAGAGGCTGGAAATGACACTGATGTCATTGCAGGTAACTTCACATTACAGTCTTTGAGTTTGCTTTCTCTTATAGATTCGGGGTCAACGCATTCGTATATTCTGGGTGAGCATGCAAGGTCATTAGGACTACCTTGTGATTGTTTAGAAGTAGGAGTAAATGTCACTAGCTCCTTTGGTGATACATTGGTAGTTAGGAAAGTGTATAGGAGGTGTCCCTTGATGATTCAGGGCCACATATTTCCAGTCGACATGATGAAGCTACCCTTTTATGGCTTTGATGTGATTTTGGGCATGGATTGGCTTGTAGAGCATAAAGCTAGGGTTGACTTTGAGACTAAGAGAGTCTCTTTGAGGCTTGCTGATGACTTTGAGGTTGTGGTAGTTGGGGAGAATGTTAAGTTCTTGACCAATGTGGTTTCGGCTTTGGAAGCTCAGAGATTGTTAAGTTCAGGGTGTCAGGCTTACTTGGCTTACGTAATGAACCCGGATATGAGTGAGGTGAGACCTCAGGACATCAGGACTGTGTGTGACTTCCCGAGTGTTTTTCCGGAAGAACTACCAGGTTTGCCTCCAGACAGAGCAGTTGAGTTTGCTATTGAGACATATTCTGATTCTGCACCGATGTCCATTGCTCCGTATAGAATGGCACCGAAGGAGTTGAAGGAGTTGAAGACACAGCTTCAGGAGTTGACTGACAGAGGCTTCATTAGGCCTAGTGTTTCCCCGTGGGGTGCTTCGGTTTTGTTTGTGAAAAAGAAGGACGGTAGCATGAGGATGTGCATAGACTATAGACAGTTGAATAAGGTGATAGTGAAAAATAAATATCCCTTGCCAAGGATAGATGACTTGCTAGACCAGTTGAGGGGTGCTTCTGTGTTTTCAAAGATTGATTTGAGGTCTGGATATTATCAGTTAAAGGTAAAGGATGTGGACATACCGAAGACAGCTTTTCGTACACGTTACGGATATTATGAGTTTTTGGTGATGCCTTTTGGTTTGACCAATGCTCCAGCAGCCTTCATGGATATGATGAATCGGGTGTTTCATAAGTTCTTGGACAGGTTTGTGGTAGTGTTTATTGACGACATCCTAGTGTACTCGAGGACCGAAGAGGAGCACGATGAACACTTAAGGTTGGTGCTTCAGACCCTACTTGAGAATCAATTGTATGCCAAGCTAAGTAAGTGTGAGTTTTGGATTAGAGAGGTGGTCTTCCTTGGCCACGTGATCTCAGCTAGTGGGATTAGTGTAGATCCCAAGAAGATTGAAGCCATTGTAAATTGGAAGCAACCAAAATCAGTGACAGAAATCCGCAGCTTCCTAGGCTTGGCGGGATACTATAGGAGATTTGTTGAGGGGTTCTCGAGGATAGCGGCTCCGTTGACCAAGTTGCTACAGAAGAATGTTCCGTATGAATGGTCAGATGCAAGACAAGAAGCGTTTGAGAAGTTGAAGAAAGCTTTGACCGAAGCTCCCATTTTGATTCAGCCCGAGCCGGGGAGAGAGTTTGTAATTTACAGTGATGCATCCTACGTGGGGCTAGGTTGTGTACTTATGCAAGGAGGTAAGGTAGTGGCATATGCTTCCCGACAGTTGAAGGTTCATGAGAAGAATTACCCCACACATGACATAGAGTTGGCCGCAGTGGTGTTCGCGTTGAAAATTTGGAGACACCATATTTATGGTGAGAAGTGCACTGTGTACACCGACCACAAGAGCTTGAAATATTTGATGTCCCAAAAGGAGTTGAATCTTAGGCAACGAAGGTGGTTAGAGCTCCTTAAAGATTATGACCTCACCATAGAATATCATCCGGGCAAGGCGAATGTGGTGGCCGATGCCTTGAGTAGGAAGATGGCCGTTGAGTTGCGAGCAATGCTCGCAAGGTTGAGTGTGTCTACGGACGGTGGGCTAGTGGCCGAGCTTCAGGTTAAGCCATCATTGGTTCAGTTTATTCGTGAGAAGCAGTTGCGAGATGAGTCCTTGGCACCTCACGTGCAAGACATAGCGGAAGATAGGCCTACCGAGTATTGTTTTGGAGAGAATGAGATCCTATGTTTCAAGGATAGGATAGTGGTTCCGGAGGATGCCGAGTTGAGGCGTACGATTTTGTGTGAGGCTCACAATAGCCCTTTTGCTATGCATTCGGGTAGCACGAAGATGTATCGAGGATTAAAGGAAGAGTATTATTGGGTTGGTTTGAAAAAGGATTTAGCCGAGTTCGTAAGTAAATGCATGGTCTGTCAGAGAGTCAAGGCCAAGCACCAGTTTCCCTCAGGGTTGTTGCAACCGTTGAAGATTCCAGAGTGGAAGTGGGAGCGTATCACTATGGACTTTGTATCAGGACTTCCGTTGACTCCTTCGAAGAAAAATTCAGTGTGGGTGATTGTAGACAGATTCACCAAGTGTGCACACTTCATACCGGTTCATACCACCTATACGTTGGACAAGTTGGCCGAATTGTATATCCGTGAGATTGTGAGACTACACGGGGTACCGAAGTCAATTGTGTCAGATCGAGATCCGAGATTCACCTCTAGATTTTGGGAGTGTTTGCATCGAGCCTTAGGCACTTGGTTGAACTTCAGCACTTCGTATCATCCGCAGTCAGATGGGCAGTCTGAGAGAGTGATTCAGATTTTGGAGGATATGTTGAGGTGTTGTATTATTGACTTCCAGGGGTCGTGGGAGAAACACCTACCATTAGTGGAATTTGCGTACAACAACAACTTCCAGTCAAGCATTCAGATGGCTCCTTATGAGGCCTTGTATGGTAGGAAGTGTAGGACCCCGATTTGTTAGGCTGAGGCCGGACAGAAACTTGTGCCGATGCCCGAGTTACTTAAGGGAACCACCGAGAAGGTGAAGTTGATATGTAATCGCTTGAAGGCGGCTTCAGATCGGCAAAAGTCCTATGCCGACTTAAAAAGGAAGGAAGTGGAATACTCCGTGGGGGATAAAGTATTTTTGAAAGTCTCACCATGGAAGAAGGTGATGAGGTTTGGGAGGAAAGGCAAGTTGAGCCCAAGGTACATAGGGCCTTATGAGATAGTTGAGAGAATTGGTCCGATTGCCTATAGATTGAGACTCCCAGTTGAGCTAGAGAAGATTCATGATGTGTTTCATGTATCGATGCTTAGGAGGTATAGGTCGGATCCGTCCCATGTTATGCCAGTGGAAGAAATAGAGTTAAATTCGGACTTATCTTACAGTGAGGAACCATTTGAGATACTTGCTTCTGATAGCACGGTGTTGCGTGGCAAGACTATAGAGTTAGTCAAAGTCTTATGGAGACATAGAGGTGTGGAGGAAGCCACGTGGGAGAGAAAAGCTGACATGCTTGAGCAGTTTCCCTACTTGTTTCCGTCAGGTAATTTCGAGGATGAAATTTCCTTAAGTAGGGGAGAGTTGTAACACCCGGGTTCGGGGGTCGGGTGAAAATATTAATTTAAAAATAGTTCGGGTTTCGGTTTCAAATTTTAAATAATAAAATAATGACTTGGGCCTCGGGTTTTATTTAGTTGGACTATATTTTAAACAAGCCCACATAGCCATGGTGTCATCCATTGTAGATCTCTTATTTCATTAAGGGTGTTTTGGTCATTTGACCCCCCATTTCAAACAAACCTAAAATAATACTAAAGTCATCTTCTTCCTCTAACTACACTATTCACAATACCGTCAAAAAACACCCCCTCTCCTTGGATACTATTCCATTCAAAAGCTTGCCCATTTTTGAAGGTTTTGCAAAGGTAATTTCGTTTTTGACTTACTCTCTTTATCCTCTACAAGTTGATGTCTTTTATTTTCATTTCTACTCACATTTTGGAATTTTGGAGTTTGAAGGTTTTGAATTAAAAATGTTGTCTTTGAGGTTTTGATTCTAGTTTTTGATTTGTTAAGGTTCAATGAGTAATCTACAACCAAAAAGGGGTAACCAAAATGATTTTTTTTTGAGGTTTTGGGTATTTTCCCGAAATGGGGTTTTGGGGAGGTTTTTGAGAGGTTTTGGGTTGAGTTTTGGGGATGTTCTATGTGGAAATGAGAGGGCCAATGGTTAGGATATATGTAAACCTTGTTTTGGAAGCTTTAGGGAGTGTTTTGAGGGTTGAAATTAATGGATTTAAGGGGTGCTCAAAGGCTGCTCGGAAATTGGAATTTTTGAGCTTGTTTCAATGGAAAAATCGGTGTATTGTACTTAGTATGTTATTCGGGTTGATTATTTTAGAACATGAACTGATTTGGGGTTATTTTGCTTGGTGATTGGAATGCTTAGAATCAAGGAATTTGGTTAGTGAAGCTTCGGGGGCAAATCCGGGGATTTCGGAGTCTTGAGCTCGGTCTTCAATCTTCTCTTGGGTAGCAACGGTGAGTAGGATCATTGGTTATTGCATTGTACTTGATATGGCCTCCATTGGGGTTTGGGTAGAACCTTGAGAGGTTGCCTAAACCCGTGTGTAAGTCTCCCTACTCATAAATTGTTGTGCCAAGTTGATTTTACATACATTTCGACCATTAAATGCATTCTAAGTTGTCAATGTAGTAGTCGTGTTGAGTTCGTGCCTCACGTGATGGTGGTTTAAACTACGGTGATGTGTAGTCCCACCGGTAGTGACTAGTAGGGTAGTACTTTGATGTGTAGTCCCATTGTATATCCACTAGTCGAAACGGTGATGTGTAGTCCCACCGTAAGTGTATGTTGGTTGTGCTTGTGCACACCAAAAGTTGTGGTTGAGATGGACCCTTATGCATCCATTGTTTTCTTGCATACAAATCGTATTTTGGAAAGTTGCATGTTGTAAATTGTAGAGCTTCTCTCGCTAAGCTAGATTGCTTATGCTCTTCGTTTCCAATGTGCAGATCGTTAGAGTTCGGGAGGCGAGCGGGCGAGGGAGGAACCTTTGGAGTTCTCAAGCAAGTTTAAGTATGGTTTGCTTTTGTAATAATGTCTAGACAATGGGGTATAGAATGTTAGGAGTTGGGGTCAAACTCCTTAGGAAGTCATGCTTGAAATTGTTAAACTTATGTTGCATGTTATGCTTTTGCTTCTCGGATTATGTTCTATGCCTCTTATGTGGTTTAATTGCTTATGCCTGAATTTGTATGATTTTGGCCTAGGTAGGCCTTATGTTGTCTACTTTGTGATGGATGACTTATGCTTGCTAAGTATGCCTCTTGTAGACTTGTATGGAGCTTTGTTTGGTATGTTATCGTTGGTTTGAATGCCCCTCATGTTAAGTCCTGTATGTGGTTGGTGCATGTATGCTTGTGTGTGCTTAAGGGTGTCTAAGTATGCATCTAGAACCTTGCAAGTTGTTATCAAACGGTGAAAGGAGGTGTCGCAGGGCAGGGGGTATCGATACGGTTAGACCCGTATCGATACGGCCTTCTTATTCCAGGCCTCCCGTATCGATACGCGGGGAGGCGTATCGGTACCTTTTTGGCCACTGGAGCCACTGTCCATCTTGGTATCGATACCGGCCTCAAGCGTATCGGTACGGTCAACTAGCGTTGACCGTGGGAAGTCAACCTTTGACGACGGTATCGATACACCCCCAAGGTGTATCGATACGGTCTCCACGGGTTGACTCCGACCTTTGACTTAGTCAAGGCGTATCGATACACCCCTTAGGTGTATCGATACCCCTGTTGTTAAACCTGAAAATTTGCCTTTTGGTTGTGGATTTAAGCTCGTTGGATTGTTTTGGTTATGTAATTCCGCTGTTTGATCACTTAGGGTTAATTACTCATCTAGACGAGATTTAAAAAAAAAATAGGGTTGCTAACCGAGGGGGAATCCTTTAGGGGTTTTCACTCGGTTTTCCCCGTGTAGCCCTTTGGACCGGTCATCCGGCCAGACCGGGATAAGGGGGTTACAAAATTAGACATTATATTATACTTCCAATCTAATACATTAAACATATTTATTTTTTACATTCAAAAAAAATATTTATGTTACTTACAAAATAAATTAGATTGATTTTTTTCTCAGTAACTTAAATAAAAATTTAGATTTACAAATTATAACAAAATATATGTTAAGTTATAACAGATCCAGGATAATTGTTTTCTTACTAACCGAACAAAATTGTAAAGTTATTGATTATTCTTATCTAACCTTTAGTAATTTGAACTACATAAACGAGTATTTATTGTTATCAGCTTGAAACATATTTTCCTGACTATACAATATAAGGTATGTTTTTTACTAATATTTGAATACTTGATAGTTAACTTTAAAAAAATGAGTTCATTACATATGAAATACAAAATGTCAACATAATACAAGTTAGTATTTTTTAAACTTACAATTCTACAAACTGGAACTTATAAAATACAAGAAGTTTGTTGGGTAATAATATTAGCTCTCGGATCTTATAGCAAAGTCTAAAGCTAAAAGCTTTTTTAATTAGCCCTAAAATTATACCCAGTCACCTATTAACCTCAAACCTTAACCACTAAATTATACCCATAAACCTCAAACCTTAGCAATTAAACCCTCAATCCCTAAAATAATCCCATAAACCCCAAAAACTAAACCCCAAACCTGTTTTTAAATTAAATAAGAACCAAATTAAAACAAAACAAACTTTTTACTACTAAACCCTTAACTAATCACATTACCCCAAATACTCCACTTGACACATTTACCTTTATATCCCAAACACAAGTCCCTAAATCTTACAACTACTACTTAGTAATAATTAGAGTACAAGCCCAATCCCCTAATCTCAACCCCTAAATGTTACAATCACTATTCACTAATAATTTAAAGTTTTAACGAGTTAAATTGAAACTTAAAAGTCAAAATTAAGACCTAAACGTAAAGTACCAAAGCATAAGAGGACTATAGCAATGATTTTTCCTAAACCAAAAAATTGGCGTACACATTGCCACCAAATCTAAATTGGAAATTCTTTTCCAAATATTACATTTGTCCAAATTTGGAGGACACTTTCCCACCAAAATTTCAAATTTGATTTTTTTTCATTTTACTCCTTAAATTTTATTTTTATTTCAAATTGACCCATATTTATTTTTTAATTTGTCCAATGTTTTATTATTTTAATTTAATATTTTCTTCATTCTAGTCCCTTAACTTTATTTTAATTCCATATTGACCCATATATATATATTTAATTAATCATCTTTTATACTTTTAATTTGATATTTTTGTTTATTATAGTCCCCAAAGCTTTATTTTTATTCCAAATTGACCCGTTTTCATTGTTTTATTTTAAATTTGTCTAATGTTTTATAATTTTAATTTGATATTTTTGTTCATTATAATCCGTGAAACTTTATTTTTAATTCAAATTGACACCTTTTCAGTCCAAATTGACCCATTTTTATTATTTTTTCAATTACTCCAATGTTTTATAATTTTAATTTGATATAACTTTAAATAATTAACTCCAAATCAATGACGATTGACGAAGGCCAACCTAAAGTCTGTCAATTACTTATATGGTTGTACCGAACTCAAACTCAATACGAATTCCAATCTTGAAAATAACTCGACCTGAATTACCCGACCTAAAACTACCCGACTTGAAATTACCCGACTTGAAATGCACCCGACCTGAAACGGATCCGACCTGAAATGGACCCGACTTGAAATGGACCCGACCTGAAATGGACCCGACCTGAAACGGATCCGACCTGAAATGGACCCGACTTGAAATGGACCCGACCTGAAATGAACCCGACCTGAAGTGTATCCAAACCCGAATTAACCCGTCAATTATCTGCTTCGGACCCGACCCGTTTTGACCCGACCTGAAATGGACCCGACCTGAAATGGACCCGCACCCGACCCGAGTCGAGTCAAAACAGAAAAATGACCTGAAATGACCTGTACCCGATTTTACCCGACCTGACAGTACCCGACCTGAAACTCATCTGATTACCTGTTTTTACATCCCTAATACAATGCAATCCTCATACTTGCCAAAGGGAATGTGCTCTGAATTGGAGAAAATAATTCGCCGTTTTATTTGGGGAGGATCGAATGGAAGGCATGAGATCTCTCTTGTCAAATGGGAAACTTTGCAACAACTATTGTAATTTAGCAGTTTGGGATTAAAAGATATTGTTCAGCATAATAGAGCTTTCCATATGAAAATCGGTTTTCAATTGCTCACCAACGAGGACAAGCTTTGGGTAAGGGCGGTTAAAGCCAAGTATAAGTAGACCGATGTGGCTCCAAGCACGCTGCGGCTTCGCAATTGTTCGAGACTCTGGAAGGGTTTGAGCAATGTGTGAGAGGACATTTGTAAAAGTATATGCTGGAACGTTCACAATTGAGAGTATACAGACTACAATAGGGTGTGGGATTGACCTCTGTTACAGGGGGTTGTGTTGGAATCGATGTTGAGCAAGATAGCTGCGATCCCTCCTCATGTGTTTTGCGAGGAAGGGATACACCTGGATATCGATGGGAAGCCTCACATGTGTTCACTGTGAAATCGGCATATCAAGCATTACATCCAACCGTGGACGCTGACGTTCCTTTTGATTGGAAAATGTATGGAAACTAGGGGTGCCCCAACGTGTAAAGCTTTTTGCTCCATCCTCATGGTTGAAATATGTGCAGTGCACGATATTTTTGCTCATGCTTGGCGTTTGGGCTACCGCAATTAGAGTTGGATTCGGATAATTATGAGGTGGTGGGTATTTTACGCAAGGTATGTAGAGCCTTGCGAGGAGCGACGATTATGGAAATGGTTGCTGGGCTTTTGGAGAGGCCCTGGACTGTGTAGATCTGACATGTTCGAAGGGAGTGCAATGTTGTAGCTGATGGACTTGCCAGGATGGCTCACGGAACCCTAATAGGGGAATGGTTTTTTGACGAGGCACCACCAGCGGTTGCAGCGTTAGTGGAGAAAGAACAACGCCATAAGTAGGCTCTCATTTTCTTTACCGTGTTCGCAAAAAAATCCAACGGTTATGCTTAAGTCATTTTGATTCATATTTTATTCATTGGTTAAATGCTATGATTTAAGTTTGTTTGACAAATTTTAATTCTAATTCTAATCCTAATTCTATTGATAAGTGTATAATGTTGTATACTATTAGTGTTATATATTCCTTTTTTTTCACTTGGATATTACTGATTCGTTTCTTTTTGGGCTTGTTTTTATTAGAAACTTCATTGGATTAATCAACCCAGAACTAGATGTTAAAGGCAGAATTGAAAGTTCACTGGAATTCGTGGTAAGAGTCGTGGCCACGTCCTGTGGCACGATGAAGTCCAAGTCTGAGAAGCAGCAGATGTCAGCGGTACAATCAACAACTTATAAAAGGCGAAGCATCGTTACCTCAAAGTCAAAATTTGGAATTATCTTAGGGATAAATGTATGGGAGTTAAATATGAGGTTATCCAGAAGATAAAACAGAATTCAACAAGAACCATAAGTTTTAAATATTTATCTTTCGCATAATGCCAAAAAATGTCTCTAACGTTAGACTGAATAGTTACTTTGGTTCCTATTCTTTTTTTTGAAACAATTTAACCCTCAAAGTTTCATTTTGGGTCATAATGGTCCATCTGTGAATGAAATCTGTTAATCAACTGAAGCTAAACAACATGAAATGACTTGACAGAATGACATGCTAGAAGAAAATATATTTTATATTTTATAGAATTTTACAAAATTATTTTTTGACTAATGTGTCATTCTGTAAAGTCAGCATATTTGCTTATATGACACTGCTATCGCGGCGTGTACTACCAGGTAGGTTTTCCACGACATTTCAAGTAATTTAGCGTTAGTTGACTAACAATTTTCATCTGTAGAGGGGTCATTTTGACCCAAAATGAAACATTGAGAGCTAAATTACTTCATAAAAAAGAATAATGGTCAAAATGACTATTCAATCAAACGTTAGAGACATTTTTTTGGCATTATGCCTTTATCTTTTGTGATAAACCTTTAGATTTAAATTTAGCAATTTTAGTTTTAATATTTTATCTTTATCTTTTATTTTAGATTTTTATTTATTTTATTTGGATTCTCGGGTATAAATACCCCTAGGATCAATATTTGAACTCAGATTGAAATTTGTTATTTCTTGGTTACTTCTATAGAAATTTTATTTTATTTTCGTTTTTTGCTCCATTCTCCGTTTATTTTTCCATACAAAATGCTAAGCATGATTCAATCTATGTTTATCTAAACTTCACTTAGCATAAATGTTTGTGACGACTCAATTCTAAATCTAGACTTGAGATCCCATTAGAGCTCTATTAGTATGTATAACCATATATCTGGAAAAAGGACCGAATCAGAATCAGAACCCACCATCTTTCTTCTCACTTCTCTCTACAACTACTATTGACCATAATTTTCCGTCTTAATCATAAGGGATGAATCGTCTAAATGCGGATAACCACTACCATCTCATATTCTCATAACACACTTTAATTTTTTTTTAAACAATGTAAGATGTACCTAAACTTAGAAAATTGTGTGAAATTCTTAAACTCAAAACAAACTTGGAAGACTATCATAATCAAGCAAATGAGCGTTGTTAATATGCGAATGGAGCTCCATTTGTCAATTAAAGCAGTCCCGCAAAATGAAGTTTTAGTTAATATTAATACTAAGAATTAATACTGAACAATCACTCTCTTTTTGTCTTATAAAAAAATAAACAAAAAAAAAAGCTTCATTTGATATCAAAATTCAAAACTCATACATTTGATGCAATCAGATTATCACGTAGGGGTTTTGGACATGCGCAAGAGAAGCGATCCCACAGGACCCTGAAAAAGAGGAGCAACCGCATAATAAGAGTTGAATTAAATGTTTATAGGAAAACAAAAGATTTTGGATTAATAAATTAGAAGAAAAAAATAAAAATTATGAATTTAAAGAGGGTCCACAATATTCCTTTTACTAAGATAAAAATATTTAAAAAAAATCTTATATATATGAAATTATAAATTAAAGAGTTTCGTTTTAATAAACTGCACAGGGCCCCGTAAACTTTTGAACCGCTTTGACCACATAATAGTATTGGGTTGTATAATTAAATTAGTTTTAACCAAAACAAAAATTATAATCGTAATCAATTATTATAAGCATTAAATTGAAGGATTTATATCTTATACATTGGCGGTGGAAACTGAAAGTTGACACAAGCGCCTTAATTTTAGGGTTTAAGGCCTTAGTTTATGGTGTAGGTTTAGGAGTTTAGGGTTAGGGGTTTAGAATTTAGGGATAGTGGTTAAAATTTAAGGTTTAGGTTTAGAATTTAGAATTTAGGGTTTAGAGGTTAGAGTTTTGTTTTAGGATAATATGGTTAGGATTTAAGTTTTAACTTATAAACCCTAAATTATAACCCTAAACTCTAATTTCTAACCACTATCCTTAAATTCTAAACCCATATACCTAAAACCATAAACCTTATACCATAAACTAAGACCCTAAACCCTAAAACAGTCACTTGTGGAAACTTTCAATTTCCACCGCCAGTGTATAGGATAATAATCCTAAATTGAATGGTGAATATTTGATATATTGTTCGTGTATAAAAATTACACAAGCATGTCTAATTTCAAGCAAAAATCTAAAATAAAAAATTTTAACCCTAAAACTCTAACCCCAAACCTAAACCATAAACCTTAAATTCTAACAATAAATCTTAACCTCTAAAGCATAAACCCCTAAATAACCCCACTTATAGAAACTTTATTTTCCACCGCCAATGTATATGATAATAATCCTAAATGGACATAAATCCTTTGCCCATTTTCGATGTCCCTTCATATGCCCTAACATTAAAAAAAAATAAATTTTAAGCCCTAACCTTAAATTCAAAATCTTAAAATATAAACCCTAAAAATACACCATACCCCTATTTTCCTAATCTATAACCCTAAACACTAACATTAAACCTTAACCCTAAACTTATTTTTTTAGTATTGGGACATATAAAGGGGCACCGAAAAGGGGTAGAAAATTCCTATTCATCCTAAATTAGACCCAAGTTCTACAATTAAGTTAAAGATCTATATTCAATACACATACAGTGGAAACAAGATGTTTCCACTAACGCCTTGGTTTTTGTGTTTGATTTAAAATTTGGGGTTTAAAGGTTATGTGTTTAGAATTTAGGGTTGTGGTTAGAAAGTAGTGTTTAAGATTAGAATTTCGGGTTAATAGGTTAGATTATTAGAATTTAGGGTTATATGGCTAGGGTTTAGGTTAACATATAAACCCTAAATTCTAACCCCTAAACCCTAAATTCTAACCAGAACCTATTAGTTCAAAACTACTAAACCTAAACCTCTAAAATCTAACTCTAAACCCTAAAACAAAGACACTTATAGAGACATTTTTATTTTCACTGCTTCCTATGCCCCACCATTAAAATAAATAAATCCTTTGCCCACTTTTGGTGTCCCTTCATATTCCCTAACATTAAAAAAATAAATTTTAAGTCCTAACCCTAAATTCAAAATCTTTAAATATAAACCCTAAAAATACACCATGCCCCTATTTCCCTAATCTATAACCCTAAACATTAACATTAAACCTTAACCCTAAACCTATTTTTTTAGTATTGGGGCATATAAAGGGGCACCGAAAAGGGGTAGGAGATTTCTATTCATCCTAAATTAGACAAAAGTTCTACAATTAAGTTAAAGATCTATATTCAATACACATACGGTGGAAACAAAATGTTTCCACTAACGCCTTGGTTTTTGGGTTTGATTTAAAATTTGGGGTTTAAAGGTTATGTGTTTAAAATTTAGGGTTGTGGTTAGAATGTAGGGTTTAAGATTATAATTTAGGGTTTATAAGTTAAATTATTAGAATTTAGCGTTATATGGCAAGGTGTTTAGGTTAACATATAAACCCTAAATTCTAACCACGACCTATTAGTTCTAAACTACTAAACCTAAACCTATAAAATCTAACTGTAAACCCTAAAACTAAGAAACTTGTAGAGACATTTTTATTTTCACTGCTTCCTATATGGAATAATTATCTGTAAGTTAATTCAAATTAGAACAAAAATAAAATAAATTAACTAGAAAACTCTCACACAGTTTTCAAACCTAGATGATCATTATCTCAGAATTCCATCCTTTTTCAACTGTACCAAGATTTTATTGGCAATTCCATAACAAGTTTTACATTTGAATACACACTGAATTGTTTTAAACCTTAGAAATTTGGGGAAACTAATGAAAAAATATTTCAAATATGATAATAAAATCAAATAATATCCACATCAGAAGCCATTTTGACGACGACAACCAACTCTATAGGCATCAGATTTGTTAGTAGAGAGAAAGATGAGAATGTAGAGCAATTCTTAAACATAGAGGGGGAAATACTGAAATTTGCAGAGAATAAATCTGATATTTTTATTACTACTAAATTTAGTTTGATCATATAGGAGCTTTACAAGTACTAATTAAAGGCGTATGCAGAGTCTTCTTCTTATTCGAGTTTTTCATCCGCCTCATCTTCTTTTCTATCTTTTTATGAATCTTGCAGTCCGTCTGTGCTATGTATCTCACACGAGCTCTTTCAACCTCTGCCTCTGGCTTCGATTTTGTTCGAGGAATCACCGCATATGCACGCGGTACTGCTTCAGGCACGGATACTCCACTCCTTGCTGATGAACTTGATTGCTTGGGACGAAACTCCAAATCTAAGTCAGCCTCCACCAATTGCATTGTTGACTGCTTCTTCACTGGTGGTGATGCCTTGTTGAAAGGAATCACAGCCTTTTCTTCTGATTTTCTCAGGTCTGAAAAACTCGTACCCTTGTGGAATATGATTCGACTCCAGTTCTCGATCAAATCCTTTGCAAGTTGTCTGTTGGCAGTGATTTCCTCATCTGATTTTGATAGAAACATGATGACTTTACCAAGGCCACTCTTCTTCAACTGCTCCCTTCGATATTCATTGCTTATATCAATAGGGAAGGGGTGAGTTAAGATATTCAAAAGGGAAGCTCGAAGGGTGGTGTTGGGCAAGCTTCCATCGGGTAGTGGTTCGAGCCAAATCTTGAGCAAACTCAAAACCCCACGGTCCAAAAACTCTGGTTGAAGATGTTTCTTGGAGAGAAAATCAGTAAGAAGAGGCAGCATCTGGATCTTTTTAATGGCGGGTTTGTTTTGCCTGTTAAGCTCCATGTCTTCTTCGGCCGCAACCTCCATTAAAGCCATTACTTTCTCAACAAGTAATCCAATGTCTTGAGGATTTTTCTCAGCCGTCTTCTTCCTTCTCTTAACCTTGTCGAACATCGCCTCGATCTCATCATAGTTTATCATATTAGAATTCGAACTGGTTTCTTCAACTTCCTGCTGGTTTTGATCATCAGAGTTGAGCAGCCAACCCCACATCTCCTCTTGATCACTCAGCTTTCTCTTGTTGGCTTTTCTACCGCAATCGTTTCGCACAATCTGTTGTATGATATTGGAATCTTCGGCCATGGATGATTTCTTATTCACCGGTCTTATTCTTCTTGGTTTTGCAACGTCCATCAGCGCTAACACTTTGAATGGCCGGAGAAGAGAACTCTTACTTTGTTCTTACGTTTCAAGCGAATGCTTCAGCCTTCATGCACATACTGTTATTTATATATATGTTTATTAGTTAACCTAATAGGATATGGATTTCATTAGATAAACCTAATAGATTTCTAATTTATAAAATACGCGTGGATAATACATTACGTTAATATTAGGGAATATAAAGATTATTATTATTATTATTATTATTATTATTATTATTATTATTATTATTATTATTATTATTATTATTATTATTATTATTACACAAACCCTGATCTTTGATAAAATTTTCACTTATTCTATTGTTCTGAAAAATACTCATTTATCCCCTAAGATTTAATAAAAAAGGAAACTAATCGCTCTATGTAAATGCAAAGACAATTATATTCCTATTGGACAAAAATTCTCTACCCGTTTTCGATGTGTTTTTTATACCCTAATATTAAAAAAATCAAATTTTAATCCCTAACCTTAAATTTTAAATCCTAAACCATAAACCATAAAAAATACATCATATCCCAAAATTCCTAAACTATAATCATAAACCATAACCATAAACTATAAACCTAAGTTTTTAGTATGTGAGCATAAATAGGGACAACGAAAAGGGGCAGATGATTTCTATTCTTCTAGTGTTGGAAGAAGTAACGATAAGCAGAATAGAAATCCTCTACCCATTTTTGATGCCCTATTTATGTCATGCACTAAAAAGTTAGGTTTGTGGTTTAAGGTTAGAGCGGAAGGAATTTGGAGTAGGTGTATTTTTTAAGATTTGAGATTTAGAATTTGATTTTTAGTGTTGGGGCATAAAATGTGGCACCTAAAAGGAACAAGGGATTTTGTCCCGATAAATAGCCCCTCTGGATCGTATAGAAATCCTTTGCCCCTTTTCGGTGCCCCTTTCTATGCGACTATGCCCCCACGTTAAAAACTAGGTTTAGGATTTAGTGTTAATGTTTAAGTTTAATGTTTTTGGGTTAGGGTTTATTGAATTAGGGGTATGATGTATTTTTAGGGTTCATGGTTTATGATTTAGAATTTATGATTGGAACTTAAAATTTAAATTTTTAATCTTAGAATATAAAAAAAGCACCGAAAAGGGATAATAAAATTGGCGGTGACAGTTGACCACAACAAACCCCTTCTCATGTGAAGGTGTCTACCGTGGAGGTGGTGCCAATGGTTACCAGGAAGAAAACAGAACTGGTTGAACAAGCTATTCAAGGTAGAAATTGTTCTCATGCAGCGATCACAATTAATGAACAAGGACAAGGAAAATTTAGCAAGGTCGCATCCTCAAAGAATAAGGGCGTCTCTGTAAAAGGCTCGAAGGAAAATAACAAGTAGGATTTAAAGGTGAGGAAGTCTCTGGATACACAACCCATTATGCGCCCGATGCTACAAGAATGGACGCATAATGTGTCTCCACAAGTGTGAACCATTGCGGCTCAACTTCCTGGTGGATATAACGGTCGTGCGACAGCTATGGTAATCAATTCTAGGATCTTGAGGTGGTCTGTTTGAGGGAGAATACCATACAAATGCAAGGGGCTCATGCTTTGTCGATCGAGGGGGCGAAGCCAGTGGCTTTGTGGTATGGTTTTATTTAATCTTATATTTTGTTTAAATGACTAGCTTTAAGTTTTGGAATTGCAAGGGTGCATGGAGCCCTCCATTTCTCAGGTTTTTCAAATTCTTTACCCGTGAGCACAAGTGTCACACCCTGAGTTTAAAAAAGAAGAAGAAGAATGGTGCTTTCACGAGGGTTTGAACCCTTGACCTAGGGACCATGAGTGCAAGCCTTAACTGTTGGGCTATAGTATTCAGTTATGATCTACCTCAAACTTCATTTTAAGTTATTCACCTCATTTATATAAAAAATAAAAATAAAAGCATGAATCAAAATTTCCCCATGTGTTAATTAAGTCCCTCAAAAGAATACCCAAATCCACCTATTTTTCTCGCGACCCATCATCTCCCCCTCCGGCCTTGCATCGATCTCAGCCACGGCCGGCCTGTGGCGTGCACTGCCACCACCGGCATGCTCGCCGTCGAGCAGTGAATCTGATGCCACCGGCCACTCTAGATGAGTCACCGACGCTCGTGTTATAGAGGCCCTAGAAGGTTCAGTCGAAACCTAATGGTTTCGTTATAACCTTCCGTTGATCCGCCCGTCTCTGTCGCCGGCGAAAGTCACCGCCATCACCATTGTGATCTTCGTCGAAGCCTGACAGAAACCCCTCAATCCATACGCCCAACCGCTGCCCCGTTCGCTGGAAATCAGAGGAAGAAATTTCGGTGAACCTAGGTTATATCAAACGGTTCTTCACCGATTACGGCCGTTGTCGACGTCCGTTCGTCCCGCCGCCACTGTCGTTGAGTTCCTCGTCCCGAGTCGAGCAAAACCCATCCTTTTACTCGTCCGATTGTCATCGTTTAAGCCGTCGTTAGAGATTCGTCTTTTTCAGCGATTCTCGAAGCTTTAGGGTTAGATCCGGTAAGTTTTAGTTAGTTTTCGGCGTTATTTTGATTCTTAGATGTGTAATATAAATCGAGGGCTTGATTATTTGTGTTTTTCCGGCAGAAACGACGCGAAATGGATTTTCTCGTGACTTTTCGGTGACCATCCGACGACCTTCGATTCTTAAGGGTAAGATCCGGTCCGCGTAAACCAAACCGGTCTGAACCGGTTGAACCGGTCATCTCAGTCAAGCCTGTTGATCGACTCGACCCGTTGACCGACCCAACCCGTTGACCCGATCCGACCCGACTCGTTGGCCGAGTCAACTCAGTGAGTCAACTCGCCCAAGTCAACCCAATGAGTCAACTCTCCAAGTCAACCATTGGACCAGTGACGTCAGCATTGACTTTGACCGCTGACGTCAGCGTTGACTTTGACGAAAAAGTCAACTTTTCCCGAAAAGCCCTATTTTATGTTTTTCGACGTCCTGAGTCCAATTTTGATGCCCGTTTTGAGAAATTCTAACTCGAAAGCCTCCGAATTGGTCTTTGAACTCGAGTTTGCTTATGTATTTTTTTTAATAATCAATTATGAGCAATGTGATTAAGGATTGAAATTGGAATTTGTGCGATTGAAGGTATTCACAGTTCCTTGTATCCTGGATGTTGAGGACGTCGCATTCGAGTTCGAGAGTGATCGAACAGAGTATCAGGTCGACCGATATAGCAAGTATTAAAGGTAATACACTACTACCTCTAGTATGCTTTATGAACATGTTGGTATTCGGTAAATGCATGCATAAATATGATGAGGAGTGATGTTAGCTCTGCTTAAGTCAAACCGAATATGAAATTGAGTATTATAACCTAGATAAGATTAAAATGCTCGAACGAGAAAGTTAATAAATGTAAGGATCTGGAGTTCAATAAATAACTAATAAGAAAGCTAATCTCCAAATCTGATTATCAGTGTCAAATGATCAAATGATAAAAATATTCAGATATAAAATTACAAAAACGCCCTTAAAGTATGAGAATGACTAAAATATCCTTGGAATTGGAAGCGATCTAGAAATCTATGCTAGATATGGTAAAACAACATGATTCATCTGAAAACCTCAAAAAACCTGGAAAGTTATGGTAACAAGATTTGAACCTTCGAGATTGTAAGGTGTTAAGTTTCCTTTAATTTGGAATGAGTCTCTGAATATAAATTTACGGGAAGTTATTTGTACCTTTGAATTAATCAAGCGGCTCGAAATACTGAATTGATTGAAATGACTAAATGTATTGGAAATACTGTTATGGTTAATTAATTGGAAGGGTCGTATCAACCAAAAAGGCTGAAGTATCCTCAGACGCTGAGGTTTGCAAATTAACTAGAATGATTGGTAAACATTTGAGTTCTAAAATGAATGAAGTGGGTGGAGGTACCGAAATTACTTGAATGGCCGAAACACCCATGGGTACTTAATTGATTGAAATACTATATATGATTCAATTGACAGGAATGATGGATATCTCGAGCTTCAAAATGATTGAAATACCCCCTTGACTGGAATAAGTAAATTACCTCTGATAAAAATTTGGAAATGACAATAAAGCTGAAAATGACTAAAATGCCCCTATGGGTTGAAGCATGACTTACGTACGTCAATCACTCATGATATTAATGTAAGGTTGGAAGTTTTTCCGCACAAAATATAAGTTCGACTACTCTATGGCAAATCTTGTGGTGAAATATGAAAGCAACCGTTCAGATATACGATACAGTTGGATGCATTAGAATGGTTGGTTAGTACTACAAGGTTGGAATATGTTAGTTCGAATGGTTTTGGAGGCTCGATAAACTTCTAGAAATCTTAAATATTGTAAATCATAATTTCCTCATGATTGGGCTAAGTTACAAAATCCACTATAATAGTTAAATGACCAAAATGCCCTTATTGGCCAAAGTGATCAAAATAGCCCTGAATGTATATGATATCGTGAGAGATCTTGACATAGAAACCTCTGAATGCTTGGTTGGAAACCTGATGAGCAACTATAATTTTCCGAGCCACTGTTTAAGCCTTGTTGGTATAAATTACCAAAATGCCCTTGTGTGATAAAATGACTATAATGCCCTTGTAGGCTTAAATGAGTAAATCACTCATGATATGCCTAAACTCTCAAAGATCTTGATGTATCATCTCCCGAATATCTAGTTTGAACCGTTAGTACAAACCCCTCTTTTAATAGGGGCCTCGTTTTAGAAACCCGTTCAAATGGTCAAAAGTTTAATGTGTTCTCTTCTGTAAATGACAAGTATCTCCAAGGAAATAAACTATTCCACCTAGTGTGTTCCATGTGTGCTACACGACTGTTTTTGCATATTGATTTACATGTTATAATACCGATCACGTGCACATGATTGACATACTTGAACTCACATGAACATGACATGTTTTATAAATTAAGCATGACCGTACTATATTTCTGGTATTTGCCTATGCACCCGATATGACAAACATGCTATATGGATAATGTGTTACTAAAAATATAGTTATTAATTAATGAACTATTGATGATCTGATTCACTAGGGTACTTGGGACATGATATGAAGTTACCGTCAGCTCAGCCCTGATCCAGCTGGTAAGTCCGCCCGTATTTGGATCCTAAGCTTTGGCTAGGTCCGCCCGTTTTCGGATCCTAGGCTTCGGCCAGGTCCGCCCGTTTTCGGTTCATATGCTTCGACAAGGGCCGCCCGTATTCTAAGGTATATCCTTAGGATGGTACCCACGCCCAATGGGCTCGGGTTAATGCATGTACATGATACTGCACTGGGGAAACTATATACTGGAGTATGGTTGGAGGGTAAATAAAGAATTAAATGAACTTTACGGCTACTTGAAACAAATGTATTTTAAATAAAAAGGTTTACTGCATTGTTACGTTTCATGCATTAATGTTGCACTGTTGGAACACACTAGACACTAAACTCTCTGTTTCTACCTCCGTATGTTACCAGCCTATATAATTTCCGTCTAATTCACGATGTTTGAATAAAGAACAAATATCGCTATTCTCGAGTATGATGCAACCTCGAAATAGTAGAACAGAAATTGGAGACTGTTACTACATGGAATATCATGAAAATGTTATGCCTACCATATATCTGCATGAGCTTATAACATCTTTTGGTAGTTCTGTATTACTGAGCTTTTTCAAGCTCACGTTGTTTTTACCATCGCAGGTTAAAAGAACATAACATGGTATAACGTTTGACATCAGTGTTCGGAGTTCTCTCGGCGTTGCTTTTGGAGTACGATATTGTATAGTTAGTGGGCGTGTATGTCATGTATTGTTTTATGATAGTATTTGTAAAGCACTTTCTGAAATTTTTGTTATGTGTTTAAATATCTTCCCGAAATGGTATTTTAAACATAAGTTGATTTTACAGTTTAATAAGTGTTTTGAAGAAATATGTTTTTTATGTGTATTTTTACTGTGGGTCGCTCTTGTGACCCTAATGTAACCTTCTAGGATCCGTTGTAAAGCATAGGCGGGTCCAGGGGTTACAACAAGCCTAAGATGGTTGCGTTGTTTGAGCTACATACACATATTGTTATTTATATATATGTTTAATAGTTAACCCTAATAGTAAATGGATTTCATTAGATAAACCTAATAGATTTCTAATTTATAAAATTGGCGTGGATAATACATTACATTAATATTAGGGAATATAAAGAAAATTATTATTATTATTATTATTATTATTATTATTATTATTATTATTATTTAAATATAAGGAAAATTACACAAACCCCGATCTTTGATAAATTTTCACTTATTCTATTGTTTTGACAAATACTCATTTATCCCCTAAGATTTAATAAAAAAAAGGAAACTAATCCATCTAGGTAAATGCAAAGACAATTATATCCCTGTTGTGGACAAAAATTCACTACCCATTTTCGATGTCTTTTTTATGCCCCAATGTTAAAAAATTCAAATTTTAATCCCTAATCTTTAATTTTAAATCATAAACTGTAAACCATAAAAAATACATATCCCGAAATCCCTAACTATAATCATAAACCATAACCATATACCTTAATCATAAAAAATACATCATATCCCAAAATCCCCAATATTGAAATGACCGCTGACGTCAGCGTTGAATGCTAATGTCGGCATGACGTCATCATTGACTTTGAATGCTGACGTCGGCGCTGACTTTGACCCAAAATGTCAAATTTTCTGAAAAGTCGTATTTTAGGTTTTTCGACGTCCTTAGTCCGTTTTTGAAGCCCTTTTCGCAAAATTCTGACTTGAAAGCCTCCGAATATGACTTGAACCCAAACTTGTATATGTATTTAATTATCCAGTTAAGAGTTTTGTGAATAAGGTCTGATCTTGGAATTTGTGTAATTGAAGGTGTTCTTGGTTTCTTGAATACGAGATGTTGAAGGATGTCAAATTCGGGTTCAAGAGTGTTCGAACGTCATTCGAGGGTCGACCGATATAGCAAGTATTCAAGGTAATACATTACTACCTTCTGTATGTTTTTAAAACTTGTTGGTATTCGGTTAATGCTTGTACGACCATGATTGAGCATATGATTAATTTTGCTAATGTCGATCAATTAAGAAATAAGAATATTAATGGCCAAGACAAATATTCGAATAAGAGGTTTGATAAATTGAAAGGACTTCCGAGTTCAGTGCACGATTAATGAGTCGGTTAATCTTTAAGTCTGATTATCCTTTTGATTAAAGATAATTGTCAAAAATTCGATTAATGAATGACGAAAATACCCCTATCTATAAAAATAACCCATGAAGCTATACTTGATCCGGTAAGACATCTGATACACTTGAAAACTCGGATTACTGAAATGTCATGGTAACAAGACTTAAACCCTCGAGTTTGTAAAGTACTTGGGTTGGTAGAATTCTGAATAATCTGACAAAGATAAATTTACGGAAAAGTATTTGTATGTATGAATTGAGCAATGTGGCGTAAAAGATTGAATTGATCGAAAAGACTAAAAAGGATTGAATATACTGATAAGGCTGAAATGGATCAGAATGACCCTAAAGACTGATATTTTTTCGGGCATTAATTGCCAATCGACCGACATATGGGATGTATTCTCGAGGTCTAAAACGAATGAATAGATGGAAGAACCGAGAAACTCCGAATAATTGAAACATTTTTGAGCATTGTAATGTATGAAATACCCTCGAATACTAGAATGGCGGAAAATACGTATAAGGCATGGAATTGGAAATCCCAATAAAGCCAAACAAATATAATGACTCCAAAAGTGGTAAAATATGACCCGTGTTAGTTGGTCGATTCAGATACTATGATGATAGCGGAAGAATACCATGTGGATGCATATGCAATTTATTTGGAGAAAGTACATAGTTAATGGTATGAAAGACTTGTTCGCCAAAAGCACTTTCGATGTTTTGGAATGAGTTCATGTTCAATACACATGTTCGAATACTTGGAAAATACCACTTATATATATGTATGCCCGGTTACTCATAGTAAGTTCAGTGGATGATTGGTGAAGGTGATCTGTTTTGGTGATATACTGTAGTCAGTTCTGGAAATGGATGCTTAAGGCGTACTTATCCAGTTATACAATAAACTTTATTTTAGTGGTTTCGATTAGATCTAAGGGACTTGAAAACCTGATGAGCAACTAGAATTCCTAAATTCTGTATGTCACCATTATATATTGTTCATTCAAATTACCCCCGAAGGTTATAATGACCAAAATACCCTTGCAAGCTTTAATAATCGAATCACTTATGATATATCCGAAATCTCAATGAGCCTAATGCATCAACTTTTGATGTATTGTTTGAATCATTACCGAACTCCCTTTTTTGTAGGGACCTCGTTCTGAAATTAGTCCAAAATTGTCAAATGTTCTCCTTCTGATAATTATCAAGTGTCCCTTAGAAATAAATTGGACCATAAGGCGCGTACCATGTGCCCGTAAATAATCTATGTTCAAAAGCAAGACTATCTGCCTAAAAATTAAAAGTATGGCACCGTTATTCGAAAAGAAAGCAATCCCTGGATTCTGTCCTCTGATATGGAAATATATCTTATATATGACCTTGAATACAAAATAATAATAAAACAAGTTAAATCTAACATATGTCTTCTGGTATAAAAAATGAATTGGATAACTATCTTCTGGTATTATTGTCTTCTAAATATAAACTAAACTCATCTAGATATATTATATGAGATATAAATGAAGATCTGTAGGCTCAGCGCTGGTAAGCCCTTATGGACCTAAGCTCCTACGCCCAATGGGCCTAGGGTAAGCCTTTCTGTAAGCTTCTACGCCCGAAGGGCCTAGGATAAGTCTTTCTGGATACTATTTTGGGATTTTGCATATTGGCGTACGGTTGGAGGGTAGTTAAGTAAATTAATAAAACTTTTTGAACACTTCTGAAATATACACTACTATATTAATGTATCAAAGTTGAAACTCTCAGTAAACTTACAATTAGCGCTTAATGAACCACTCTGAATTCCTTGATTCAACTTCTGAAATTTGAATCTCCGACTTTAGACTCATCTCCTAAGATTCGGGTGATCAATTAAAGAACAACTTTGTTACTTTCTAATCTAATGCTTCACTGAATTATTGAATCGTAACTTGAGCTTACCGTTGCCCAGTTCATCATGACAGTGTTAAGCTCGCCATGCTTGTGCTTTAGCATCTCCTTGTAGTTTGTATTGCTGAGCTTTTCGAAGCTCGCATTGTTTTTACCAACACATGTTAAAAGATCGACCATGTTGCAGCTATCAACGTCAGTATGGGAGTTTCTTCGGCATGCTTGCGGAGTATGGTATTTGTATTATTAGGGGGCATGTATGTCATCTTTTGATTTATATTCGAGTTTGAAACTTGTATTAATAATTTGTATCATAGTTTTGTTTCATTGTATGAATGTTTTCTGAAATTGTATTTTAATTCAAAACTTGATTTATGATTTTAAATGGTTTAGCAATTTGTTTATTTGAAATTATAACGTGGGTCGCTCTGGTGACTCTAATGTGACTTTCTAGGATCCGTATTAATGCATAGGCGGGTCTAGGGGGTTACATAGACTGTCAAGGCTCTGGCCAGGTCAGATGCGCATGGATCTGTTGTAACACTCAAAAAAATGAAAAGGGAGTTTGCTGGTCATTGGAATTAAACCCACGACCTAAGGTAGCCAAGCCTGTGATCCAGCCGACTGAGCTAGACAACTCTTAGTGTCTAATGTTCCCATTTATTTTTTTAAACCCTTTTGGTAGTGCACCTGCGGTAATTAAAGCCTGATCTGACCTTTCACCTTCAAAAAATATGGCTATTCGAATCTAAATCTCCAAAACCCAGTCTCTATCCGGTACCATTGTGCTCAGCCCTGTTACGCCGTCACCGCCCGGTCGTGGGTTTCACCATCAGCGTCAAGGGTTTCACTTAACCGTCTAATCTCACTTGTAGCAGCCACACGTTGTTTTGACGTGATGTCACTGTCGAAATCTCAATCACAACCCCGTCGAAAGCCCACGTCTATTTTTTGTTGATTCCTACCACGTACGTTGCCGGTCAGGAGCGTCGTCAGCTCAGTCGTGTCCTTCGAAGGAAGACGCGTAAACTGCTTTTAACCCCTCATCTTATCAGCGCCGGGAAAGCTACATTGGTGGTTCGTCACTTCCCGGTGATTCTAAGACTTTAAGGTTAGATCTAATGAGTTTTCGGTCGATTTTTGGGTTGTTATTGGTTGGTTTTGAATGCTCGACTGATGGGTGTATTTTTCCGAGCAAAATCGGCGCTTCCGGCGACATTCCAGTGACCGTCCGACGACCGTTCTTTTAAGAGTAAGAAGACCAGTCCATGTGGACCGACCGGCTGGACCGGTCGACCCATAGCTCAGACCCAACCCGTAACTGACTCGACATGCATCCGTCCTGACCCGTAACTCACTCGACTCAAACCAGTTTGACCCGAACCGAGTTAACTGGGTCATTTCATCCGAGTTAACCAAGTCAACTCGTTCGAGTACCGAGCCAACTTGTCCAAGTCAACTCGTCCGAGTCAACTTAGTTGACTTTGACCTGTTGACTGCTGACGTCAGTGTTGACTTTGACCGTTTTTTACGTCCTGAGTATGTTTTTGAAGCCCATTTCGCAAAATTCAGACCCAAAAGCTCGGAATCTAACCTTGAACCGAACTTGTTTATGTATTTATTTAATCAGTTAAGAGCCCTATGAATAAGGACTGAAATGGGATATTGTGTGATTGAAGGTACTCACAGTTCCTTGAATACGAATTGTTGAAGGGTGTCAAATCCGGGTTCAAGAGTGTTTGAATGTTATTCATGGATCGACCATTATAGCTCGGAGCCAAGGTAATACTTTTCTACCACTTGTATGCTTTATGAACATGTTGGTATTCGGTTGTAGCATGCATGCTCATGATGAAGTATATTGTTAATCTACCTAAGTCAAATCATGTATCCCCCTCGTCCCGGTCTGGATGACTGACCAGTCTGAGTGGGTCACACGGGGAAAATCAAAGTGAAACCCATTAAGGCTCCCCTTCGGTTAACAACCCTAGAAAATTTTCTTTTAACATTATCTTGTCTAAAGGATTTAATACATCCTATGTGAAACAACGACAGCGGAAACAACGAAGCAATACGAAACAATCAAACAAGCAATTTAAACAGCCCATTTTAGTTTGAACAGAAGGCCGTATCGATACACTAGAAGTGCGTATCGATATGCCTTGACTAGGTCAACAACCCATAGTCAACATAGGGAGATCGTATCGATACACTGGTTGACCGTACCGATACGCCTTCACTGGTCAACTTCTCACGGTCAACGATAAAAGACTGTACTGATACGCCCTAGACCTGTACCTATACGCCAAAATCTCGTCAAATTCTCAGATTTCCAGAGAGCTTTTGGCGTATCGATACACCCCCGTGTATCGGTATGCTAGGCTTAAACTGAGGCCCAAAGTGTAGGACCGTATCGACACGCCCTGCACTGCAAGCCTTAATTTAGCTGCAAAACACACCAAGACTCAACTCTAAATGCAATTTACGACTCACCTAGCCACAAGCAAACATTCATACAACATCCATATAGCATACCATAGAAGAAGCTAAAGATCCAACCATTAAACATGTCATAAGCATAGAGATAAGGGCCACATGGCCAACATACATGGCATAAACAAGCCACAAACCAAAACATCAACATACTAAAGGAGTCTTAACAAGCTCCTTAACACTAAACAACATACTCGAATCCCATTGCTTAGCTATTACATCAATTAACTTAAAAGTCCATACTTGGAGGTAGAAATAGCACACTTGGAGGCCCTTCTTCTTGCACAAGCAACCCACGAACTAAGGATCTGCATTGTCGAACAAAGGAGAGTGTAAGCGCAAAGCTTAGTGAGGGTAAGCTCATAAAACAAACCTTGACAACGCAGGGTCCAAGCACGAGCATCAAAACCAAGGATGAATGCATGTTTCCTTACCTTCAGAACCACATAAATCAAATAGATTAAATGCATGAACATAACCTCAATTATCATGCCGTGCTCAACATGTCCATATCCATAATACAACCATATGAATCACATTTAACAAACCGTATTGGCACCTAGCTATGACCTGAATACGCGGATAACAACCGTTAGAACTCACATCCAACAACTCAACCATTACATTACCTTACGGTGTGATTCCACTCATCACTGTTCCACGCGGAGGGGATTCCACTCATCCTCACGCCCCGTTGATGGGATTCCACTCATCATCGACTAAAATATAAATAAAGATTTCCGGGCGTACCCGTACTCCATCTTGATGACTACCATCACCAAGACCACGTGCGTATATCGACACTCGTGTGCACACTAACATCCTAATGATCGATCATTTGTACCCAAGCATACTAGTGTCAATACCACCTCATCACAAGCTCATCATAACACAATATCCTTACCAATTCTTGTGCCTAGCACGTATCCACCATGATTTACAATCATGCAACCCACATTTCAACAAACACATGCATATCACAATGCATAATAAATCATCATGCCTCATCATTACACATAGCCACAATATGCATAGCAACATCAATCACAATTAGTACATGAGGCATAAACACAACATTCACAAGTTCAACCATAGTCTTCTAAACTAAAGCTTGGGATTAGACTACCAATCTAATCCCAACTCTAGGTAGGTTTACCAAGCCCAACCTAGGTCTATACGCTCGAACCAAGGAATTTTGAAAACCAATTTAAAACCGAAGAACCACTCACCAACTATCCAAGCTCAACACTAGCCGATCAATCCACCAAGCTATTCGGATTCGTTCCCGAGGCTTTGCCAATACAAAACCTTGACTCTAATCATCCAACACAATCAAAACATCAATAATCAATCACCAAAACTTGTTGCAAACCCATAACACAATTCAAGCATATATTCGACCCAAGAACACTATCAAAATATCACTTTCGAGCAGCCCTCAAACTCAGCAGATAACCAAAGTTTTCAACATCCAAATTGCCATCTAACACACCCAAAACAACCCTCAAACATAATGACTATAGAAAATTATTCGTATGTCTAGATTAATCTAAATGGCGTAAAAGTTGAATTGATCTGAAATGACTAAAAGGATTGAAAATGCTGATAGGGTTGGACTAGTAGGAATGTGTATAATGACCAAAATGACAGAAATACCCCCGGGCACTAGATATCGAATTAACCATAATGATGGATGTACCCTCGAGACTCGAATCGAATGAATATTTAGAAGGACTCGAAAGGCTCAGGATAATTGAAAAACCTTTGAACACTGAAATGACTGAAAATATCTCTAAGACTCGTGTTTGCTAATTGTTTGATATATATGTGAATTTGAGTGAATAACATATAAAGGCATATTCGATCTTTTTGGAGGAAATACATAGTTAACAGTAAGAGTAGTCTATTTAAGGGTACGTTCGATACTATGGTTTGAGTTCGGGTGTACTGCCCATGTTTGAATACTTGGTAAATATCATAGTATTGGGATCCGTAAGTTTGACTGAATTTGGAAACCTAATAAACCGTGGAGAACTTCATGTATGTAGATTACTAATTTTTCCTTAGTATGTGGAATTACGGAATCACCCCTGACAGACAAATGACGAAAATGCCCTCGTTGGCCAAAATGACCATAATAGCCTTAAATGTATTTAATATCGTGAACGATCTTGATTTAGAAATTCCTGAATGCTTGGTTGGAAACCTGATGAGCAAATGGAATTCCCGAGTCTCCGTTTATGCCTTGTTGGTATAAATTACCAAAATGCCCATGTATGATAAAATGACTATAATGCCCTTGTAGGCTTAAATGACTGAATCACTCATGATATATTTGAACTCTCAAAGATCTTGATGTATCAACTCCTAAATATATGGTTTGAACCGTTAGTACGAACCCCTTTTAATAGGGATCTCATTTTTGAAATTTGTCCAAATTGTCAAAAGTTCAATGTGTCTCATTCCGTAAATACTGAGTGTCTTCAAGAAATAAATTGTTCCATCTAGTGTGTTCCATGTGTGTTACACGACGGTTTTTGCATACTGTTTTACGTGTTTTATCATACTAATCATGTGCACATGAATGATATCACTACAGCAAAAACGGTTTTTTGCGGCGTTTTTAGCCCTATATCGGTGTTTTTAAGCGCCGTTAAAAATATTCCTGGCGCTATATAAAGCGCCGCAAATAAAGCCGGTGAATCGAGTGCCGCAGTAGACGCCGCTAAAAGTTATGTTCTATAGTGGCGTTTGGTATTATAAACGCCGCTAAAAGTTATGTTCTATAGTGGCGTTTGGTATTCAAAATGCTGGTAGATGTTTGTGGGATATAACGACGTTTTGTCTTTAAACACTACAAAAGACTGACTTGTAGTGGCATTTTATTTCCCAAACGCCGCAATAGATGGACTTTTAGTGACACTTTATCTCTCAAACGCCGCAATAAATGGACTTGTAGTGACGTTTTATCTCTCAAACGCCACAAAGACTGACTTTTGTGGCGTTTTGTTTCTCAAACACCACTAAACTTGATTGTATGGGAAATAATATTATAATAAAATACAATTAAACTTTTATTGTTTATAAAATATAAATTACAAAAACAAAATATTTGTTAAATAAAACATTTATTTCATCTAAAAAATATAGTCACAATTAACTTAAAATGTGTTAAACAAAATATTTATTTCATTACAAAAATGACATTTTGTCACAATTTAATCCCCTCTACATATTTCGTTCCTAAGCCTCTCTTCCCCGAGCCACTACCTCTCAGTCACCGCTACCGTCAACCACCATCCCGAATACCTATACCAAAAAAAAGTTAAATACAAAGCATACTTTAATATTATTAGCAACAAAAAACACAAACTATGCATGAGATATATATCCCAAATCTAAATTGCCTATATGAAAAAGTCTATCATCTATTTTGAAATTTGATAGATATTTAAGGTGATCTGATTTAGTTTTTCTTTCGCTGCCTCAGTAACAACTGGAATATACGACAGGAATTGAAAATGTGTACCTTGAATTCCTTGTTCACTTGAAGATGAAGACAAATCAGTGATTATACAAAGTGTGTTTACCAGCAAAACCCAACACATGAAAATCCATTCAGACATTGTTCGCTTTGGAGTACGGTACTGTACAATTAGTGGGCATGCATGTCATGTATTATTTTATGATAGTGTTTGTAAAACGTTTTCTGAAATCCTGTTATATGTTTAAATGATTTCATGAAAGGAGTATGTTAAACAGAAGTTTGTTTTGCAGTTTAATAAGTGTTTTGAGGGAAACAAGTATTTTTATGTGTATTTTTACCGTGGGTCGCTCTTGTAACCCTAATGTGACTCCTTAGGATCCGTGGTAACGCATAGACAGATCTAGGGGGTTACATTTAGAGGTATCGGAGCGAAGAGTTACGTCGTTCTGGGTAGAACGACCGATCATCTGTCATAGGGTGTCTGACCTGTGCATGCCCCTAGATCATAAATGTACTCCTTCGAGCCTGAACTCTGATGTTGAATCCTTCTTCCTGAAATAATTGAATCTAAGTATTCTGCCCCCCTTTAGCTCGACATGTACTGGCAAGGAATATTGGTAATGTTTGTCTATAAATTGAATTAACGCGATGAATTTGAAGCTGGATAAAGAACCCGAGATGGTTAATGCTTATGAAGTTGAAGATTTGATTCAAATTGAGAATAAATATTTGATATAGTGAGTTAACCGATACAAGATTACATGCAAGGTTATTTGGTGATAATGATTGCGTATGAGAATATTTTGATGGGAATTTGATAAAAGTGGTATGAATTTAAAAGAAAGGTGTTCGTGGATGTGGCACTAGACTGTGCAGATCCGACATGTTCAAAGGGAGTGCAATGTTTTAGCTGGTGGACTTGCCAGGATGGCTCGCGGAACCCTGCTAGGGGAATGGTTTTTCGACGAGGCACCACCAACGGTTGCATCGTTAGTGGAGAAGGAACAACACCATAAGCAAGCTCTCATTTGCTTTTTCGTGTTAGCAAAAAAAAAAACGAACGATTATAATTAACTCACTCTGGTTCATATCTTATTCATTGGTTAAATGTTATGGTTTAAGTTTGTTTAACAAATCCTAATTCTAATCCTAATCCTACAAGTGTAGAATGTTGTATATTATTAGTGTTATAAATTCCTCTCTATTTTTTTCACTTGGATATTACTAATTCGTTTTTTTAACTTGTTTTTATTAGGAACTTCATTGGATTAATTAGCCAAGAACTAGCAGTTAAAGGCAGAATTGACAGTTCACTGGAATTCGTGGTAGGAGTCGTGGCCACATCTTGTGGCACGATGAAGTCCAAGTCCGGGGAGCAACAGATGTCGACAGTACAGTCATCAACTTATAGAAGGCGGATCATAGTTACCTCAAAGTCAAAATTTAGAATTATCTACGGATAAATGTATAAGAGTTAAATATGAGGTTATTTATAAGAAAAGTAGAATTCAACCAGAACCACAAGTTTTAAATATTTATCTTTCGCATAATGCCAAAAAATGTCCCTAACGTTTGACTGAATAGTCACTTTGGCTCCTATTCTTTTTTTGAAGCAATTTAACCCTCAAAGTTCCATTTTGGGTCATAATGGTCCATTTGTGAATGAAAACTGTTAATCAACTGAAGCTAAACAACATGAAATGACTTGACAGAATGACATGCTAGAAGAAAATATATTTTATATTTTATAGAATTTTACAAAATTATTTTTTGACTAATGTGTCATTCTGTAAAGTCAGCATATTTGCTTATATGACACTGCTATCGCGGCGTGTACTACCATGTAGGTTTTCCACGACATTTCAAGTAATTTAGCGTTAGTTGACTAACAATTTTCATCTGTAGAGGGGTCATTTTGACCCAAAATGAAACATTGAGAGCTAAATTACTTCATAAAAAAGAATAATGGTCAAAATGACTATTCAATCAAACGTTAGAGACATTTTTTTGGCATTATGCCTTTATCTTTTGTGATAAACCTTTAGATTTAAATTTAGCAATTTTAGTTTTAATATTTTATCTTTATCTTTTATTTTAGATTTTTATTTATTTTATTTGGATTCTCGGGTATAAATACCCCTAGGATCAATATTTGAACTCAGATTGAAATTTGTTATTCCTTGGTTACTTCTATAGAAATTTTATTTTATTTTCGTTTTTTGCTCCATTCTCCGTTTATTTTTCCATACAAAATGCTAAGCATGATTCAATCTATGTTTATCTAAACTTCACTTAGCATAAATGTTTGTGACGACTCAATTCTAAATCTAGACTTGAGATCCCATTAGAGCTCTATTAGTATGTATAACCATATATCTGGAAAAAGGACCGAATCAGAATCAGAACCCACCATCTTTCTTCTCACTTCTCTCTACAACTACTATTGACCATAATTTTCCGTCTTAATCATAAGGGATGAATCGTCTAAATGCGGATAACCACTACCATCTCATATTCTCATAACACACTTTAATTTTTTTTAAAAAAAAACAATGTTAAGATGTACCTAAACTTATAAAATTGTGTGAAATTCTTAAACTCAGAACAAACTTGGAAGACTATCATAATCAAGCAAATGAGCGTTGATAATATGCGAATGAAGCTCCATTTGTCAATTAAAGCAGTCCCGCAAAATGAAGTTTTAGTTAATATTAATACTAAGAATTAATACTGAACAATCACTCTCTTTTTGTCTTATAAAAAAATAAACAAAAAAAAAGCTTCATTTGATATCAAAATTCAAAACTCATACATTTGATGCAATCAGATCACCACATACAGCAGGAGTTTCGGACAAGTGCGAGAGGAGCGATCGTACAGGGCCCCAAAGAAGAGTGACCAGATAGTGGGAGTTAAATTAAATGTTTATAGGAAAACAAAAGATTTTGGTTTAATAAATTACAACCAAAAATAAAAATTATGACTTTAAAGAGGACCCACAATATTCTTTTTACTAAGATAAAAATATTTTTTTTTAAAAAACCTTATATATCTTTGAGATTATAAATTAAAGAGTTTCGTTTTAATAAACTGTAAAGGGCCCGTAAACCTTTCAACCTCCCCTGACCACATAATAGTATTGGGTTGTATAGTTAAATTATTTTCAACCAAAACAAAAATTATAATCATAGTCAATTATTATAAGTATTAAATTGAAGGATTTATATCCTATACACTAGCGGTGTAAATTGAAAATTTTCACAAGTGCCTTCGTCTTAGGGTTTAGGGACTTAGTTTAGGGTGTAGGATTAGGGGTTTAAGGCTAGGGTTTATGTAGAGATTTTAGGGGCTCGATTCGATCAACCGTTCTTGCTCGCCAAGTGTAGAGAAGTTGGATAATTGGGTGTTTTAGTGGGAGGTGAAAATTAGGCAATTTGACACAAGGATTTATAGTGGTTCAATCTTCTAACCAAGGTCTACATCCACTACCTTAGCTCCCCACTAAGGATTTCCAAACAAATTCACTAAGAATTTCGTCCCCTTTTCTAGGCTAAGGATGCAACCTTTACAACCCTCAAAGCTTTCTACCCAAAGCTTGAGGAAACATTCTCTTGTACAAAGAAAGACTTAACAAACTAGAAATCCCTCTAATAGGTGTTTGTTTGCAATTCTAAGCACTCACCCAAAACCTAAACACTTGAGCAAATTTAACAATGTAAGCTCACAAGTGTTGTCTAAGCAATAAATAAACAATTTAAGCTCTAGACAAATTTTGACATCATAATGTTGTAACAATTGAAGCATTAACCATTACAAGATGCTTGGAGGTCCCTTTTATACTCCTTGATGAGTTTGTAGTTGTTACTAGCCGTTGGGATTGAATTGGAGCCGTTGGAGCCTTTATTTCCCACCATGAATGCAGTTCTGTAGCTGGTCGTATCGATACTCGTCAAACCGTATCGATACGGTCTCAATGAGGAATTAGCCGTTGGGCTTTTCAGCTGATGCGTATCGATACGCTTGCCTAGCGTATCGGTACGGTGCTGCAAGTTCAAATGACCGTTGCGAAATGACCGTTGGGGTAGTTAGGCGTATCGGTACGCGATACACCCGTATCGGTACGATACTAGCCGTTGGGCTATTTCAAGGCACACCGTATCGATACGGCTGAGCGTTGTTGAGTGTGTAAAAGTTCTATTATTTACCCCCTATTTAACCCATATTTCTGCTGCATTCAAGCATAATTCATTGCATTTAGGTTAGATTTCAGTTATACATCACAAATATATTAAATGGCATAGTTTCTACTGAAATTGGTTGCTTTTGCAGGTTGCTGCTGTAGCAGATGGAGAAGCAGGCGCTGGGCAGTGATACAACAGAGCTGGAACTGGATGAGCAGCCGAGGAGGACGATGCTGCCATGGTCGCCGCCGTGACAGCCAAGGACGACAGCAGTTTTGAGGAGAAGAAGCAAAGTGGGCCTTAACAGAAAGAGAAAATTAAGCTCGTCTGTCGTGGAATACCATTATATTTTTCCAAGCCCTAGATCAAAATGAAGGCCAAGCCCAAAGTTCAAGGAAGAAACTCCAAGCAAGAAGGAAGGACGAATTAAAGATATATTCTCTGAAGATTTAGTCTTTAATAGAGTTGTACTTTAATTTAAACTTTTATTCTTGCCATATTAGAAAACTTGAACCCAAGGCCTATATAAAGGCATGTAATTCAACCTAGGAGAGGACATCATCTATCTCTAGCCTTCTTCCCAAAACCCTAGCCGTTTTCCCTTTCTCAACATGTTCTAAATTCCCCCTAGGGCCACGGGTTGATTTGTAAAGTAGTTGCAAGGGTTGCTTTTGTTTTAGGAATTTTCTGTTCAATAAAATAAACTTCAAGTTCTCTTATTCTGGTTATTAACATCTTGAAAGAGTATCGGGAGAGCATTGTGAGATTATATATTTACTTAATATTGGGAGAGTTAAGTATATGAAAGGAATAATGCAGGTTCTCTAGTTTATAGTTGAACTATCTCGGACCTAGGAATAGGACGAGGTTAAGTGGCTAAAGAAGAATTCAACAACATCGGTGTTCATCCTTCGATTCACGCCGGGAGGTATTATCAAAGACGTGTTCATCGACAGACTTGGACCTAGAGATAGGCCAAGGCACATCAGGGATTCATGCCAAGCTTGAAGTACAGAGTTGTGTGATCGCTGCCGCGACTAACAACAGACCGCTGCCGCAACGGGTGCTGCCGCGACGGGGACGACGACAAAGCAGATATTCCTAGACTTAGCAATTCAATACCAGCCCATTCTCTCTATCTTGATTATTTTAATCCTATTTTTCAGTATTCTTTATTATTTTCGTGACAACATCTTAAACTATTCTTTTTACTTTCGTGCAGTAATTCAAGGTGAAGCTATTAGCCCAGTCTCTGTGGAGACGATATCCGATACTTCCGTATCGCTTTACTACTTGCGTCGTGTACACTTGTACTACATTTGCGATAGACACTTTTACACGCAACAAGTTTTTGGCGCCGTTGCCGAGGATTGGCAACATAACTTTACCCTACCTTTTGCTGCATTCGTTTTATTTTTCTGTTTTACTTGGATTGTTCAACCCATACCTTTCACAAGGTCTTTTGTTTGCGTATGCGCAGGTCTCAACGGGGGAAGGAACCTGAGTACCAGTTAGATCCTGAACCCGAACGAACGTTCAATCTCAAGAAAAGAGTCCGTTACCTCGCTGAAAGGAACGAATACCTGGAGGAACAACTCGAAGCAATGGTGAACGAAAGACGTGAAGAAAGAAGGGACAACCAAGGGAATCTCCAGGATAATAACAATCCTGTTGGAGATGGAGGGATCGATCCACCTGTCGTCGACCCTCCTGTCGCTGCCGCACGCCGGTCATGCCGAGACTACATGCTCAATGATCATGTAGAACTAGAAACCACCTTGCTAGATGTAGATGTTGACAACTTTGAGCTGAAACATGTTATGTTCAACATGATCAACAACGCTGGCCAATTTAGTGGTGCTGCTACAGAGGATGCTAGGGAGCATCTGAAAATGTTCCATGAAATCTGTGGTTCGTTTAGACTACCAGGAGTTAATCCGGAGATACTGAGGCTTCGGTTATTTCCTCATTCATTGAGGGACAGGGCAAACACTTGGTGGAATAAACTTACGTCGGGTTCAATTAGAACTTGGGCAGATTTAACTCGTGAATTCTTATCTCGTTTTAATCCTTCACACTTATCTGAGCGATTACGTAACGAAATTGCTACTTTTCAACATGAAGATGACGAGCCAATGCACGAGGCCTGGGACAGATTTACCACTCTTCTAAGGAACTGCCTGATGCATGGATTCCCCGTTTGGAACCAGGTAACAAAATTTTATAATGCTGCCAATTTACAAACTCGTATTAGAATTGATTCAGCAGCAAACAGATTACTGCTGGACAAAGACCCAGATGAGGCAATGGTAGTATTGAAAAATCTGGCGAAGAATGAGGAACAGTTTCTGACAGCAAGAAGAGGGGGTAAACGGGTCTTAGTTGTAAAGGATTATGAGGCCGACATCTCATTGAAATAACATGTGGCATATCTCACTAAGGCAATGAAAAAGCTCTTGAACGAAGATTCATAGCATGTATACTCTGCTAAAGAGGTATGCGAAATTTGTGAAGGAAATCACAGTTCGGAGGAATGTCCAATACATGTAGAAGAGGGGAAGTATGTTGGGAACTACAATAAGCAGAATAATAATTCCATCAACTACAATCCCAAATGGAGAAAGGATCCCAAGTTCTCTTGGAGCAATCCTAATAATGCTCTGAATCCTCAAGCACAGAATAATCAGAACCAGGGAGGACCTAGATTGTTGACTCGGCAGCAACCGCAGCAGCAGCAGCAGCAGCAACAGCCACCAGCTGCCACAAATAGTATATTGGAACAGACTTTGGCCACATTTATGTCTCAAACAGGAACCTACATTGAGAACATGAATCACTTTGTCAAGAAGACGGAAACATTCATGGATAAAATAGAGATGCGGATGACCAATCATGAAGCTACTCTGAAATCGTTGGAGACACAGATGGGTCAGGTTTCCCAACATATTAAACCGAGGCAGAATGGAGGATTTCCTAGCGATACTGAAAACGCTAGACAACCTACACATGAGCATTGTAAAGCCATCACTACTAGAAGTGGGAAAAAACTACCAGAGCCTGAGAAGGAAGCTGAATCAGTTAAGAAACCAGCCCAGGAATCACCTATCGAGGAAGCTACCCCGACAGATAACAAACAGCCTGCTGCCGATGAGCCTGTCACGATAGGAGAAGGGACAAAGGAGAAAGATGATGAACCTAAACCTCCTCAGATCCGTATGCAGTGGGAAGGACGCATTGCTGATTATCGTCCCCCACCTCCTTTTCCGCAATGGTTATAGAAATTGAAACAGGAATCACAACTTAAAAAGATTTATGATATTTTTAAGCAGGTTCATATCAACATTCCGCTGTTAGATGTTGTTAGGGAGATGCCCGGTTATGCCAAATTTCTCAAAGATGCAATGTCAAAGAAATCTAGACTTGGGGAATTTGAAACAGTTAAGATGACAGAAGGATGCATGAGTATTCTGCACAAGCATCTACCCCAGAAGAAGAAGGATCCTGGGAGCTTCATCATACCATGCGTAATCGGAGACAAATTTGTGGGTAAGACACTTTGTGATCTTGGTGCTAGTATAAATTTAATGCCCAAATCTATTTTTCAGAAATTAGGTATTGGAAAAGCTCGGCCCACAACAGTAATTTTGCAGCTGGCAGACCGCTCTTACGTTCATCCGGAAGGAAAAATTGAAGATATTTTGGTAAGGGTGGATAAGTTTATTTTTCCTGCTGACTTTCTTGTCTTAGATTGTGAAGCAGATGAAAACACACCAATCATCCTGGGGCGACCCTTCTTAGCCACGGGAAGATCACTAATTGATGTGGAAAAAGGAGAACTCATCATGAGAGTAAACGATCAAGAAATAAAGTTGAATGTTCTCCGAGCAATGAAGCACGCTGATGCAGAAGAAGGATGCAAGGTTATCACTGAAGTTACCCTTGACCAACCCTGCATCAGGTCGGGCTGCCACGACATAAAAATTGGTCACTGCCTCGGCAGCCACTTAGAAGACTGTCATGACAGCACCGACGACAGCAACTCCTCAGAATCTAATACACCTAATACTGAAGATCAAGAGGAGATAAAGTGGATAGGCAATTGTCCAGGTAAGTTGTTCGAACCTTTAAACTATACCTCGGATAACCATGTAATTCGAAAGCCATCAACTGTTGATCCCCCTGTTATAGATCTTAAGCCCCTGCCAGGGCAACTAAAATATGTTTTCCTTGGTTTAAATGATACGTTGCCCGTAACCATCTCTTCCAAGTTGATGCAGGAACAGGAACAACAGTTAATAGGGATGCTGCAGCAGCACAAGAAGGCTATTGGATGGACGATAGCTGATATCCAAGGCATTAGTCCAGCATTATGTATGCATAAAATTCTTTTAGAGGATGATCATACGCCGACTATTGATGCCCAAAGACGTCTGAACCATGCTATGCAAGAAGTGGTGCGTAAAGAGATAATCAAATGGCTAGATGCTGGAATAATCTACGCCATCTCAGACAGCAAATGGGTGAGCCCGATGTAGTGCGTTCCAAAGAAAGGAGGAATGACCGTGGTAACCAATGAACACAATGAGCTAATCCCAACCATGACTGTGACCGGTTGGAGGGTTTGTATGAACTACCGGAAGCTTAACAAAGCTACCCGGAAGGACCACTTTCCTTTACCCTTTATTGATCAAATGCTTGATAGACTAGCGGGTAAACCTTACTATTGTTTTCTTGATGGTTACTCAGGTTACAATCAAATAGCCAACTCCCCGGAAGATCAAGAAAAGACGACGTTCACATGCCCTTACGGAACTTACGCTTTTAGGAGAATGCTGTTTGGACTCTGTAATGCACCAGCCACCTTTCAAAGGTGCATGATGGCAATATTCTCCGATATGGTGGAGGATTTCCTAGAAATCTTTATGGATGACTTTTCAGTCTTTGGAGACAACTTTGAAAGCTGCCTAGGCAACCTACAGAAGGTGCTCGAGAGATGTGAAAAAGCAAACTTGGTATTGAACTGGGAAAAGTGTCACTTCATGGTGGATGAAGGGATAGTCCTTGGCCATAAAATTAGCTGCCGTGGCATAGAAGTCGACAGAGCTAAAATAGAAGTCATCGAAAAGCTGCCGCCACCCACCACAGTCAAGGGAATCAGAAGTTTCTTAGGACATGTTGGTTTTTATCGGAGGTTCATTGCGAACTTCTCAAAGATCACCAAGCCCCTATACCATCTTCTGGAGCAGAACCGACCCTTCGAGTTTAACGCTGAATGTACTGAGGCATTCAGGGTTCTGAAAGAAAAGCTGGTAACAACCCTAATAGTACAGCCACCAGATTGGAAACTGCCATTTGAGATCATGTGTGATGCTAGTGACTATGCTGTCGGGGCAGCACTTGGGCAGAGGAGAGACAAACTTTTTCATGTCATATACTATGCCAGCAAAACACTGAACGATGCCCAAGTGAACTACACCACCACAGAGAAGGAATTATTAGCTGTGGTATTCTCCATTGACAAGTTTCGTTCTTATACACTTGGAACGAAGGTCATAGTGCACACAGACCACTCTGCATTGAAATATCTGTTCACCAAAAAGGATGCAAATCCTCGACTGATACGCTGGATTCTGCTACTGCAAGAGTTCGATCTTGAAATCAAGGAAAAAAGGGGACAGAGAATCAAGTGGCGGATCACTTGTCAAGGTTGGAGAAGGGAAAGAGTCTACCGGCAGACGAGACAAACATATTGGAGACCTTCCCTGATGAGCAGCTATTTGCTTCCACAATCACTGCCGCGACAGCCATGGCGGCAGGTAAGTCTTCTGAACTCCCCTGGTATGCTGATTTCGTTAATTTTTTAGTTAGCGGAATAATTCCTCTTGACCTTAATTATCAAGCCAGGAAGAGGTTCCAAAATGATGTTAAGCATTATTATTGGAACGAACCTCTTCTTTTCAAAATTTGTGCAGATCAGGTTATAAGAAGATGCGTACCACAGGATGAACAGGAAGATATACTTCATCACTGCCATGCTTCACAGTATGGAGGACACTTGGGAGGAAATAAAACTGCTGCCAAGGTTTTGCAGTCAGGATTCTATTGGCCGTCACTATACAAAGATGCTCAAATATTCTATAAGAACTGTGACAAGTGTCAACGAACGTGAAACATCTCAAGGAGACACGAGATGCTGCTGCAGAATATTCTTGAAGTCGAGATCTTCGACGTGTGGAGGATTGATTTTATGGGACCATTCCCATATTCATGTGGGAATTTGTATATCCTCCTAACAGTAGATTATGTGTCCAAGTGGGTTGAAGCAATCACCACTCAGAAAAATGATGCCAAGACGGTTCAAAGGTTTTTACATAAAAGCATTTTTTCCAGATTCGACATCCCTAAGGCGATCATCAGTGATGAAGGGAGGCATTTTGACAACAGGGTTATAGCTGCTGCCTTGAAAAAGTATGGTGTCAAGCATCGGATTACAACAACATACCACCCTCAGACCAATGGACAGGCTGAAATATCCAACAGGGAGGTCAAGAACATTCTTGAAAAGATGGTTAAGCCAACTCGAAAAGATTGGTCTCTACACCTCAATGATGCGTTATGGGCCTACAGGACAACGTTCAAAACTCCATTGGGAATGTCTCCTTATCGGCTGATTTATGGGAAAACGTGCCATTTACCTGTCGAGATTGAGCACAGAGCATACTGGCCATCAAGGCAGTTAATATGGACTTGGAAAAGGCTGGGTAGAAAAGGCTACTTGATCTGAACAAAGTTGATGAAATTCGGACAATGGCCTATGACAACGCAAGAATTTACAAGGACAAAACCAAGAAGTGGCATGACAAGAAGTTGCTGCCACGACAGTTCTGCCTAGGGCAGCTTGTGTTGCTTTTTAACTCTAGGTTAAAACTCTTCCCAAGGAAGCTGAAATCTAGATGGTCTAGCCCATTCCAAGTGGTGCCATCACGATCAGATCTTTAAAAGACGGGCACCAATTCAAAGTCAACGGACAGCGATTGAAGCATTATCAGGGGACTGAAGCCCCAAGAATGCAATAAGTGGTTACCTTAGGAGATGCCCCACCTGGCATCCCTAATTTAACCTAAATTTTATTTTTAATTATTTTTATTATTTATATATTAGGAAATTAGATTTATTTTATTTTTAAGAAATAATGTTTTTATTGTTTTTTAGGAAATAAAGGAGACAAGAAGAAAATGAGAAGTGAATTCAGCCCAACATCCTTCCATCAGCCCAAAAAGCCCAATTTTGGAGCCTGTCGTTACAACTTCCGCGACAGATGCGGAAAATATAGGCTGTCGACACGCTGTCGTGACAGACACGCAAACGCGTAACAGACGCGCAGCAGACACGGAAACACATGACAGATGCGTTAGAAACCGCGTAACAGCTGGCCCCGTTATTCGCGCCTGCCGTTACAGCTCCAACGGGCAGCAAACTCTTCTCTATATAAACCCCATTTTACTATTCATTTTTCAATCACTTTTACTCTTCTTACTTGTGCACTCCAGACTTCTTTACTTGCTTTCATTTTTCTTTACACAACCCTTGCAACTATGTCTTCCAGAAACACCCGCAGGAGTGCTGCTTCAGGCTCTACCCCGACAGCATCAACCCCACGATCTTTCCAGATACGTGACATGTGGGAGGAGAGGGGATTTATCTACACTTCCAAGGAGGGGAATTTTGGACTGCAGTCGTTCATTGCTAGGAAAATCAAGGCCCCGAAGTGGCAGATTTTTGCAGAACAACCAGAGGAGATGAGCGTATCTCTGGTTCAAGATTTCTATGCTGCCATCAGCAGCAGAACCGCGACAGCAGTCACCGTGAGAGGGAGAGAGGTGCCCTTCGAGCCAGAATATATCAACACCCTCTACGGATTTTATGTGGGCAGCAACGAGGATGGTCACCAGCAATTTCTGGATAGCTTAGACCCTGTTGCCTACGATGTTGTCATGGCAGAGCTCACGGATGAAGGTACTCAGTGGAACAAAAATCCTAAGAACCTGAGGACGGTGAAGAGAACTCAACTCCTCCCGGAGGCCAAACTGTGGAACGCTTTCATCAAAAAGCGAATCCTGCCATCCTCGCACAATACCACTGTCGACCAACCCAAGTTAGCCCTCATTCATTCTATTTTGCATGAGAGGCCTATTAATGTGGGCAGCTACATCCGGGAAAGTATTTTGGAGTGCGCACATCGGCCGACAGGACCACTCTACCTCCCCTATCTCATCACAGCTCTCTGCCGCGGCCATCATGTACCAGAAGTTGCCACTGATCTACGAGTCCAAGGGAAGGGCTGGACTGAGAAAAATATACTCAGCCTGATGGAACTTATTGCTTCCACCCCACCGTCATGTTTCGACCCCACTGCCACGACAGCAGAGACGAAAGAACCAACAGACACTGAACCTACTGCCACGGAAGCCAGGCAGCATACAGCAGCAGCAGCTCCGGCCGACACCTCCTCCCAGATCCTCACTGCCATACAAAAGATGGAGGAATGACAGCTTGGCCTTATGGGCTTCATCAGGGATTTCACTACAGCTACGCTGCAGGCAGCAACTGTGCCGCTGACACCTCTGCCCGTGAAACCAAGAGAAGAATGCCCTTGGAAGAACTCGATGCATTCATAGTCGGTTTCTCCTATTCTTCCATTTGGGAGGAAAGCGACAACGAACCCTCTGTCAAGAGGAATTTATTCAAAGAGTTCACACCGGTCAAGTGGCAAAAAACGATGGCAGACAAAAACAAGCCAAATAGCGGCAGCGGCAGTAGCAGCAGTAGCGGCAGTAGCAACAGCAGCAGCAGTGACAGCAGCAGCAGCAGCAGCAACTCGGAGGTACAGGTAGTGGAGAAACCCCCTCACATCTCTCCTACCCGAATTCAACCTCCAAGGGAGGCCAAGACGAAGAACACATCTGCCTCCCCCATCCGCCAGCCAGTCAAGAAGGCCCCTGTCCGCCGAAAGATTCGCCTAAACAGCAGCAGCGACGACAGCGCATAAAATTTAAGTTTCTTACCTTATTTTGCTGTCTGCTTTTATATATTTTGTGATGTACTTTTCTTTTCTTTTATTTTGTCATTTGCACTGAGGGCAATGCAACCCTTGAGTTTGGGGGTGACATCCCTCCATTAATGGGAGTCCAATTTAGTTAAAAAATTGTGTCTTTACTTAGTTTATTTTTGCTAAAAAAATTGGCTTAAGTCTTTGAACTGAACTTACCTGCCGTGACAGCTCTGTCGTGGCATTGCCTTTAGGATAGTTTTAGAAGCAATTTAGAGCCTTTCTATAGTTCTGAAACTTAAACACCCTTTGTGACTGTTACACTGCCTAAGAACTCTGATAGTAAACTAGAATAGGAAGCTTAGCACTTGAATAGCCCCTAGAGGTGCCTAACACTAGCTCTAGGAAAAGAAGTTTATCAAAATAGACTCAATAGCCCTAGAGGTGCCCGAAACCGGCTCTAGGAAGTTAGCTAGAGGTGCCCGAAACAGGCTCTAGTGAAACTTAAGCTTAAAAAAATAAAATCGAGTCTAAACAAAAAAATCAAAGGAGCATAAGAAGTGCCTTCAAAAAGATAAACTTTGGCATAAAAATTCAAGTTAGAGGCTGGAATATTCTAGTGAAACTAAGGGAGTCTTGGCATATAATTGTTCACAAGCATGCACACACTACACGAGGACTATAGCAAGGTTCCGGATGAATCCTGAGTTATCCAACAAGGTGCTGTTGTCAATAGAGAATGAATGGAGGGTAAGGGAAAGTTCACTGTTTTAAGCCAAAACAAAAATATTTATTTTTTTTCTGAATTGCTTGAGGGCAAGCAAAAACATGAGTTTGGGGGTGTGTTGAGTGTGTAAAAGTTCTATTATTTACCCCCTATTTAACCCATATTTCTGCTGCATTCAAGCATAATTCATTACATTTAGGTTAGATTTCAGTTATACATCACAAATATATTAAATGGCACAGTTTCTACTGAAATTGGTTGCTTTTGCAGGTTGCTACTATAGCAGATGGAGAAGCAGGCGCTGGGCAGTGATACAACAGAGCTGGAACTGGATGAGCAGTCGAGGAGGACGATGCTGCAATGGCCACCGTCGTGACAGCCAAGGACGACAGCAGTTTTGAGGAGAAGAACCAAAGTGGGCCTCGACAGAAAGAGAAAATTAAGCCCGTCTGTCGTGGAATACCATTATATTTTTCCAAGCCCTAGATCAGAATGAAGGCCAAGCCCAAAGTTCAAGGAAGAAACTCCAAGCAAGAAGGAAGGACGAATTAAAGATATATTCTCTGAAGATTTAGTCTTTAATAGAGTTGTACTTTAATTTAAACTTGTATTCTTGCCATATTAGAAAACTTGAACCCAAGGCCTATATAAAGGCATGTAATTCAACCTAGGAGAGGACATCATCTATCTCTAGCCTTCTTCCCAAAACCCTAGCCGTTTTCCCTTTCTCAACATGTTCTAAATTTCCCCTAGGGCCACGAGTTGATTTGTAAAGTAGTTGCAAGGGTTGCTTTTGTTTTAGGAATTTTCTGTTCAATAAAATGAACTTCAAGTTCTCTTATTCTGGTTATTAACATCTTGCAAGAGTATCGGGAGAGCATTGTGAGATTATCTATTTACTTAATATCGGGAGAGTTAAGTATACGAAAGGAATAAGTGCGGGTTCTCTAGTTTTTAGTTGAACTATCTCGGACCTAGGAATAGGACAAGGTTAAGTGGCTAAAGAAGAATTCAACAACATCGGTGTTCATCCTTCGATTCACGCCGGGAGGTATTATCAAAGATGTGTTCATCGACAGACTTGGACCTAGGGATAGGCCAAGGCACAGCAGGGATTCTTGCCAAGCTTGAAGTACAGAGTTGTGTGATCGCTTTCGCGACTAACAATAGACCGCTGCCGCGACGGGTGCTGCCGCGACGGGTGCTGCCGCGACGGGGACGACGACAGAGTAGATATTCCTAGACTTAGAAATACCTACACTACTGAGCAATTCAATACCAGCCCATTCTCTCTATCTTGACTATTTTAATCCTATTTTCCTGTATTTTTTATTATTTTCGTGACAACATCTTAAACTATTCTTTTTACTTTCGTGCAGTAATTCAAGGTGAAGCGATTAGCCCAGTCCCTGTGGAGACGATATCCGATACTTCCGTATCACTTTACTACTTGCGTCGTGTACACTTGCACTACATTTGTGATAGACACTTTTACACGCAACAAGCGTATCGGTACGGGTTTTGGCTACTGGAAAATCTGGTAGTTTGAAACCCTAAGGCGTATCGGTACGGTCACTTGAAAATTAAGGTTTTGACTACTTTAAATACACTTTAAATCATTCCAAAGCCTTTTGAAAACCCTTAAACATATTTTCAAGTTGTTTTTGACTAAAAACTTATTTTAAATTCTTTGCAATTTAGTCCAAAATATTTTTCAAATATTATATCAAAACTTAGTTCTACAATCTCCCCCTTTTTGATATAATAAAACCAACTTGAAAAATTGTTTGGAATTCTCCCCTTTTAACTTTAAAATTGTGAATAAGAGATTAAGATATGAAATCAAATAAAGCTCCCTCTTATTCATTTGAAAATTCAATTTTTCAAACCAATTTCTCCCCCTTTTGTTATATCAAAAAGAATTTAAAATGACATTTAGCTCAAAATAACATTTGAGGCAAAAAAATTTGACACACTTAAAATTTTGGTTTAAAATTGGCTCCCCCTTACTCAAAGCATCATAAGAATGTTAGTTTAATATATATGATTATCTAGTTGACTTAAATGAAAAATAAATCAAATAAAAACAAAAGCAACTAGATTTTACCACACTTGAACTCAAGGGAGGATGTGAAGCCTTCCTTCTTCAAGTGTTCTTCCTATGTGTGCATGGAGCTCCCCCTCAAAGTTTGACTTGTTGATCACTCTCCATCACACCTAGCAAAAGACAATCAAGTAATTTTTGGTATCCAAATTGCTTTGGATCCATAGACATTAGTAGCACAAAATTTAGTCCCCTTAGGAATCCATTTTTCAATTTCATCCTTTTTAGTTGAACTGGTTAGTCCTTTTGGGACCCAAACACTTCTAAAACATTTCTCATTCACAAATGTAGGGGCACTAGATTATCTTACATAAAAATTTGATTTTCCAAAATTATTTTTCTTTTCAAGTTCATTGGAAATCAAATCTTTTTCTTTTTGAACTTTAAGAAGCAAATTTTGTAAATCAAAACATTTTTGTTCAAAATCTTTCAATTTTGCTTCAAGTTCAAGATTTGTTTTGGAAAGCAAATCATTTTCAATTTTTATTTTTGAAATCAACTTTTTGTTCTTGGAAAATGATGCCTTGAATTCCAAAAGCAAATCATCATAGGCATCTTGTAACTCATTAAATGTATAAGAATTTGAAATAGATGAGTTAGAAGTTACCTCCCCCTCATTGAGGGCCATCAAGCATAGGTGGGCTACTTCATCATCGGTGGAGTCTTCATCACTCCATGTGGCCACATATGCTTGCTTTGAAGATGATCCCTTCTTTTTGGATTTGTGGGAGTCCTTCATCTTCTTCATCGATTCATGATTGGATTTTTCCATTTTGCTCTTCATGAACCGGGCAAATTTGTTGAAGAGATAGGCCATCTCTTCATCTTCACTTTCCTCCTCACTTGAATCTACATGATGACATGTGGAGGATTTGAGAGCTACGACACTTGCATTGATGCCTAGCTCTATGATCTTCTTCTTCCCCATCGCTCTAATCTCTTCCTTCTTCTTCTCCTCTTCTTTGTTTTTCTTCATTATTTGATGAGTGAGAAGTGACCCCATGAGTTCATCAAGCTTCAAGGTTTTGAGATTCTTGGCTTCGATGATGGCGGTCCTCTTTGAGTCCCATGACTCGGGAAGAGAGTAGATGAGCTTTCGGACAAGCTTCTCTTCCGGGATGGCTTCTCCATAACCTTTAAGTCCATTTGTGATAGTGGAGAACCTATCAAACATCTTCTCGATGTTTTCTTTCGGATCCATCATGAAGTTCTCATACACTAAGGTGAGAAGCCAAATCTTGGTCTCCTTGACTTCATCGGTTCCCTCGTATGTGACTTTAAGCTTGTCCCATACCTCCTTGACACTCTCACAAGAAGACATCTTCGCATGGATGGTTGGGCCAAATGCACAAAAGAGCATGTACAAGGCTTTGCAATTAAGCTTCATCTTCTTGCGATCGTCGGCACTCCATTCCGCTTTGCTTCCTTGAGGCACGAATGGACCATCTTCAACTATGTCCCATAGCTTGTAGTCTCTTGACTTCAAGAAGAATTTCATCTTTGTCTTCCAATGGGCATAATGATTCCGGTCGAAGAAAGGTGGTTTGTCAATGGATTGCGCCATTTGAGCTGGTTGGTGAAATGTTGATCGAGCTTGCCGGATCTTCTCAATAGGATGTGAATCCCCTTCAATTGAGCCAAGCTCTGATACCAATTGTAGAGATTTTAGGGGCTCGATTCGAGCAACCGTTCTTGCTCGCCAAGTGTGGAGAAGTTGGATAATTGGGTGTTTTAGTGGGAGGTGAAAATTAGGCAATTTGACACAAGGATTTATGGTGGTTCAACCTTCTAACCAAGGTCTACATCCACTACCTTAGCTCCCCACTAAGGATTTCCAAACAAATTCACTAAGAATTTTGTCCCCTTTTCTAGGCTAAGGAGGCAACCTTTACAACCCTCAAAGCTTTCTACCCAAAGCTTGAGGAAACACTCTCTTGTACAAAGAAAGACTTAGCAAACTAGAAATCCCTCTAATAGGTGTTTGTTTGCAATTCTAAGCACTCACCCAAAACCTAAACACTTGAGCAAATTTCACAATGTAAGCTCACAAGTGTTGTCTAAGCAAGAAATAAACAATTTAAGCTCTAGACAAATTTTGACATCATAATGTTGTAACAATTGAAACATTAACCGTTACAAGATGCTTGGAGGTCCCTTTTATACTCCTTGATGAGTTTGTAGCTGTTACTAGCCGTTAGGATTGAATTGGAGTCGTTGGAGCCTTTATTTCCCACCATAAATGCAGTTCTACAGCTGGTCGTATCGATACTCGTCAAATCGTATCGATACGGTCTTAATGAGGAATTAGCCGTTGGGCTTTTCAGCTGATGCGTATCGATACACTTGCCTAGTGTATCGGTACAGTCCTGCAAATTCAAATGACCGTTGGGAAATGACTGTTGGGGTAGTTAGGCGTATCGGTACGCGATATACCCGTATTGGTACGCGACTAGCCGTTGGGCTATTTCAAGGCACACCGTATCGATACGGCTGAGCGTATCGGTACGGGTTTTGGCTACTGGAAAATCTGGTAGTTTGTAACCCTAAGGCGTATCGGTATGGTCCAATACCGTATCGGTACGGTCACTTGAAAATCAAGGTTTTGACTACTTTAAATACACTTTAAATCATTCCAACGCCTTTTGAAAACCCTTAAACATATTTTCAAGTTGTTTTTGACTAAAAACTTATTTTAAATTCTTTGCAATTTAGTCCAAAACATTTTTCAAATATTATATTAAAACTTAGTTCTACATTTTAGTATTTATGGATAATGGTTAGAATTTAGGGTTTAACTTTAGAATTTAGGGTATAGAGGTTGGGGTTTTGTTTTTAGGGTAATATGGTTAGGATTTATGCTTTAACTTATAAACCTTGAATTATAACCCTAAACTCTAATTTCTAACCACTACCCCCAAATTCTAAACCCTCACACCCAAACCCCTAAACCTTATACCATAAACTAAGACCCTAAACCCTAAAACAAAAGGCACTTGTGGAAACTTTCAGTTTCCACCGCCAGTGTATAGGATAATAATCCTAAATTAAATAGTGAATATTTGATATATTGTTCGTGTATAAAAATTACACAAGCATATCTATTTTCAAGCAAAAATCTAAAATAAAAAAAATTTAACCCTAAAACTCTAACCCCAAACCTAAACCGTAAACCTTAAATTCTAACAATGAATCCTAACCTCTAAAGCATAAACCCCTAAATAACCCCACTTATAGAAACTTTAAATGTATATGATAATAATCTTAAATGGACATAAATCCTTTGCCCACTTTCGGTGTCCCTTCATATGCCCTAACATTAAAAAATAAATTTTAAGCTCTAACCTTAAATTCAAAATCTTAAAATATAAACCCTAAAAATTCACCATACCCCTATTTCCCTAATGTATAACCCTAAACACTAACATTAAACCTTAACCCTAAACCTATTTTTTAGTATTGGGGCATATAAAGGGGCACCGAAAAGGGGTAGAAAATTTCTATTCATCCTAAATTAGACCCAAGTTCTACAATTAAGTTAAACATCTATATTCAATACACATACAGTGGAAACAAAATGTTTCCACTAACGCCTTGGTTTTTGGGTTTGATTTAAAATTTGGGGTTTAAAGGTTATGTGTTTAGAATTTAGGGTTGTGGTTAGAATGTAGTGTTTAAGATTATAATTTAGGGTTTATAAGTTAAATATTAGAATTTAGCGTTATATGGAAAGGTGTTTTGTAACCCCCTAGACCCGCCTATGCGTTAGTACGGATCCTAAGAAGTCACATTAGGGTCACTAGAGCGACCCACGATAAGATTTCAAATAAACATATATTTAAACCTTTAAAATCATAAATCAAATATCTGATTTAAAATACAATTTCAGAAATCGTTCAAATCGATAAAACAACTATGATACAAGTTGTGAAAATAAGTTTCAGACTCATTTGTATAATACAAACACGACACACATGCCCCCTAGTTACACAGATACCATACTCCCTGACGAGCCGAAGAAACTCCCATACTGACGTTGATAGGTGCAACTTGTCTGATCTTTTATCCTGAGATGGTAAAAACAACATGAGCTTGGAAAAAGCTCAGTAATACAGAACTACCAAATGATGCTATAAGCTCATGCAGACATATGGTAGGCATAACATTTTCATGATGATCCAAGAAGTGACAGTCCCCTTTTTCTTTCCGTTATTTCAAGGTAATGTTATACTTGAGAATAATGGCACTTGTTCTTTATTCACTCATCAAGTAACAGACGAGAATTTTACAAGCTGATAGATTACAAAAATGGAAACAAATGCATATCAATCATATCATGAGAACACATAACAAATCAATGCAAATGTTCAAGTACATACAAAAGGTTTACTAGTAATTACCCTCCAACCTTACACCAATATGCAGTCCCCCAGAACTGCATCCATAAGGACTTAACCTAGGCCCGATGGGCATAGGTGCCACCTAAGGGGATGCCTTAGGTCCATAAGGACTTACCCTAGGCCCGATGGGCATAGGTGCCACTCAAGGGGAGACCTTGAGTCCATAAGGATTTACCAGCTTGATCAGGGCTGTACCAGCAGAGACTTCATAACATAACCCAACAGTATACCCCGGATAGTAATCGGTGTTCAGATTCCAGACATGGGTAATAGAATACATGTGACAGATATATTTTATTCAGAACATCAAAAACGGAAGAATTCATGCTTTTGACAGATAAATGGGCATACTATTGAGCAGAGCAGACATTTCAACATTCATCATGCAAACAGATCGTACCATCATAAGTCAAGCAATCACATAACAAGTATACAGATTGAGCAAACATACATCAAGTAGGCAGAGAATGTCATCAAACATAATATAATTCATGATCAAAACATTATACAATTCATTCAACAGAATAAAGCACACATGGAACACACTAAGTGGGACAGACCATATCTTGGAGATACTTGGCATTTACGGAATGAGACATATCAAACTTTTGATGATTTGAACGGATTTCTAAAACGTGACCCCTATTAAAAGGGGTTCATACTAACAGTTTAGCCCAGATATTCAGGAAGGGATACATCAGGATCTTAAGAGTTTAGGCATATCATGAGTGATTTAGCCATTTAAGCCTACTAGGGGCATTATGGTCATTTCGACGTTCATGGACATTCTAGTAATTATACCAACATTGAATAAGCAATGGTTCACAGAACTCGGGTATCCTATTTGCTCATTAGTTTTCTAACCGGACATTCAAGTATTTCTAAATTAAAGTCTTTTAAGTTATCGAATATTTTCAGTGATGTTCCGATTATTTAGGCTATCACGGCCTTTTAGTTACTTGAATGTAATGAAAAATTTTATACTATGGCACAATCATATCAGAACGAAAATTATAATTCTCAGGGGCTCTAACAATTTATTATATCTCCAGAATTTGTTTAATGCGACGTAACCCAACTTGACAATACTTACCAACGTTCAGATATGAGTAATTAGCGTGCATCAGAACTTAACACGGACTGTATTGTATGTCTGAACAGTCGCCCTCATACTTTATTATACGGTTTAACTTTGAGTAACCGAACATACAATCTATGCGGATCTTCCTACCTTACATCGATATGGTGAGCGATGGGCATACACGTGTCGTATTTCTCAACACTTAAGGGAGCCTTAGCTATTTAAGTCTTATTAACAAATCCAGAATTTCGTCAAATACATAGTTACCGATTAACTCAGGAGGGTATTTCAGTTATTTTAGACTGAGATAAAACTACCATTTCTTTCTGAATTACCATTTGGTACCTCCATCATTCACGTACTCAAACGAGATTAAGGCGTCCTAACTCTCCGGCCCTTTACAGACAATTTATTCATTACAGAACTTGAGGGTATATCGTCATTCAAATTAATCAGACATTTCGGTGCTCGAGGGCATCACCGTCTTTTTTGTCATTACGATCATTCTCATTTAATTCATGCGTTACTGTCATAAGAATCGACTTAGGATTTCAACAATATTTCCAGAAAATTCTCATTCATGTGTTATACAGAGTTCGAGGGATTATCCAAATTTGTATCACACATATTGCATAATGATGTCGAAGTCTTTCCATTAAAACATACATCTTGGGTAGTGTAAATTGCATAATCAGGACGAATGCAGATTTTAGGTCATTTCCTTTATCAGAGGGGTAGTTTAGTCATACTTATGCTCCAAGGGTATTTTCGTAATTTCATATCCAACATCTCATACTCCACATTCTGAACATTGGTTCTTAGACACCATTGATAGAGTTTCAGATTTAACTGTATTATTATTATTAGCACTTTCGACACTTTTGATCTATTAATATTCTAATCCGAGTATTTTACTATTACTGACACTCATACTTAATTTCCGTATCGAATTCGGCTTAAGTAGAGTTCACAAAACACTCATCATAAGCATGCATGCTTTAACCAGATATCAACATGTACATAAAGCATACAAGGGGTAGTAATGTATTACCTTAACTCCGAGCTACAACAGTCGATCTAAGATACGACATTCGAATACCCTCGAACTCGGATTCAACATCCCACAACCACGCGGATATGACCTTCAATTAAACAAAATCCACAGTTAATCCTTAATCACACTGCCTTTAAATTGAACAAGAAACACATAAGCATTTTTGGGTTCAAGATCAGATTCAGAGGCTTTCGGGTCGGAATTTTGCAAAACGGGCTTCAAAAACGGACTCAGGACGTCGAAAAACATAAAATATGAGTTTTCGGAAAATTTGACTTTTTGATCAACGGTCAAAGTCAACGCTGACGTCAGCAGGTCAACGGTCAACGGGGTCATATTCAACTGGTCAAAGTCAATGCTGACATCAACATGACGTCAACAGTCAACAGGGGTCAACTGAGTTGACTCGGGCTGACTCGGACGAGTTGACTCGGCTGACTCGGACGAGTTGACTCGGCTGACTCGGACGAGTTGACTCGGGTTGACCGGGTCGGGTTCGGGTTAGGCAGACAAGTCGGGTCGGGCACCAAACTGGGCTTGGTTTGGGTTGGGCTCAGACGTATTGGGCCGACAGGTTTGGGTTAAGGCCATTAGGCCTTATCAGGCCGGCCCACTTACCCAAAACGGTTCTGGTCACCGGACAGTCGCCGGAGACGAGTTTGACCGTGAATCCGTCGGAAAACGATAGATCAACGAATATGTTCACGGATGAAACTAATGTCATACTCAAAATGGCCGGAATCTTACCGGAAAAGTCCTATATTGGACGCGATGTGGCCGGAAGAGCGCGGCGCCGATGAGTCCCTTACCGGTGTTGGATCGGTGATCGGTTAAGGGGGTTTTGCTCCCCTCCACACGGTGAGCACGCCTAGGCTGACGACGCGTCACGCCGTTGACTGAGGTGGCCGGAATCGATGAAATACAGAGGCAACGATTTGGGGTTTCTTGTCGGAGCTTCAAACAGAATTTGCCGGCAAAAGGCGGCTCCAATACGCGCATGGTGGTCATGGTTGTGCTCGTGGCGACGTGACGCCTCCGACGATGTAGGCGGTGACCACCACCGCCCGGCGGTGACGGGGATCAGCGACGGCCGATCGAGAAGGTGAGAGGTCACCTTTAAAAATCCTTACAGATCTGATATTTTTTTTTTTCAGATCCAGAATATGCATTGGTTTCGGGTAGGTGAGGGGTCTCACTTTTATTTTATTTTTAGAATAATCAAACCAAAAGGCATAATATCAATTATTGGTAACATATATCCAAACACAAGTTTAGTACAGTTGGTTAAAACTCCTAACCTTCATAGCCAAGGTCACGGGTTCAAACCCCCTTGGCTGCACAACCTCATTTTTTTTTTACTCTTAAAAACTTGGAGTGTTACATGTTTAGGTTAACATATAAACCCTAAATTCTAACAACAACCTATTAGTTCTAAACTACTAAACCTAAACCTATAAAATCTAACTGTAAACCCTAAAACTAAGAAACTTGTAGAGACATTTTTATTTTCACTGCTTCCTATATGGAATAATTATCTGTAAGTTAATTCAAATTAGAACAAAAATAAAATAAATTAACTAGAAAACTCTCACACAGTTTTCAAACCTAGATGATCATTATCTCAGAATTCCATCCTTTTTCAACTGTACCAAGATTTTATTGGCAATTCCATAACAAGTTTTACATTTGAATACACACTGAATTGTTTTAAACCTTAGAAATTTGGGGAAACTAATGAAAAAATATTTCAAATATGATAATAAAATCAAATAATATCCACATCAGAAGCCATTTTGACGACGACAACCAACTCTATAGGCATCAGATTTGTTAGTAGAGAGAAAGATGAGAATGTAGAGCAATTCTTAAACATAGAGGGGGAAATACTGAAATTTGCAGAGAATAAATCTGATATTTTTATTACTACTAAATTTAGTTTGATCATATAGGAGCTTTACAAGTACTAATTAAAGGCGTATGCAGAGTCTTCTTCTTATTCGAGTTTTTCATCCGCCTCATCTTCTTTTCTATCTTTTTATGAATCTTGCAGTCCGTCTGTGCTATGTATCTCACACGAGCTCTTTCAACCTCTGCCTCTGGCTTCGATTTTGTTCGAGGAATCACCGCATATGCACGCGGTACTGCTTCAGGCACGGATACTCCACTCCTTGCTGATGAACTTGATTGCTTGGGACGTAACTCCAAATCTAAGTCAGCCTCCACCAATTGCATTGTTGACTGCTTCTTCACTGGTGGTGATGCCTTGTTCAAAGGAATCACAGCCTTTTCTTCTGATTTTCTCAGGTCTGAAAAACTCGTACCCTTGTGGAATATGATTCGACTCCAGTTCTCGATCAAATCCTTTGCAAGTTGTCTGTTGGCGGTGATTTCCTCATCTGATTTTGATACAAACATGATGACTTTACCAAGGCCACTCTTCTTCAACTGCTCCCTTCGATATTCATTGCTTATATCAATAGGGAAGGGGTGAGTTAAGATATTCAAAAGGGAAGCTCGAAGGGTGGTGTTGGGCAAGCTTCCATCGGGTAGTGGTTCGAGCCAAATCTTGAGCAAACTCAAAACCCCACGGTCCAAAAACTCTGGTTGAAGATGTTTCTTGGAGAGAAAATCAGTAAGAAGAGGCAGCATCTGGATCTTTTTAATGGCGGGTTTGTTTTGCCTGTTAAGCTCCATGTCTTCTTCGGCCGCAACCTCCATTAAAGCCATTACTTTCTCAACAAGTAATCCAATGTCTTGAGGATTTTTCTCAGCCGTCTTCTTCCTTCTCTTAACCTTGTCGAATGTAAAGAGAAGAAACTTCTTCTTTATTATTGAAAACTGATAATAAAATACATGTGGTGATATGGTATATATACAGGGGAAGAAGAAGGTGAAGAATAACGGTTATAACAGACTAGCTAACTTAGGTTAGTTTTAACTAACCCTAGTAAACTAATATATCTGTAACATCCCCCCTCAAGATGGAGATTGGTGAATATTAAGAAGACCCATCTTGCGTACAAATGTGGTGAAAGCTGGATCATGAAGACTCTTTGTGAATATGTCTGCAAGCTGGTTAGCAGATTTAACATGGAAAAGCTTAAGAAAACCATCTTTAACTTTGTCTCTAATGAAGTGACAATCCACTTCAATATGCTTAGTGCGTTCATGGAAAACCTGGTTGGAGGCTAAATGTATGGCAGATTGGTTGTCGCAGTAAAGAGAAACCGAAGATGTGGGAATTTGGAAAGAAGACAACAGACTAGCTAACCATAGAAGTTCACAAGTCGCAGAGGCCATCGCCCTATACTCTGCTTCGCAGGAAGAACGACTAACGGTCTGCTGCTTTTTCGATTTCCACGAGATGAGGTTATCGCCTAAATACATGCAGAAACCTGTGATGGACCGTCGAGTATCAGGACAAGCACTGTAGTCTGAGTCAACAAAGCCAGCAAGCTGCATGTTGGATGATGAAGAAAAGAATAACCCAAGACCAGGAGACCCCTTAATGTATGCCAACAAGTGATGAGCTGCTGACAAGTGAGGTTGTCGTGGAGCAGAAATAAACTGGCTTAATATGTGAACTGTGTATGTAATATCGGGGCGGGTATGAGTTAAATATAACAATCGCCCAATCAAACGCCTATAAACCTGAGGATCTGGTAAAAGCTCTCCTTCATGCATGCTGAGATTGTGAGGAGAAGCAATAGGAATGTTCACAGGTTTCTTAGCAAGAGTCTTTGTATCTTCAAGCAATTGAAGAGCATACCGACGCTGAGACAAAGAGATTCCTGTACTATTACGAGCAATCTCAAAACCAAGGAAGTACCGTAATGTGCCAAGATCTTTTAAGCCAAAATGCTTTTGAAGAAAAGCACGTACTTCAACTAATTTGTCCAGATTTTTCCCAGCAAGTGCTATATCATCAACATACACTAGTAAAACCACAAGATCATCACCTGAGCCTTTCACGAATAAGGAGTGATCAGAAGGAGACTGACAAAATCCAAATTGAAGAACCACCTGAGAAAACGCATGAAACCACTGTCTCGAAGCTTGCCTAAGACCATAAATTGATTTGTGTAATCTGCAAGCTAAATTGGAACCTTCAGCAGATGTGTCATAACCAGGCGGGATCTTCATGTATACTTCCTCGTCAAGAATGCCATTAAGAAAGGCATTGTTAACGTCAAGTTGTAACAAGTGCCAATTTTGAGAAGCAGCTAAAGAAAGCACCACTTTGAAGGTTGTTAATTTCGCAACAGGAGAGAAGGTGTCTGTAAAATCGATACCTTCGATCTGAGTAAAGCCTTTGGCAACAAGGCGTGCCTTGTATCTATCTACCGTGCCATCAGCTTTGCGCTTAACCCGAAAAACCCATTTGCAGTCAATGGCAGTTTTCCCTTGTGGCAAAGGAACGACAGACCATGTCTTGTTATTCTCCATGGCCTGTAACTCTTCCTTCATGGCAGCCCTCCACTCAGGAAAACGTGCAGCCTGATGATAAAAGACAGGTTCTTGTTCTGAAGAGATGTTGGCAACAAAAGATTTGTAACTGGAAGAGAGCTTAGCAGTAGACAAGTAATCCTCAATGGGATACACTGGCGCCATGACATTATTAATGGAATTGTTACCACAATAATAGTTGCGTAAATAAGAAGGTTGATGAGGGATTCTTGTCGATCGTCGAGAAGGAACATTATTGGCAGACGTACTTGCATGACCAACTTCACAACTAACTTCAGCTTGATTATCCACACGCCCAACTTCTACATGATTATGATTATCTGCATGCACAACATTGTCAACTTCGACATGACCAACTTCAATGCAGGTAGGAGCCTCATGTTGACCAGCTACACGCTGCACAAGCTGAGGTTGCTCAGGCTCTAGTTGTCGAGGCTCGACTCGACCAACTTCATGTTGATCGACAACAGGCTGCCCAATAGGGTTGAGGCAAACTGAATCATTGGAAAAAGGATCAGTGAGACTAGCAGGCAATGAAACACTATGAAAAGAATCTACTATAGAGTCAGTAGAAGAAATAGTGTGAAAAGGAAATATGTTCTCGTGAAAAATAACATCCCTGGATAGAATTACAGCCCTTGTCTTTAAAACATACACCTTGTATCCTTTCACTCCTGGAGAATAACCAAGAAACACAGCAGGAAGAGCCCTTTCAGAAAACTTGTCCCTGCGAGCTCGAAGAGTTGATACAAAACATAGGCACCCAAAAGTTTTAATGTTCATGTAGTCAGGATGTTCATTAAACAACATTTGATAAGGAGACTTATTCTTTAGCACAGATGAAGGCAAACGATTAATCAGAAAGGTAGCCATTAATATGCATTCACCCCAAAAACTAACTGGCACACGAGACTGAAAAAATAAAGCTCTTGCTACAGCCAAAAGATGCTGATGCTTGCGCTCAGCTATGGCATTTTGCTGAGGGGATTCAACACAGGAATACTGATGTAAAACACCCATTTCAGAGAACAAATCAGTGAACCTTAACTCAGGAGCATTATCAGAACGAAACACCTTCAAATCGAAACCAAACTGCTTTTTAACCATAGCAAGAAAATTTGGAATAATGGATGCAACATCAGATTTATGTTGCAGCAAATAAGTCCATGTGGTTCGAGTGTAATCATCAACTAAAGTGACAAAGAAACGATGGTTATTGTATGTAGGATGCTTGAATGGCCCCCATATGTCACAATGCAATAAATCAAAGGGTTTAGAAGATGATGAAACAGATAAAGGAAAAGGAACACGCTGCTGTTTAGCAAGAGGACAAATAGAGCATGGACTATCTTTATTAGAAACAGGAACAGAAATTACATCTTTTAACAATCTCATTACATTCGAACTTGGATGGCCAAGACGATTATGCCAAGAAACAAAATTTACACTTTGAACAGAAGAAACACGAAGCAAATATAACCCTTGATGAATATCAGCTTTCCCAATCACTCGTGAATGGTCCTGTATGACACAACAATCTTTATTAAACAAAACACTAATGTTGGAACATTTCATCAAACAACTAATAGCTATCAAGTTGAAACTAAATTGAGGAACATAGAGGACATCAGTAAGGATAAGATCTGAAGAAACTCGAACTGTGCCTGCAAACTTAACAGAAACCACAGTCTTGTTAGGTAACATAATATTTCCACCTACAATAGGTCTCAAGGACTCAAAAAGATCCTTAGAAAAACAAACATGCCTAGAGGCACCCGAGTCAAGAATCCAACAATCATCAGTTACACCCGTCGAGAAATTATTCAAGTAAAAAGATGACTTACCTTGCATCGCCAAATCAACCGATGAAGAAGAATTGTCAGATGAAGAAGCAGCATGTAACTGAGTTGTAAGCATTGCAATCAACTGCTGACACTGACTCGCACTCAAAGAATCATTGGCAGTAACAGAGGAATGAACAGACGGATCATTGGCAACAACAGCATTAGTATGAACCACATTAGATTTCTGGCGAGAGTTGTAACCAGGTGGAAACCCATGAAGCTTGTAACATTTGTCCTTAACGTGACCCAACAAACCACAGTGACTACACTGAGGCCTAGACTTTCGAGAATTGACAAAATTCTTAACAGCAAAAACAGGTTCAGTAACAGGATTGTTCAGTTTAATAATCCTCTGACTTTCTTCTTGAACAATCAAAGAAAAAACTTTAGTAATGGATGGAAGAGGATCCATAAGCAATATTTGCGCACGAATATGAGCAAAAGAGTCATTAAGACCCATTAAAAACTGCATCACCTGATCTTTCTGCTGCTCAGCAATCATCTTTGTGACACCATCACAGTTACACCGCAAACACGTACAAACAGGCTTGACAGAGATTAACTCATCCCAAACAATCTTGAGCTGAGTATAATAGGCACTTACAGACAACGAACCTTGAACCAAATCACCAAGCTTCTTTCGCAATTGAAAAATTCTTGGACCATTGTTTTGCTGAAAACGATCCTCAAGATCCTTCCATATTTCAGCAGTTGTTGAATGATAAAGAAGACTTGCAGCGATTTCTTTGGAAACAGAGTTTAACAACCAAGAATTGACAAGATTATTAGCTCTTGTCCAGGCTTTAAACAAATCTTGATTGGCAGCTGAAGGAGTCGAGATCGAACCATCGACAAAACCAAGTTTATTTTTGGCAGACAACGCCATAAGCATGGATCGACGCCAACTATTGTAATTGTCTGGACCAAGAGGCTGCGTGACGAGCATCATCCCAGGATTATCAGATTGATGAAGATAATACGGATTGGAGCCATTGTTGAATTGATCATTCAACTGATCAGCCATGGCAAAAATGAAGAACAAAGAAACAAAAGAAATGGAAACGGAAGCTATAACAGAAAAACTGCTGATACCATGTAAAGAGAAGAAACTTCTTCTTTATTATTGAAAACTGATAATAAAATACATGTGGTGATATGGTATATATACAGGGGAAGAAGAAGGTGAAGAATAACGGTTATAACAGACTAGCTAACTTAGGTTAGTTTTAACTAACCCTAGTAAACTAATATATCTGTAACATCGAACATCGCCTCGATCTCATCATAGTTTATCATATTAGAATTCGAACTGGTTTCTTCAACTTCCTCCTGGTTTTGATCATCAGAGTTGAGCAGCCAACCCCACATCTCCTCTTGATCACTCAGCTTTCTCTTGTTGGCTTTTCTACCGCAATCGTTTCGCACAATCTGTTGGATGATATTGGAATCTTCGGCCATGGATGATTTCTTATTCACCGCTCTTATTCTTCTTGGTTTTGCAACGTCCATCAGCGCTAACACTTTGAATGGCCGGAGAAGAGAACTCTTACTTTGTTCTTACGTTTCAAGCGAATGCTTCAGCCTTCATGCACATACTGTTATTTATATATATGTTTATTAGTTAACCTAATAGGATATGGATTTCATTAGATAAACCTAATAGATTTCTAATTTATAAAATACGCGTGGATAATACATTACGTTAATATTAGGGAATATAAAGATTATTATTATTATTATTATTATTATTATTATTATTATTATTATTATTATTATTATTATTATTATTATTATTATTATTATTATTATTATTATTATTACACAAACCCTGATCTTTGATAAAATTTTCACTTATTCTATTGTTCTGAAAAATACTCATTTATCCCCTAAGATTTAATAAAAAAGGAAACTAATCGCTCTATGTAAATGCAAAGACAATTATATTCCTATTGGACAAAAATTCTCTACCCGTTTTCGATGTGTTTTTTATACCCTAATATTAAAAAAATCAAATTTTAATCCCTAACCTTAAATTTTAAATCCTAAACCATAAACCATAAAAAATACATCATATCCCAAAATTCCTAAACTATAATCATAAACCATAACCATAAACTATAAACCTAAGTTTTTAGTATGTGAGCATAAATAGGGACAACGAAAAGGGGCAGATGATTTCTATTCTTCTAGTGTTGGAAGAAGTAACGATAAGCAGAATAGAAATCCTCTACCCATTTTTGATGCCCTATTTATGTCATGCACTAAAAAGTTAGGTTTGTGGTTTAAGGTTAGAGCGGAAGGAATTTGGAGTAGGTGTATTTTTTAAGATTTGAGATTTAGAATTTGATTTTTAGTGTTGGGGCATAAAATGTGGCACCTAAAAGGAACAAGGGATTTTGTCCCGATAAATAGCCCCTCTGGATCGTATAGAAATCCTTTGCCCCTTTTCGGTGCCCCTTTCTATGCGACTATGCCCCCACGTTAAAAACTAGGTTTAGGATTTAGTGTTAATGTTTAAGTTTAATGTTTTCGGGTTAGGGTTTATTGAATTAGGGGTATGATGTATTTTTAGGGTTCATGGTTTATGATTTAGAATTTATGATTGGAACTTAAAATTTAAATTTTTAATCTTAGAATATAAAAAAGTACCGAAAAGGAATAATAAAATTGGCGGTGATAGTTGACCACGACAAACCCCTTCTCATGTGAAGGTGTCTACCGTGGAGGTGGTGCCAATGGTTACCAGGAAGAAAACAGAACTGGTTGAACAAGCTATTCAAGGTAGAAATTGTTCTCATGCAGCGATCACAATTAATGAACAAGGACAAGGAAAATTTAGCAAGGTCGCATCCTCGAAGAATAAGGGCGTCTCTGTAAAAGGCTCGAAGGAAAATAACAAGTGGGATTTAAAGGTGAGGAAGTCTATGGAAACACAACCCATTATGCGCCCGGTGCTACAAGAATGGACGCAGAATGTGTCTCCACAAGTGTGAACCATTGCGGCTCAACTTCCTGGTGGATATGACGGTCGTGCGACAGCTATGGTAATCAATTCTAGGATCTTGAGGTGGTCCGTTTGGGGGAGAATACCATACAAATGCAAGGGGCTCATGCTTTGTCGATAGAGGGGTGAAGCCAGTGGCTTTGTGGTATGGTTTTATTTAATCTTATATTTTGTTTAAATGACTAGCTTTAAGTTTTGGAATTGCAAGGGTGCATGGAGCCCTCCATTTCTCAGGTTTTTCAAATCCTTTACCCGTGAGCACAAGTGTCACATCCTAAGTTTAAAAAAGAAGAAGAAGAATGGTGCTTTCACGAGGGTTTGAACCCTTGACCTAGGGACCATGAGTGCAAGCCTTAACTGTTGGGCTAAGGTAGTATTCAGTTATGATCTGCCTCAAACTTCATTTTAAGTTATTCACCTCATTTATATAAAAAAAATAAAGAATGAATCAAAATTTCCCCATGTGTTAATTAAGCCCTTCAAAAGAATACCCAAATCCACCTATTTTCTCGCGACCCATCATCTCCCCCTCCGGCCTTGCGTCGATCTCAGCCACGGTCGGCCTGTGGCGTGCACTGCCACCACCGGCGTGCTCGCCGTCGAGCAGTGAATCTGATGCCACCGGCAACTCTAGATGAGTCACCGACGCTCGTGTTATAGAGGCCCTAGAAGGTTCAGTCGAAACCTAATGGTTTCGTTATAACCTTTCGTTGATTTGCCCGTCTTTGTCGCCGGTGAAAGTCACTGCCATCACCATTGTGATCGTCGTCGAAGCCTGACAGAAACCCCTCAATCCATGCGCCCAACCGCTGCCCCGTTCGCTAGAAATTAGAGGAAGAAATTTCGTTGAACCTAGGTTATATCAAACGGTTCTTCACCGATTACGGCCGTTGTCGACGTCTGTTCGTCCCGCCGCCACTATCGTTCAGTTCCTCGTCCCGAGTCAAGCAAAACCCACCCTTTTACTCGTCCGATTGTCATCGTTTAAGCCGTCGTTAAAGATTCGTCTTTTCCGGCGATTCTCGAAGCTTTAGGGTTAGATCTGGTAAGTTTTAGTTAGTTTTCGACGTTATTTTGATTCTTAGATGTGTAATATAAATCAAGGGCTTGATTATTTGTGTTTTTCCGGCAGAAACGACGCGAAATGGATTTTCCCGTGACTTTTTGGTGACCGTCCAACGATCTTCGATTCTTAAGGGTAAGATCCGGTCCGCGTAAACCAAACCGGTCTGAACCGGCTGGACCGGTTGAACCAGTCAACTTAGTCAAGCCCGTTGACCGACTCGACCCGTTGACCGACCTGACTCGTTGACCGAGTTAACTCAATGAGTCAACTCGCCTGATTCAACCCAATGAGTCAACTCTCTAAGTCAACCATTGGACCAGTGACGTCAGCGTTGACTTTGACCGCTGACGTCAGCGTTGACTTTGACCAAAAAGTCAACTTTTCCCGAAAAGCCCTATTTTATGTTTTTCGACGTCCTGAGTCCAATTTTGATGCCCGTTTTGAGAAATTCTAACTCGAAAGCCTCCGAATTGGTCTTTGAACTCGAGTTTGCTTATGTGTTTTTTTTAATAATTAATTATGAGCAATGTGATTAAGGATTGAAATTGGAATTTGTGCGATTGAAGGTATTCACAGTTCCTTGTATCCTGGATGTTGAGGACGTCGCATTCGGGTTCGAGAGTGATCGAACGGAGTATCAGGGTCGACCGATATAGCAAGTATTAAAGGTAATACACTACTACCTCTAGTATGCTTTATGAACATGTTGGTATTCGGTAAATGCATGCATAAATATGATGAGGAGTGATGTTAGCTCTGCTTAAGTCAAACCGAATATGAAATTGAGTATGATAACCTAGATAAGATTAAAATGCTCGAACGAGAAAGTTAATAAATGTAAGGATCTGGAGTTCAATAAATAACTAATAAGACAACTAATCTCCAAATCTGATTATCAGTGTCAAATGATCAAATGTTAAAAATATTCAGATATAAAATTACAAAAATGCCCTTAAAGTATGAGAATGACTAAAATATCCTTGGAATTGGAAGCGATCTAGAAATCTATGCTAGATATGGTAAAACAACATGATTCATCTGAAAACCTCAAAAAAACCTGGAAAGTTATGGTAACAAGATTTGAACCTTCGAGATTGTAAGGTGTTAAGTTTCCTTTAATTTGGAATGAGTCTCTGAATATAAATTTACGGGAAGTTATTTGTACCTCTGAATTAATCAAGCGGCTCGAAATACTAAATTGATTGAAATGACTAAATGTATTGGAAATACTGTTATGGTTAATTAATTGGAAGGGTCGTATCGACCAAAAAGGCTGAAGTATCCTCAGACACCGAGGTTTTCAAATTAACTAGAATGATTGGTAAACATTTGAGTTCTAAAATGAATGAAGTGGATGGAGGTACCGAAATTACTTGAATGGCCGAAACACCCATGGGTACTTAATTGATTGAAATACTGTATATGATTCAATTGACAGAAATGATGGATATCTCGAGCTTCAAAATGATTGAAATACCCCCTTTACTGGAATAAGTAAATTACCTCTGATAAAAATTTGTAAATGCCAATAAAGCTGAAAATGACTAAAATGCCCCTATGGGTTGAAGCATGACTTACGTACGTCAATCACTCCTGATATTAATGTAAGGTTGGAAGTTTTTCCGCACAGAATATAAGTTCGACTACTCCATGGCAAATCTTGTGGTGAAATATGAAAGCAACCGTTCAGATATACGATACAGTTGGATGCATTAGAAGGGTTGGTTAGTACTGCAAGGTTGGAATATGTTAGTTCGAATGGTTTTGGAGGCTCAATAAACTTCTGTAAATCTTAAATATTGTAAATCATAATTTCCTCATTATTGGGCTAAGTTACAAAATCCACTATAATAGTTAAATGACCAAAATGCCCTTATTGGCCAAAGATCAAAATAGCCCTGAATGTATATGATATCGTGAGAGATCTTTACATGGAAACCCTTGAATGCTTGGTTGGAAACCTGATGAGCAACTAGAATTTTCCGAGCCACTGTTTAAGCCTTGTTGGTATAAATTACTAAAATGCCCTTGTGTGATAAAATGACTATAATGCCCTTGTAGGCTTAAATGAGTAAATCGCTCATGATATGCCTAAACTCTCAAAGATCTTGATGTATCATCTCCCGAATATCTAGTTTGAACCGTTAGTACAAACCCCTCTTTTAATAGGGGCCTCGTTTTAGAAACCCGTTCAAATGGTCAAAAGTTTAATGTGTTCTCTTCTGTAAATGACAAGTTTTTAGTATAATCATAAACCATAACCATAAACCTTAATCATAAACGATAAACCTAAGTTTTTAGTATGTGAGCATAAATAGGGACAACGAAAAGGGGCAGATGATTTCTATTCTTCTATTGTTGGAAGAAGTAACGATAAGCAGAATAGAAATCCTCTACCCATTTTTGATGCTCTATTTATGTCATGCACTAAAAAGTTAGGTTTGTGGTTTAAGGTTAGAGCGAAAGGAATTTGGAGTAGGTGTATTTTTTAAGATTTGAGATTTAGAATTTGATTTTTTAGTGTTGGGGCATAAAATGTGGCACCTAAAAGGAACAAGGGATTTTGTCCCGATAAATAGCCCCTCTGGATCGTATAGAAATCCTTTGCCCCTTTTCGGTGCCCCTTTCTATGCGACTATGCCCCACGTTAAAAACTAGGTTTAGGATTTAGTGTTAATGTTTAAGTTTAATGTTTTTAGGTTAGGGTTTATTGAATTAGGGGTATGATGTATTTTTAGGGTTCATGGTTTATGATTTAGAATTTAGGATTGGAACTTAAAATTTAAATTTTTAATCTTAGAATATAAAAAAGCACCGAAAAGGGATAATAAAATTTTGTAGAGACATTTTTATTTTCACTGCTTCCTATGCCCCAACATTAAAATAAATAAATCTTTTGCCCACTTTTGGTGTCCCTTCCTATGCCCCAACATTAAAATAAATAAATTTTAAGCCCTAACCCTAAATTCAAGATCTTAAAATATAAACCCTAAAAGTACAATATATCCCTATTTCCCTAGTCTACAACCCTAAACACTAACATTAAACCTTAACCCCAAACATTTTTTTAGTATTGGGGCATATAAAGGGGCATCGAAAAGGGGTAGAAGATTTCTATTCATCCTAAATTAGACACAAGTTCTACAATTAAGTTAAAGATCTATATTGAATACACATACGGTGGAAACAAAATGTTTCCACTAACGCCTTGGTTTTTTGGTTTGATTTAAAATTTGGGGTTTAAAGGTTATGTGTTTAAAATTTAGGGTTGTGGTTAGAATGTAGCGTTTAAGATTATAATTTAGGGTTTATAAGTTAAATTATTAGAATTTAGCGTTATATGGCAAGGTGTTTAGGTTAACATATAAACCCTAAATTCTAACCCCTAAACCCTAAATTCTAGCCACAACTTATTAGTTCTAAACTACTAAACCTAAACCTATAAAATCTAACTGTAAACCCTAAAACTAAGAAACTTGTAGAGACATTTTTATTTTCACTGCTTCCTATATGGAATAATTATCTGTAAGTTAATTCAAATTAGAACAAAAATAAAATAAAATAACTAGAAAACTCTCACACAGTTTTCAAACCTAGATGATCATTATCTCAGAATTCCATCCTTTTTCAACTGTACCAAGATTTTATTGGCAATTCCATAACAAGTTTTACATTTGAATACACACTGAATTGTTTTAAACCTTAGAAATTTGGGGAAACTAATGAAAAAAATATTTCAAATATGATAATAAAATCAAATAATATCCACATCAGAAGCCATTTTGACGACGACAGCCAACTCTATAGGCATCAGATTTGTTAGTACAGAGAAAGATGAGAATGTAGAGCAATTCTTAAACATAGAGGGGGAAATACTGAAATTTGCAGAGAATAAATCTGATATTTTTATTACTACTAAATTTAGTTTGATCATATAGGAGCTTTACAAGTACTAATTAAAGGCGTATGCAGAGTCTTCTTCTTATTCGAGTTTTTCATCCGCCTCATCTTCTTTTCTATCTTTTTATGAATCTTGCAGTCCGTCTGTGCTATGTATCTCACACGAGCTCTTTCAACCTCTGCCTCTGGCTTCGATTTTGTTCGAGGAATCACCGCATATGCACGCGGTACTGCTTCAGGCACGGATACTCCACTCCTTGCTGATGAACTTGATTGCTTGGGACGAAACTCCAAATCTAAGTCAGCCTCCACCAATTGCATTGTTGACTGCTTCTTCACTGGTGGTGATGCCTTGTTGAAAGGAATCACAGCCTTTTCTTCTGATTTTCTCAGGTCTGAAAAACTCGTACCCTTGTGGAATATGATTCGACTCCAGTTCTCGATCAAATCCTTTGCAAGTTGTCTGTTGGCAGTGATTTCCTCATCTGATTTTGATAGAAACATGATGACTTTACCAAGGCCACTCTTCTTCAACTGCTCCCTTCGATATTCATTGCTTATATCAATAGGGAAGGGGTGAGTTAAGATATTCAAAAGGGAAGCTCGAAGGGTGGTGTTGGGCAAGCTTCCATCGGTTGCCTTTTTTACGCTCATTTCGATTGGGTTTTCACATGCTGCCAGCATGTTCACCATAGGTTAATAATTTGAATCTAGACAAGATAAACGAAAAAAGTGAACGTAATTTGAGTAATTTTTTATGGGTTTGTTTCGCAAAACAAAATGTAGCTCACTCGGTTCGGTCGGACGGCTAGGCCGGGTTGAGGGGTTATAGCTTTTTGTATCAAAGCCAGGTTTGCGATAATTGGGATGTTGTTATTGGTTGAGTGTTATTGTTTGCTATGCATTGTGATTGTTATATGGACGTTGATTGTTATATGCCATGTTGGGGGGGAAATGTCTTGTAGGACACATTGCCTTAGTTTTAGGGTTTACGACCTTAGGGGTTTAGGATTAGGGGTATAGAATTTAGGGATAGTGGTTAGAATTTAGAGTTTAGAGGTTGGGATTTTGTTTTTAGGGTAATATGGTTAGTATTTAAGTTTTAACTTATAAACCCTAAACTCTAATTTCTAACCACTATCACTAAATTATAAACCCCTAAACCCTATACCCTAAACTAAGACCCTAAACCCTAAAACAAAGGTGGTTGTGAAAACTTTCAGTTTCCACCGCCAGTGTATAGGATAATAATCCTAAATTAAATGGTGAATATTTGATATATTTTTCGTGTGTAAAAATTACACAATCATGTCTATATTCGAGCAAAAACCTAAAATAAAAAAAATTAACCCTAAAACTTTAACCCCAAACCTAAACCATAAACCTTAAAGTCTAACAATGAATCCTAACATCTAAAGCATAAACACTTAAATAACCCAACTTATAGAAACTTTATTTTCCACTGCTAATGTATATGATAATAATCATAAATGGACATAAATCATTTGCCCATTTTCTATGTCCCTTCCAATGCCCTAACATTAAAAAAAATTAAATTCTAAGCCCTAACCCTAAATTCTAAATCTTAAAATATAAACCCTAAAAATACACCATACCCCCATTTCTCTAGTCCATAACCCTAAACACTAACATTAAATCTTAACTCTAAATCTAATTTTTATTAGTATTGGGGCTTATAAAGGGGCACCGAAAAGGGGTAGAAAATTTCTATTCATCCTAAATTAGACACAAGTTCTACAATTAAGTTAAAGATCTATATTCATTACACATACGGTGGAAACAAAATGTTTCCACTAACACCTTGGTTTTTGGGTTTGATTTAAAATTTGGGGTTTAAAGGTTATGTGTTTAGAATTTATTGTTGTGGTTAGAATGTAGTGTTTAAGATTAGAATTTAGGGTTTATAGGTTAGATTATTAGAATTTAGGGTTATATGGCTAGGGGTTTAGGTTAACATATTAACCCTAAATTCTAACCAGAACCTATTAGTTCTAAACTACTAAACCTAAACCTCTAAAATCTAATTGTAAACCCTAAAACTAAGACATTATAGAGACATTTTTATTTTCACTGCTTCTTATGGAATAATTATCTGTAAGTTAATTCAAATTAGAAAAAAATAAAATAAATTAACTAGAAAACTCTCACACAGTTTTCAAACCTAGATGATCATTAACTCAGAACTCCATCCTTTTTCAACTGTACCAAGATTTTATTGGCAACTCCATAACAAGTTTTACATTTAAATACATACTGAATTGTTTTAAACCTTAGAAATTTGGGGAAACTAATGAAAAAATATTTCAAATATGATAATAAAATCAAATAATATCCACCATCAGAAGCCATTTTGACGACGACAAGCAACTCTATAGGCATCAGATTTGTTAGTACAGAGAAAGATGAGAATGTAGAGCAATTCTTAAACATAGAGGGGGAAATACTGAAATTTGCAGAGAATAAATCTGATATTTTTATTACTACTAAATTTAGTTTGATCATATAGGAGCTTTACAAGTACTAATTAAAGGCGTATGCAGAGTCTTCTTCTTATTCGAGTTTTTCATCCGCCTCATCTTCTTTTCTATCTTTTTATGAATCTTGCAGTCCGTCTGTGCTATGTATCTCACACGAGCTCTTTCAACCTCTGCCTCTGGCTTCGATTTTGTTCGAGGAATCACCGCATATGCACGCGGTACTGCTTCAGGCACGGATACTCCACTCCTTGCTGATGAACTTGATTGCTTGGGACGAAACTCCAAATCTAAGTCAGCCTCCACCAATTGCATTGTTGACTGCTTCTTCACTGGTGGTGATGCCTTGTTGAAAGGAATCACAGCCTTTTCTTCTGATTTTCTCAGGTCTGAAAAACTCGTACCCTTGTGGAATATGATTCGACTCCAGTTCTCGATCAAATCCTTTGCAAGTTGTCTGTTGGCAGTGATTTCCTCATCTGATTTTGATAGAAACATGATGACTTTACCAAGGCCACTCTTCTTCAACTGCTCCCTTCGATATTCATTGCTTATATCAATAGGGAAGGGGTGAGTTAAGATATTCAAAAGGGAAGCTCGAAGGGTGGTGTTGGGCAAGCTTCCATCGGGTAGTGGTTCGAGCCAAATCTTGAGCAAACTCAAAACCCCACGGTCCAAAAACTCTGGTTGAAGATGTTTCTTGGAGAGAAAATCAGTAAGAAGAGGCAGCATCTGGATCTTTTTAATGGCGGGTTTGTTTTGCCTGTTAAGCTCGATGTCTTCTTCGGCCGCAACCTCCATTAAAGCCATTACTTTCTCAACAAGTAATCCAATGTCTTGAGGATTTTTCTCAGCCGTCTTCTTCCTTCTCTTAACCTTGTCGAACATCGCCTCGATCTCATCATAGTTTATCATATTAGAATTCGAACTGGTTTCTTCAACTTCCTCCTGGTTTTGATCATCAGAGTTGAGCAGCCAACCCCACATCTCCTCTTGATCACTCAGCTTTCTCTTGTTGGCTTTTCTACCGCAATCGTTTCGCACAATCTGTTGGATGATATTGGAATCTTCGGCCATGGATGATTTCTTATTCACCGCTCTTATTCTTCTTGGTTTTGCAACGTCCATCAGCGCTAACACTTTGAATGGCCGGAGAAGAGAACTCTTACTTTGTTCTTACGTTTCAAGCGAATGCTTCAGCCTTCATGCACATACTGTTATTTATATATATGTTTATTAGTTAACCTAATAGGATATGGATTTCATTAGATAAACCTAATAGATTTCTAATTTATAAAATACGCGTGGATAATACATTACATTAATATTAGGGATTATTATTATTATTATTATTATTATTATTATTATTATTATTATTATTATTATTATTATTATTATTATTATTATTATTATTATTATTATTATTATTATTTAAATATAAGGAAAATAACACAAACCCTAATCTTTGATAAAATTTTCACTTATTCTATTGTTCTGAAAAATACTCATTTACCCCCTAAGATTTAATAAAAAGGGAAACTAATCGCTCTATGTAAATGCAAAGACAATTATATTCCTATTGGACAAAAATTCTCTACCCGTTTTCGATGTGTTTTTATACCCTAATATTAAAAAAAATCAAATTTTGATCCCTAACCTTAAATTTTAAATCCTAAACCATAAAAAATACATCATATCCTAAAATTCCTAAACTATAATCATAAACCATAACCATAAACCTTAATCATAAACTATAAACCTAAGTTTTTAGTATGTGAGCATAAATAGGGACAACGAAAAGGGGTAGATGATTTCTATTCTTCTATTGTTGAAAGAAGTAACGATAAGCAGAATAGAAATCCTCTACCTATTTTTGATGTCCTATTTATGTCATCCACTAAAAAGTTAGGTTTGTGGTTTAAGGTTAGAGCGGAAGGAGTTTGGAGTAGTTGTATTTTTTAAGATTTGAGATTTAGAATTTGATATTTTAGTGTTGGGGCATAAAATGTGGCACCTAAAAGGAACAAGGGATTTTGTCCCGATAAATAGCCCCTCTGGATCGTATAGAAATCCTTTGCCCCTTTTCGGTGCCCCTTTCTATGCGACTATGCCCCACGTTAAAAACTAGGTTTAGGATTTAGTGTTAATGTTTAAGTTTAATGTTTTTGGGTTAGGGTTTATTGAATTAGGGGTATGATGTATTTTTAGGGTTCATGGTTTATGATTTAGAATTTAGGATTGGAACTTAAAATTTAAATTTTTAATCTTAGAATATAAAAAAGCACCGAAAACGGATAATAAAATTGGCGGTGATAGTTGACCACAACAAACCCCTTCTCATGTGAAGGTGTCTACCGTGGAGGTGGTGCCAATGGTTACCAGGAAGAAAATAGAACTGGTTGAACAAGCTATTCAAGGTAGAAATTGTTCTCATGCAGCGATCACAATTAATGAACAAGGACAAGGAAAATTTAGCAAGGTCGCATCCTCGAAGAATAAGGGCGTCTCTGTAAAAGGCTCGAAGGAAAATAACAAGTAGGATTTAAAGGTGAGGAAGTCTCTGGATACACAACCCATTATGCGCCCGGTGCTACAAGAATGGACGCAGAATGTGTCTCCACAAGTGTGAACCATTGCGGCTCAACTTCCCGGTGGATATAACGGTCGTGCGACAGCTATGGTAATCAATTATAGGATCTTGAGGTGGTCCGTTTGGGGGAGAATACCATACAAATGCAAGGGGCTCATGCTTTGTCGATCGAGGGGGCGAAGCCAGTGGCTTTATGGTATGGTTTTATTTAATCTTATATTTTGTTTATATGACTAGCTTTAAGTTTTGGAATTGCAAGGGTGCATGGAGCCCTCCATTTCTCAGGTTTTTCAATTCCTTTACCCGTGAGCACAAGTGTCACACCCTGAGTTTAAAAAAGAATAAGAAGAATGGTGCTTTCACGAGGGTTTGAACCCTTGACCTAGGGACCATGAGTGCAAGCCTTAACTGTTGGGCTAAGGTAGTATTCAATTATGATCTACCTCAAACTTCATTTTAAGTTATTCACCTCATTTATATAAAAAAATAAAAATAAAAGCATGAATCAAAATTTCTCCATGTGTTAATTAAGCCCCTCAAAAGAATACCCAAATCCACCTATTTTTCTCGCGACCCATCATCTCCCCCTCCGGCCTTGCGTCGATCTCAGCCACGACCGGCCTGTGGCGTGCACTGCCACCACCGGCGTGCTCGCCGTTGAGCAGTGAATCTGATGCCACTGGCCACTCTAGATGAGTCACCGACGCTCGTGTTATAGAGGCCCTAAAAGGTTCAGTCGAAACCTAATGGTTTCGTTATAACCTTCCGTTGATCCACCTGTCTCTGTCGCCGGTGAAAGTCACCGCCATCACCATTGTGATCGTCGTCGAAGCCTGACAGAAACCCCTCAATCCATACGCCCAACCGATGCCCCGTTCGCTGGAAATCAGAGGAAGAAATTTCGGTGAACCTAGGTTATATCAAACGGTTCTTCACCGATTACGGCCGTTGTCGACGTCCGTTCGTCCTGCCGCCACTGCCGTTGTGTTCCTCGTCCCGAGTCGAGCAATACCCATCCTTTTACTCGTTCGATTGTCATCGTTTAAGCCGTCGTTAGAGATTCGTCTTTTCCGGCGATTCTCGAAGCTTTAGGGTTAGATCCGGTAAGTTTTAGTTAGTTTTCGGCGTTATTTTGATTCGTAGATGTGTCATATAAATCGAGGGCTTGATTATTTGTGTTTTTCCGGCAGAAACGACGCGAAATGGATTTTCCCGTGACTTTTCGGTGACCGTCCGATGACCTTCAATTCTTAAGGGTAAGATCCGGTCCGCGTAAACCAAATCGGTCTGAACCGGCAAGACCGGTTGAACCGGTCAACTCAGTCAAGCCCGTTGATCGACTCGACCCGTTGACCGACCCAACCCGTTGACCCGATCCGACTCGACTCGTTGACCGAGTCAACTCAGTGAGTCAACTCGCCCAAGTCAACCCAATGAGTCAACTCTCCAAGTCAACCATTGGACTAGTGACGTCAGCGTTGACTTTGACCGCTGATGTCAGCGTTGACTTTGATCGCTTGTATGCTTGTCTTGATGTTATGATTGTTGCTTGTGTTGATTGGAACCAATGGGAATAACCTTGGAGATGCTTGGCATGTAGTTTTTCTGTTTCTGCAGCAGGGTGTTTCGAAACAGGCTCGAAGGTTTCAGAACGGCCCTTGTTTTGTGTTGCATCTTTGAAGTTATTTTTCTTGTGTTTTGGTCCAAGCTTGATGTTTTATCAATTGTGTTTTATTGTGGGCTTGTTTTGTGTTGTTTTCAGCATGGAGGTATGAATGAGACTAATTTCAAAGTGATCACCTTAATTTCATCATAGGTCACTGTTTTATGCTAGTTTTGCATTTTGGTCCCTGGTTGTTCGGTTGATCGTTCGATGCTCGTCTTGTCATGTTTTCTTTCGTTGTGTGTTCTCAAATATAGGGTTTAATTCGAGCATCTAGAAAAGATATTAATCAATGCGTTTAGGGTTGCTAATCAGAGGGAAATATTCAGATCTTTCTTCGGTTAGTCCCGTGTGATCCGCTCGATACGGTTTGGTGGCTAGGCCGGGTCGAGGGGGTTACATGTTATATGGTACCGAAAACTCCCGTTAGAGGATTATGCTTCTAATTGATGATTGGGTTGTGATGGTACCCAGTTGGGATTGTACCTTAATTCTGGTTGAGATGGCATGAATTGTTGAGAGGACACTTGTTGAATCCGTGTATTCGATGTAATATTTTGGAAAGTGGAACTTGGTTTATGATCAGTTGAAAGTCAATATAATTGATAATGTATCGTGTTGATAGATTATATAGTATAATGTTGATTTATACATGTTTACTCTTTGACCTTGCACATGGGTAGTTATGCATGGGAAAGCTTAAATTGAGGGTAAGCAAATGGGAATTTGTTGTTGATCCATGACAGATGTTTCATATGGATTAATATGCTTGTTTTCAGAAATGATAAGTGCATGGTTTTCAAGGCATGATAGTTTGGAAGATGATTGAAATGGTTATTTCAATGTGTTTTGGAAAATTGGTTTTAATTACATTGACGGTGTTTGTGTTTTGAGTGCTCCTCACTAAGCCTTGTGTGCTTACGCTCTCTTTGTCCATCAATGTAGAGAATTAAAGGTTTGAGGCAGCGAGCAAACGAAGGAAATCCAATGACTTCGGCTATTTGAAAGTGTGGTTTCAAACTAGACTAATAGTAATAAAGGCAATGGGGTTCATTGTTGTTTTGGGAGGGTTTATGCTAAACTCCATGTTTAAGCAAGTTTGATATGTTGTTTTGGTGTTGTAATTGACCTTTTATGTTTGGTCATTGCTTGGATTTAAGTTTCATGTGATGGTTGGCTTGGTTTAAGCATGATACCTTGAATTGATCTTGATTCTGTGATGTTTTGACATGGATCAATCCTTTATATGTTTGTGGTTATGATTGAAGCATGATAGGTTGTGTATGAATCCATAAAAGTATGAAAAACTAGCAAAAGTAGACATTTCAGGTCCAAGTGTATCGGTACGCTTGTCCTTGTACCGATACGAGTAAGTGTATTTTGAGACTAGGTTTCAGTATACGAGGACATGCACCGGTACGGTCTTTGCATTTTGGGCACAGCGTATAGATATTGGGGAAGGTGCATCGGTACGATTTTGAGCTACTGGAATCTGAGTTTTGGAATTGTAAAAGTGTACCGATACACCTGCTCGTGTAATGATACGGGCATCAGTTATTTCAATTTAAGTGATTCCTAAGGTTTCTGATTCTTTAATATTAGTCCCTGATTTTTGTGAATACAATTGTGTGAGTATGGATGATCGTTTTGAGTTGAAATTCGACACGTGAGCATGAAACCTGACTAGTTAAGTATTGGTAACTTCAAACTATATTGGATTTAGATCATGTTAATGATGTAATTAATTGTTTATAAAGATTGAATTGTAATAAGAATCCTGAAACTAATTGGATTGCTAATTTTCTAGGTTGTGAATAGTTAGATTTTGACGTGTTTTTGGTGTTAAAGGGTTGTTGAAAGTATAAGGTGGTTATATGAGTGTTTTTGGATGTTAATTGATATTGTTAAGGTGCTCGAATTGATAGGATTGGTTGGGCTTTGTTTAGGTTATATTTTGGGGTGTTTTCTGTTATTTTTGGAAAGCGAATAATGGATTTTAGTGAGGCAAAGTTGAGAAGTTGTATTGCTGGGATTATGGGTGCATAATGATGCATTAATCCTCTGTTATTATGTGGTTAAAATAGGGGATATTGATCCTACAACGTTTGGGGAAGTTCTAGAAGCTTCGGACGCTAAATTTCGTATCGGTGAGTGGAGTTTTACGTAGTCGGTGAGTGAGAACGTGGTTGTAACACCCCAAATTTTCCCCAACTTGGAAAATTCCAATTTTGAAATTCCTAATTCAAAAACCCTAGAATTTGGGGGATTTTCATTCTAAAACCCTAATTTGAGTATGAGGACTAAATACAATAAATTCAGAATTGTATGGCTTAATTTAGAAATTTTGGGGTTATTTTGTAATATGGGTAAAGTTCTGATGCTTTTGTGTAAACCTTAAATAGCTTAATGACCTAGTGTGTAATTTACCTAAAAGATTAGGGTATTTAAGCTTCTTTATCAACCTAAATCACTCTTGAAGTTCCCATTTCGTTTGCTGCAGCCGCACCCGCACCACTCTCCTATTTACTCTCAATTTTCTCCCTCACTCCCCCTTTCATTGTTTTCCGATAAAGCTCCGATGACTGCCTTGCCACCGACCGTTTCGCACGTCATCACTATCAGCTTGCTCGTCTTCTCATCGCGAACAAACCCCAACCTTTGAATCGTTCTTGCCGGTCGTCGTTTGTGAGGGGACGGTGAGAAACCGTTCTGTTCGTCCTTCGTGACACCATTCGATGTTGCCTCCTCCTCTGCTCATCAATTTATGGGTAAGTTTTAAACCCGTGTTTTGGTTAAATCAGTGTTTTAAGTTGTGGGTTTTGAATTGACTTCAAATTTTGCTTGTGTTGGCTAGAAATTAACTCTTGTGGTTGTTGTTCGTTGCGAGCGTATCACTTCCGTTCTTTGGTCGCGTCGCCGTACTTGTCTGGATTTACCATCGTTGTTGTTTTGTCGTGCCGCCACCCCCGCCTTGGTTCATTCACGCCGTCAAGGGTTCATGAACCCTAATTTTTGTTGCAACATTAAGTTATGGTTTGGGCATGTTATGTGTAAACTATTCAGAAGAGAACCCAACCACGTGCCTTAGCTCTATTCTGTTAAGCTCATGTGTAAAATGAAATTGAACTGAATCGGTTTTGCTTGTTAATTTGAACCGGATAGATGAACTGAACCATAGAACCAGACCCATGTTCATGATTTGAACTAGTGTGAGAACCAGATCGTTTGAATTGGACCGGACTGTTGACTAGTCAACCGAACCGAACTTGACTTCATACCAGTTTGACTCTTGGACCTATTTTGACCGCACCGTTTGACCTTTGACCAGTTTGACCGATACGAGTTGAGTAGTTTGACCGTTGACCAGCAAGTCAATGTTGACTTTGACTTTATGTTAGAGTTGACTTTTACTGAGTTGACTGTTGACCCATTTTGACCAGAGTTGACTGTTGACCCGTTTGACTAGAGTTTACCATTGACCAGTTGACTTTGACTTTGACCAGAGTTGACCAAGAGTTGACTTTTTCTAAGAACCTTCATCTTGACCTTTTTTTACGTTATGAGTCAAATTCGCTGCCCATTTTATCAAATTCAAACCAGAGAGCTTTGTTTTACTAATTACAATTAAATTTACTTAGTAATTTTAAATAAATTGAATATCAGATTGACCCGAGTTATTCTCGTGTTCAGGTATTGACTCTAAGGCCGACGAGTTATCGCATTCTGTTCAGTTCGACTATGCATGTTCTTCGAGACCTTTTCGTTCTAATTCAGCTAGATCTGAGCATGAGACACGTTCTTCTCGGCACTAGAGCTACTGTTGTTAAAGGTGTGTCTCTTCCTGTGCTATAAACTTGTGTTTTCTTTGGTGCTATAAATGAATGTCTGTATACATTTTGTGTGCATTATTCTGTTGTGATTGGTGAAAATTTTCAGGCATCATACATAACATGACATATTGTAATTTAACTGAAAATCAAATTTATCGAACTACGAGATATCATATTTTCAAGATTGTGAAACATCAAATTTATAGATTTATGCAACTTGAATTTTTATCAACTCAAGTTTCGGATAAGACTCAGATTTTAAAACCAGCATCATATCATTGTGTATACATGGATCGGGATTTGTGTTCGGGGAAGTTCAGTGGTTTCACCCTTCGGGCTGAATTCTGCTTCAGATCAGTGGTTCCACCCTTCGGGCTGAGTTCCACTTCGGATGGTGACGATGAAGATAGTAGGTTATGGGGAACCTTACTCTTCGGGCAGTGTATCAGAGTCTAGGTATTGAGTCTTCATGAACATCAGACATCATATCATTGTGATTCAGATTTAATGTGTTTTCAAAGATTTTATCAGAAAAACAAAATAATATTTTGCTTTGTGTTTGTTTGCACTTTAGAGACACTCTAAGCTCTTTAGCTTACACCCCAATAGTTTCTTTTAGATACTTAAACTCTCTTAGGCGACTCGGTACATGGAGCATCTCGCTTTTCTTCAGATATTTTATCATTCAGTATGAACTCTTTTGACTACTTTGGACTTATGTTTTAACATTGTTTTGGATATTTGTGTAATATGGACATTAGGACTGTCTATAATTTAGGATTTATTGGATGCATGCATTTACGAATTTGTTTTCAGATATTTTAATTAATTATCGGAACATCGTTTAAAAGATTGAGTTTTATTTTAATCAGAGTATTTATTGAGTTTTACTTATTTGATCGATTCTTTTGAATTACAAAATATTTTAACCTAAATTGTTTCTTGAGGGACAAGTTTTCAATCGCTATTTCCTAGATTCGACCCATTTCTTCTGGGCCGAGTTTAGGGGGTTACAGTGGTTTACAACGTTGAAATGGTTTAAAGGTTATTTTGGGAGTTTAAATTAAGCTTGAAACGCTGTTTTAAACTCGGAAGTAAGTATAATGAGATTTCTCTCTCGGTCTTGTTTTGGTGAAATTGGTTTTGTGCACTTATTTTTGGAATTACTTGGTACCTATTGTTTAAGCATGATTTAAGTATGTTTTATACTAATTTTGATCGTATATTGATGACGAATGCATTTGGAAAATGGTTCATGTAAGTATGAGGGGTTTATGTGTACCGAATACTCCACCGCGAGTACCCTAACGGCTGAGGGGTTATATGGTACCGAAATCTCTCGTTAGTGGATTATGCTTCTAACCGATGATTGGGTTGTGATGGTACCTGGTTGCGATTGTATCTTAATTCCGGTTGAGATTGCATTAATTGTTGAGAGGACACTTGTTGAATCCGTGTATCTGATGTAATATTTTGGAAAGTGAAACTTGGTTTATGATCACTTGAAAGCCAATATAATAGATAATGTATCACGTTGATGGATTATGTTGTATAATGTTGATTTATACATGTTTTCTCTTTGGCCTTGCATATGGGAAGTTATGCATGGGAAAGCTTAAATTGAGGGTTAGCAAATGGGAATTTTTTGTTGATCTATGATAGATGTTTCATATGGTTTAATATGCTGGTTTTCAGAAATGTTAAGTGCATGGTTTTCAAGGCATGATATTTTGGAAGATGATTGAAATTGTTGTTTCAATGTGTTTTGGAAAAATGGTTTTAATTGCATTGACGGTGTTTGTGTTTTGAGTGCTCCCCACTAAGCCTTGTGTGCTTACGCTCTCTTTGTCCATCAATGCAGAGAATTAATGGTTGGAGGCAACGAGAAAACAAAGGAAATTCAAGGACTTCGGCTATTTGAAAGTGTGGTTTCAAACTAGACTAGTAGTAATAAAGACAATGGGGTTCCTTGTTTTGGGAGGGTTTATGCTAAACTCCATGTTTAAGCAAGTTTGATATGTTGTTTTGGTGTTATAATTGACCTTTCATGTTTGGTCATTGTTTGGGTTTAAGTTTCATGTGATGGTTGGCTTGGTTTAAGCATGATACCTGGAATTGATCTTGATTATGTGATGTTTCGACATGGATCGGTCCTTCATATGTTTGTGGTTATGATTGAAGCATGATATGTTGTGTATAAATCCATAAAAGTATGAAAACTAGCAAAAGTAGACATTTCAGGTCTAGACGTATCGATACATCTGTCCTTGTACCGATACGAGTAAGTGTATTTTGAGACTAGGTTTCAGTACGCAGGGAAATGTACCGGTACTGTCTTTGCATTTTGGGCATAGCGTATCGATATTGGAGAAGGTGTATCGGTGAGATTTCGAGCTATTGGAATATGAATTTTGGAATTGTAAAAGTGTACCGATACTCCTGCTCGTGTAATGATACGGGCATCGGTTATTTCAGTTTAAGTGATTCCTAAGGTTTTTTATTCTTACATATTAGTCCCTAATTTTTGTGAATACAATTGTGTGAGTATGGATGATCGTTTTGAGATGAAATTTGACACGTGAGCATGAAACCTGACTAATTAAGTATTGGTAACTTCAACCTTGATAAAGTCCTTGTAATTCTCCAGATTTGCAATTTGGTCCCTTATCTATAACTTTGTGCAATCGATTGCCTTTTTGACGCTCGTTTCAATTGAGTTTTCACCTTCTGCCAGCATGTTCACTATAGGTTAACAATTTGAATCTAGACAAGATAAACAAAAAAGTGGACGTAATTTGAGTAATCTTTTTATGGGCTTGTTTCGCCAAACACAATGTAGCTCACTCGGTTCGGTCGAGTGGCTAGGTCGGGTCGAGGGGGTTACAACTTTTTGTATCAAAGCTAGGTTTGCGATAATTGGGATGTTGTTATTCGTTGAATGTTATTGTTTTCTGTGCATGGTGATTGTTATATAGACGTTGATTGTTATATGCCATGTTGGGGGGGGAATGTCTTGTATGACACATTGTCTTGGTTTTAGGGTTTAAGGTCTTAGTTTAGGGTGTATATTTAGGGTTTTAGGGTTAGTGGTTTAGAATTTAGGAATAGTGGTTAGAATTTAGGGTTTAGGTTTAGAATTTAGGGTTTAGATGTTGGGGTTTTGTTTTTAGGGTAATATGGTTAATATTTAAGTTTTAACTTATAAACCATGAATTATAACCCTAAACTATAATCTCTAACCACTATCCTTAAATTATAAACCCCTAAACCCTATACCATAAACTAAGACACTAAACCCTAAAACAGTCACTTGTGGAAACTTTCAATTTCCACCGCCAGTGTATAGGATAATAATCCTCAATTGAATGGTGAATATTTGATATATTGTTCGTGTATAAAAATTACACAAGCATGTCTAATTTCAAGCAAAAATCTAAAATAAAAAAATTTAACCCTAAAACTCTAACCCCAAACCTAAACCGTAAACCTTAAATTCTAACAATGAATCCTAACCTCTAAAGCATAAACCCCTAAATAACCCCACTTATAGAAACTTTATTTTCCACCGCCAATGTATATGATAATAATCCTAAATGGACATAAATCCTTTGCCCATTTTCAGTATCCCTTCATATGCCCTAACATTAAAAAAATAAATTTTAAGCCCTAACCCTAAATTCAAAATCTTAAAATATAAACCCTAAAAATACACCATACCCCTATTTCCCTAATGTATAACCCTAAACATTAACATTAAACCTTAACCCTAAACCTATTTTTTAGTATTGGGGCATATAAAGGGGCACCGAAAAGGGGTAGAAGATTTCTATTCATCCTAAATTAGACACAAGTTCTACAATTAAGTTAAAGATCTATATTGAATACACATACGGTGGAAACAAAATGTTTCCACTAACGCCTTGGTTTTTGGGTTTGATTTAAAATTTGGGGTTTAAAGGTTATGTGTTTAAAATTTAGGGTTGTGGTTAGAATGTAGTGTTTAAGATTATAATTTAGGGTTTATAAGTTAAATTATTAGAATTTAGCGTTATATGGCAAGGTGTTTAGGTTAACATATAAACTCTAAATTCTAACCCCTAAACCCTAAATTCTAGCCACAACCTATTAGTTCTAAACTACTAAACCTAAACCTATAAAATCTAACTGTAAACCCTAAAACTAAGAAACTTGTAGAGACATTTTTATTTTCACTGCTTCCTGTATGGAATAATTATCTGTAAGTTAATTCAAATTAGAACAAAAATAAAATAAATTAACTAGAAAACTCTCACACAGTTTTCAAACCTAGATGATCATTATCTCAGAATTCCATCCTTTTTCAACTGTACCAAGATTTTATTGGCAATTCCATAACAAGTTTTACATTTGAATAAACACTGAATTGTTTTAAACCTTAGATTTTATTGGCAATTCCATAACAAGTTATGGGTACATAATGATGCATTAATTCTCTGTTATTATGTGGTTAAAATAGGGATATTGATCCTACAACATTTGGGGAAGTTTTAGAAGCTTCGGACGCTAAATTTCGCATCGGCGAGTGGAGTTTTGCGTAGTCGGTGAGTGAAAACGTGGTTTACAATGTTGAAATGGTTTAAAGGTTATTTTGGGAGTTTAAATTAAGCTTGAAACATTGGTTTAAACTCGGAAGTAAGTATAATGAGATTTCTCCCTCGGTCTTGTTTTGGCGAAATTGGTTTTGTGCACTTGTTTTGGAATTACTTGGTACCTGTTGTTTAAGCATAATTTAAGTATGTTTTATACTAATTTTGATCGTATATTGATGACAGATGCATTTGGAAAATGGTTCATGTAAGTATGAGGGGTTTATGTGTACCGAATACTCTACCACGAGTACTCTAACGGTTGAGGGGTTATATGGAACCGAAAACTCCCGTTAGTGGATTATGCTTCTAACTGATGATTGGGTTGTGATGGTACCTGGTTGCGATTGTACCTTAATTCCGGTTGAGATGGCATGAATTGTTGAGAGGATACTTGTTGAATCCGTATATCCGATGTAATATTTTGGAAAATGGAACTTGGTTTATGATCACTTGAAAGTCAATATAATTGATAATGTATCATGTTGATAGATTATATTGTGAAATGTTGATTTATACATGTTTACTCTTTGGCCTTGCATATGGGTAGTTATGCATGGAAAATCTTAAATTGAGGGTTAGCAAATGGGAATTTGTTGTTGATCCATGATTAATGTTTCATATGGTTTAATATGATGGTTTTTGGAAATGTTAAGTGCATGGTTTTCAAAGCATGATATTTTGGAAGATGATTGAAATGGTTATTTCAATGTGTTTTGGAAAATTGGTTTTAATTGCACTGACAATGTTTGTGTTTTGAGTGCTCCTCACTAAGCCTTGTGTGCTTACGCTCTCTTTTTCCATCAATGCAGAAAATTAAAGGTTGTAGGCAGCGAGCAAACGAAGGAAATCCAAAGAGTTCGGCTATTTGAATGTGTGGTTTCAAACTAGACTAATAGTAATAAAGGCAATGGAGTTCATTGTTGTTTTGGGAGGGTTTATGCTAAACTCCATGTTTAAGCAAGTTTGATATGTTGTTTTGGTGTTGTAATTGACCTTTTATGGTTGGTCATTGCTTGGATTTAAGTTTCATGTGATGGTTGGCTTGGTTTAAGCATGATACCTTGAATTGATCTTGATTCTGTGATGTTTCGACATGGATCGATCCTTTATATGTTTGTGGTTATGATTGAAGCAAGATAGGCTGTGTATAAATCCATAAAAGTATGAAAAACTAGCAAGAGTAGACATTTCAGGTCCAAGTGTATCGCTACGCTTGTCCTTGTACCGATACTAGTAAGTGTATTTTGAGACTAGGTTTCAGTACGCGGGGACATGTACCGGTACGGTCTTTGCATTTTGGGCATATCGTATCTGTAACCCCCTCGTCCCGGTCTGGCCGGATGACCGGTCCGAGTGAGCTACACGGGGAAAACCGAGTGAAAACTCCCTAAGGAACTCTCCCTCGGTTAGCAACCCTATATTTTTTTTTCATTTTAATCTTGTCTAGATGAAAATTACATCCTAAGTGATCATACAGCGGAACGGTATTTGCAAAGCAGTCAAACGAACCCAAACTAACATTTAAAAGCCCATTCTTAAAGTTAAACTGCAGGCGGTATCGATACCCTTAGGGGGGTATCGATACCCCTTGACTAGGTCAACAGGGTTTGGTCAACCTGAGGAGACAGTATCGATACCTCCCTCAAAGGTATCGATACCCTTTCCAAGAGTTGACTTCCCACGGTCAAAGATAAGACAACGGTATCGATACCCTCGAGGCCGGTATCGATACCGAAATCGACAGTGGCTCCAGTGGCCAAAAAGGTATCGATACTCTCCCTCGAGTATCGATAAACGAGGCCTGAAACCAAAGGGCAGTATCGATACCAAACCAACGGTATCGATACCCCAGCTACGAATCTGCAGGTTTGAGCTGATTTAGAGCACAAGGAGGCCCCTAAATCCCTCTAACACTTCAACCAACACACTAACATCAATCCTAAGGCAAAATCAAACATATAAGCAGGCTCTAACATGAAATCGATGGCACAATCCATCACAAGATGATACACAAATCATGCAATCAACTTAGCATCCAAACATAAGCAAGGCATACATACTTGGCATTCCAACAAAGGCAATTAGGCATACAAGTCATACATGGATCTCAAGGGTCTTAAAAGGCATAAGGTAAGCATACGAGATTTGACCCTCTCTAACAAGGCAACCTAAACACCAATAGACATTCCAACACACGCAACATCCATCATAGCATATCATGCATTACAAACCACAACTAATTCAAACATCGCATTAGGCTTTAACAACAATAAACCAACACATAGGAGTCTAGATACAAGCTCCTAAGACACGTGGCATTTCCCATTGCTAGACTATTACATTACTTAATCAAATCATACTTGAGCAAACTACCACACGCTTGGACGCCCTCATCTTGCTCCTTGCTAACTCCAAGCTAAAGATCTGCATTGTCGGAAAAAGGAGAGCGTAAGCATAAAGCTTAGTGAGCGGAGCTCTAAAACATAACTACGACAATGCTGGGTTCAAAGCTTTCTTTAAACTAAAGGTCAACACATACAAATCATCCTACAACCTAATCCTTCTACTAACATACAAGTTCAACCAAAGGTCATCAACATAGGCATTTGTCATGGCATTACAGTTCATGGTATGCATAAAGGCATGATCCTAAATTAGGGCAAAACCATAGGAGGAAAGATATAGTGAGATACACATGAACAACACATGGTATGCACAAGCATAACCAAACACACACGGTGGGACTACACATCACCGTTTCGACTAGTAGTTTTCCAATGGGACTACACATCAAAGTACTCTTCTACTAGTCACTACCGGTGGGACTACACATCACCGGAGTCTTATACCACTTGCTACCGGCGGGACTACACTTCACCGGAGCAACGACAACCATCACGTGAGGTTCGACACCAACCATGCAACACGATGCACAATTACTACCATACGACATGTACTCACTATATCATGCACAACCAAAACAAGATGTAACAAAATCCACAATTAGTATCACTTACTACTTGGAATCTTACCGATTACAAATGGTCTTACTCACCATTTTCGTGCACAACTTGCACCAACTTGCTCACACCTTACAAGGCATATCAACAACATCATTAATACCATCATACATGATCAACGATATAATATTAAGCAATCATACTTCTTTCTAAATTATTTAAATTTCATGCTTGACAAAACATCACCACAAGTAATGAAAACAAATGGAAAAGAAAGGGAATTTAAAGAGGCAATTCACAACATCTTACTCTTGAGTTTAAATCATTTTCAAGGCCAAAACTAAACCACTTCCAAAATCACCTTTGAACCAAAACTATTCTTGAAAACCATTTCCACATCCACGTACTCGAACCAACCTTAGGAAATCAAATTAAAACATTAACCACTCACCTAAGCTTCCAAGCTCCAAGCCAAGCAAGCAACCACTCTCACAAACCCGGATTTCTTCCCGAAGCTTCTCCAACACCAATCTCCGCTATTCAAACAACCTCAAACACATTTCAAACAATTCCAAATCAGCCCAACATCAAAAGACCAACCCGGAATACGATTCAATCACAATTTACCATGTCGCAAGCTATGAACAATTCCCATTTTTAACCAATTCGGACAGTCCCAAAACCATGCCCAAAAACCATGTTCCCAACCTCCATTACATCCACAATCGATCCCAATTCAACCCCTATCCATAGTACTAACAATAGCCTATCAAAACTCACCTAAAACAACCCCCAAAACTCACCCAAAACCCTCCAAAAACCTCATGTTTACCCAAATCCGAAAATTGCTTTAAACCATTCAAAATTCACATATGTGGTACCATTTAGCTCCTAGACTTCATAACTAACAACATTCAATCAAAACATTAAGCTTAACAACATAAAGTTACCATTTTTAATCAAAATTTCCAAAAACTCCATTTTCCAAAACCTTAACGAAAATGAAAACTAAGAGTACTTTTGAAGAGGGGATGTTGAGGAGAAGTCAAAAATGGTGTTACCTTCCGAAAATGGGTTGAAATGGAGGAGCTATGTGATGGAATAGTGATTGGGTAGAGAGAGAGCTCTTTGGTCGTTCAAATGTTGGAGAGTGGAGGAAGAAGACAATGGTTTTTCTTTTAATAAAATGGGGTTTTAAAAGATGTCCTCAAAATTACAGAAATGCCATTAATGAATGGCCATTTCATCTATTTTGTAAAATCCTTGGAATTTAAGTTTCATTTCAATTTAGCCCATCAACAATTGTTGGCTCTTGAAACCCGAAACTTAAAAGACTTATTTTAATTATAGAACCGAACCCGAATTATTAAAACATTATTTTCACCCGACCCCTAAACCCGGGTGTTACAACTCTCCCCTACTTAAGGAAATTTCGTCCCCGAAATTTATCAGACAGGAAGAGTCACTGACACAAGCTCCTCCACACTTTCTCTCACCACAACATACCCACCAACTCGGTAGACTCACCACACAACATTAGCTAACTGATGCCAAGATCTCAACGGGTCCTCCAATGCATGACCATTTTAAAGTCAACTCAATCTTTTCAACAACATAACACGGAACAAAACTAGCTCACACTTTTGAATCATAGATACACAGAACACATCACAAACCCCTTTCTAACTCTGATGGTAACTGCAACCATAAACAATAGAACTAGCTCGATTCACAATCTCATACAATACTGCTTGAACACTTGACTCATAACCTTCTCTGACTGATCCTCTGTCTTCATCAATTAACCAACACTACGCAGACGTCTTCAAAAATCTAGCAGAAAACTCGAATCTCTACTGGCCACTATCAAACACAAGACATTGTACAAATCACGCTCTTGCTAAGGTACAACTCTGCCATCTTACACAAGGTACAAGTAACTTGAGCATGTATAAAATGAGCACACTCGATGTAACTATCATTGTTTACTCGGCTAAACTCTCTCGTGAGAAATCAAAGGCGAACCGGACACAAAGTCCCTCAAATCTATTTCCCACTTTCATTACGAATCTCCCACAGATGTAACAAACTAGAAGAAACTGATGCTCGATATTGACACACAGGCAACTATACACTTACTCGCATACTGAACCACGTCATTCATCAATTCAACCCAGAAGTACTCATCTTCGACCCACAATACCTCTTCATACTATTCTGATGCCATACAAATAAACTGTCATATGCTTCGGCCAACACAATACGTCTCAAAACACTATGTCAATCGGTACAACATTTCTGTCTCTAACAATACAAATTCTACCATCTCTGAACTGTACTCTGAAGGTTTTCTTTCTGATATGCCTTGCACGTGAGGTGCCAAGGATCTATCTTGCAACTGTTTCTCTTCAAACATTCTGACTCTATGTAGGTTCAACCTGAAACGCGGCAATTACAACTCGCAACTCAACTACTAATCTAACAAGAAATACGGCTCGGAACATCGGTTACTACATTAACTCTCTTCGGATGGTACTCAATCTTGATATCACAGTCTCCAAGAAATTCCAACTACTCATGTTGTTCGAGTTACAACCATTCCCAAGTCTTCAAATATTTCAAGCTCTAATGATACGTACATATACACTGCGCATTTCTTACTATACAAGCTTGTCTCCAAGTCCTCGAAGCAATTACAACTGTAGTTAACTCTATGTCTCATATCGGATAACTCTTCTCACGGTCTTTCAACTGTCTCAATGAATAGGTCACAATCTTCTGCCTTGCATAAGCACACAACCTAACTCTACGTGTAACACATCACTATGGCTCGCAACTCTTTCTCTGATATAAGCTGATTCAAGGTCGAAGCTCTCTTCAAAGTTTCTTCCGGTTTCTCAAGGGCTCATTGTCTCGCATCTGACCACACAACTGAACGTTCTTCTATAGCAACTTGTCAAAGGAACATCTATCTTCAAAAGATCATTTACGAGCCTACGATTGTAACAGTGCTAGACCTAGGAACTATAGATACATGTCACAGTCTTCAAACTTCTTCCGACTCACATCTTCTTCTGACTACTTGGGATTTACTCTAATACACTCGGCTAATCTACATGTCTTAGGAGGACATCTTCCTCGACTCGGAGTCCACACTTGCTCAACTTAGCATACAACTGATTTTCTAATAGAATCTACAACTCTACTTCAAGGCTTGTCATGGTCTTCTTCGATACGTGAATACACCCGTGTGTCATCTACAAGAGCTACTACAAACTGATCAAGGACTTAGGAAAACATTCTGCTCAACATCTCTATAAAAGTAGCTAACACACCAGTCAAACAAAATGGCATAACCCAAAACTCAAAGTGTCCACATCTGCCCTAAAAGCTGTCTTCGGTACTTCAACTTCTCTCACTTTCAACTGGTAATAATCGGATCTCAAATTAATCTTCAAATAAACTGAAGCACACACTAACTGACCAACAAACCACTGACACTCGAAAACGGATACTAATTATTCATTGTCACTTGTTTCAACTGTCTGAATTCTAAACACATTCTCGTACTGTCACTCTTTCTTCTTCACAATTTGTACTGTCACACTCTAAGATGACGTACTAGGCTTAACGAGTCTAAGGTCTAACAAACCTCAAAGTTGGTTCTTCAACATTCTCAATTCCTTCGGAAACCATAAGATACAGAGCAAACTAGAACGGGAGCAAACTCAGAGACGGTCTCGAAAACAAACTCTCCTTCCCTAACAAGAGACAGACCAGGCAATTCTTCCAACACCTCTAGGATAAACACAACCTATTCCAACATTATGTGGTCTAATCCTCATTCAAAAATCACATCTATAACGTTTGCTAGGCAAGCCTGTCAACCAAAGTCAATCAATCTTTGACTTCTAAAGTTGGATTTAACATTCGATACAAAACCCACATTCCTACCTACCATTACAATCTCATAGTCATCCGTAAACTTTAAGGAATCTTTCAATGTCTCAAAGTCTACCCTAACTCTATGTTCTTCAAACCAATCCATGCACAGCTTCACATCAGAACCGTAAGAAGCAATTCCATCGCATCAACTGAAAACACGTGCCACTGAATCGTCAACGAACACCCCTTGTACATCTTTCTGACCACGACTGTATCCCCGAAGGAGCTAGCAACACCAACACCTACCCCTAGTGCCCCACAAGGTAGATTCAACAACTTCGTATGTTCACTCAAAACACACGGACGCGTAGATCCAGAATCAATCAGAACAACAAGCCCAATGACTGTGTCGAGGAATTACTTGCTACAACATCGACATCATTCCGAAGCCAACTCTTAAGTCTTCACTTCTATTACCATATCATATCAAGATTGGTCACATTGTTCTCCCTCAACAGAAACCAGCTCATATGCATGTTGACCCAAACAGACAAACTGCACTCCAACTCTGGTACGATCATACTGCCCTGAACTAAAGCGACGAACTCTCTCATCGTTCACATCTTCCAAAACCTCAGATTCACAATTACCAGCCCTAGGCCCACGCCTCGGCCTCCAACTCACCAAAGACAACAATACAATACTAAACAAAACACACAAACAAGAATATTTAGGGTTAGCAAGAGCAAGGGTCCAAGGTGCTCAAGTATATTCCTTTACAAAAATCTTTTCAAATAAGTAATAGTAGCAATGGGAACTCGACACTACGCTTCAACACAAGCATCATGCTAACACATGCTCTCAAACACCGTACTAACAAGCAAACATTAAGCATACATGGTAAAACATTCACCGAGACATAACAACAACACAGCACATCAAACTTACCTCACTTACCTACCCGAGGTCTCGGAAACCTCAGGCTCTGATACCAATAAATGTAACCCCCTCGTCCCGGTCTGGCCGGATGACCGGTCCGAGTGAGCTACACGGGGAAAACCGAGTGAAAACTCCCTAAGGAACTCTCCCTCGGTTAGCAACCCTATATTTTTTTTTTCATTTTAATCTTGTCTAGATGAAAATTACATCCTAAGTGATCATACAGCGGAACGGTATTTGCAAAGCAGTCAAACGAACCCAAACTAACATTTAAAAGCCCATTCTTAAAGTTAAACTGCAGGCGGTATCGATACCCTTAGGGGGGGTATCGATACCCCTTGACTAGGTCAACAGGGTTTGGTCAACCTGAGGAGACAGTATCGATACCTCCCTCAAAGGTATCGATACCCTTTCCAAGAGTTGACTTCCCACGGTCAAAGATAAGACAACGGTATCGATACCCTCGAGGCCGGTATCGATACCGAAATCGACAGTGGCTCCAGTGGCCAAAAAGGTATCGATGCTCTCCCTCGAGTATCGATACACGAGGCCTGAAACCAAAGGGCAGTATCGATACCAAACCAACGGTATCGATACCCCAGCTACGAATCTGCAGGTTTGAGCTGATTTAGAGCACAAGGAGGCCCCTAAATCCCTCTAACACTTCAACCAACACACTAACATCAATCCTAAGGCAAAATGAAACATATAAGCATGCTCTAACATGAAATCGATGGCACAATCCATCACAAGATGATACACAAATCATGCAATCAACTTAGCATCCAAACATAAGCAAGGCATACATACTTGGCATTCCAACAAAGGCAATTAGGCATACAAGTCATACATGGATCTCAAGGGTCTTAAAAGGCATAAGGTAAGCATACGAGATTTGACCCTCTCTAACAAGGCAACCTAAACACCAATAGACATTCCAACACACGCAACATCCATCATAGCATATCATGCATTACAAACCACAACTAATTCAAACATCGCATTAGGCTTTAACAACAATAAACCAACACATAGGAGTCTAGATACAAGCTCCTAAGACACGTGGCATTTCCCATTGCTAGACTATTACATTACTTAATCAAATCATACTTGAGCAAACTACCACACGCTTGGACGCCCTCATCTTGCTCCTTGCTAACTCCAAGCTAAAGATCTGCATTGTCGGAAAAAGGAGAGCGTAAGCATAAAGCTTAGTGAGCGGAGCTCTAAAACATAACTACGACAATGCAGGGTTCAAAGCTTTCTTTAAACTAAAGGTCAACACATACAAATCATCCTACAACCTAATCCTTCTACTAACATACAAGTTCAACCAAAGGTCATCAACATAGGCATTTGTCATGGCATTACAGTTCATGGTATGCATAAAGGCATGATCCTAAATTAGGGCAAAACCATAGGAGGAAAGATATAGTGAGATACACATGAACAACACATGGTATGCACAAGCATAACCAAACACACACGGTGGGACTACACATCACCGTTTCGACTAGTAGTTTTCCAATGGGACTACACATCAAAGTACTCTTCTACTAGTCACTACCGGTGGGACTACACATCACCGGAGTCTTATACCACTTGCTACCGGCGGGACTACACTTCACCGGAGCAACGACAACCATCACGTGAGGTTCGACACCAACCATGCAACACGATGCACAATTACTACCATACGACATGTACTCACTATATCATGCACAACCAAAACAAGATGTAACAAAATCCACAATTAGTATCACTTACTACTTGGAATCTTACCGATTACAAATGGTCTTACTCACCATTTTCGTGCACAACTTGCACCAACTTACTCACACCTTACAAGGCATATCAACAACATCATTAATACCATCATACATGATCAACGATATAATATTAAGCAATCGTACTTCTTTCTAAATTATTTAAATTTCATGCTTGACAAAACATCACCACAAGTAATGAAAACAAATGGAAAAGAAAGGGAATTTAAAGAGGCAATTCACAACATCTTACTCTTGAGTTTAAATCATTTTCAAGGCCAAAACTAAACCACTTCCAAAATCACCTTTGAACCAAAACTATTCTTGAAAACCATTTCCACATCCACGTACTCGAACCAACCTTAGGAAATCAAATTAAAACATTAACCACTCACCTAAGCTTCCAAGCTCCAAGCCAAGCAAGCAACCACTCTCACAAACCCGGATTTCTTCCCGAAGCTTCTCCAACACCAATCTCCGCTATTCAAACAACCTCAAACACATTTCAAACAATTCCAAATCAGCCCAACATCAAAAGACCAACCCGGAATACGATTCAATCACAATTTACCATGTCGCAAGCTATGAACAATTCCCATTTTTAACCAATTCGGATAGTCCCAAAACCATGCCCAAAAACCATGTTCCCAACCTCCATTACATCCACAATCGATCCCAATTCAACCCTATCCATAGTACTAACAATAGCCTATCAAAACTCACCTAAAACAACCCCCAAAACTCACCCAAAACCCTCCAAAAACCTCATGTTTACCCAAATCCGAAAATTGCTTTAAACCATTCAAAATTCACATATGTGGTACCATTTAGCTCCTAGACTTCATAACTAACAACATTCAATCAAAACATTAAGCTTAACAACATAAAGTTACCATTTTTAATCAAAATTTCCAAAAACTCCATTTTCCAAAACCTTAACGAAAATGAAAACTAAGAGTACTTTTGAAGAGAGGATGTTGAGGAGAAGTCAAAAATGGTGTTACCTTCCGAAAATGGGTTGAAATGGAGGAGCTATGTGATGGAATAGTGATTGGGTAGAGAGAGAGCTCTTTGGTCGTTCAAATGTTAGAGAGTGGAGGAAGAAGGCAATGGTTTTTCTTTTAATAAAATGGGGTTTTAAAAGATGTCCTCAAAATTACAGAAATGCCATTAATGAATGGCCATTTCATCTATTTTGTAAAATCCTTGGAATTTAAGTTTCATTTCAATTTAGCCCATCAACAATTGTTGGCTCTTGAAACCCGAAACTTAAAAGACTTATTTTAATTATAGAACCGAACCCGAATTATTAAAACATTATTTTCACCCGACCCCTAAACCCGGGTGTTACAGTATCGGTATTGGGGAAGGTGCATCAGTACGATTTTGAGCAGCTGGAATATAAGTTTTGGAATTGTAAAAGTGTATCGATACACCTGCTCGTGTAATGATACGAGCATCAATTATTTCAGTTTAAGTGATTCCTAAGGTTTTTGATTCTTACATATTAGTCCCTGGTTTTTGTGAATACAATTGTGTGAGTATGGATGATCGTTTTGAGTTGAAATTTGACACGTGAGCATGAAACCTGACTAGTTAAGTATTGGTAACTTCAAACTATATTGGATTTAGATCATGTTAATGATGTATTTAATTGTCTATAAAGATTGAATTGTAATAAGAATCCTGAAACTAATTGGATTGCTGATTTTCAAGGTTGCGAATAGTTAGATTTTGAGGTGTTTTTGGTGTTAAAGGGTTGTTGAAAGTATAAGGTGGTTATATAAGTGTTTTTGGATGTTAATTGATGTTGTTAAGGTGTTCGAATTGATAGTATGTGGCTGGGTTTTGTTTAGGTTATGTTTTGGGGTGTTTTTTGTGGTTTTTGGAAGGCGAATTATGAATTTTAGTGAGGAAAAGTTGGGGAGTTGTATTGCTGGGATTATAGGTGCATAATGATGCATTAATCCTCTGTTATTATGTGGTTAAAATAGGGGTTATTGATCCTACAACGTTTGGGGAAATTCTAGAAGCTTCGGACGCTAAATTTCGCATCGGTGAGTGGAGTTTTGCGTAGTCGATGAGTGAGAACATGGTTGTAACACCCCAATTTTTCCCCAACTTGGAAAATTCAAAATTTGAAATTCCTAATTCAGAAACCCTAGAATTTGGGTGATTTTCATTCTAAAACCCTAATTTGAGTATGAGGACGAAATAAAGTAAATTCAGAATTGTATGGCTTAATTTAGAAATTTTGGGGTTTATTTTGTAATATGGGTAAAGTTTTGATGCTTTTACGTAAACCCTAAAAAGCTTAATGACCTAGTGTGTAATTTACCCAAAAGATTAGGGTATTTAAGCTTATTTATCAGCCTAAATCACCCGTGAAGTTCCCATTTCGTTTGATGCAGCCGCACCCGCACCCCTCTCCCATTTACTCTCGATTTTCTCCCTCAATCCCTCTTTCTTTGTTTTCCGAGGAAGCTCCGATGACCGCCATGCCACTGTCCATTTTGTACGTCATCACTATCAGCTTGCTCGTCTTCTCATTGCGAACAAACCCCAACCTTTGGATCGTTCTTGCCGGCCGTCGTTTTTTAGAGGACGGTGAGAAACCGTTTTGTTAGTCCTTCGTGCCACCGTTCGTCGTCGCCTCCTCCTCCGCTCGTCAATATGTGGGTAAGTTGTAAACCCATATCTTGGTTAAATCAATGTTTTAAGTTGTGGGTTTTGGATTGACTTTGAATTTTGCTTGTGTTGGCCGAAAATTACTCTTGTGGTTGTTGCTCGTTGGGATTGTATCACTGTCGTTGTTTGGTCGTGTCGCCGTACTTGTCTAGATCTGCCACCGTTGTTGTTTTATCGTGCCGCCACCCCTACATTGGTTCATTCGCACCATCAAGGGTTCATGAACCCTAATTTTTGTTGCAACATTAAGTTATGGTTTGGGCATGTTATGTGTAAACTAATCAGAAGAGAACCAAACCACGTACCTTAGCTCTATTCTGTTAACCTCATGTGTAAAATGGAATTGAACTGAATCGGTTTTCCTTGTTAATTTGAACCAGATAGATGAACTGAATCATAGAACCAGACCCATGTTCATGATTTGAACCAGTGTGAGAACCAAATCGTTTGAATTGGATCGGACTGTTGACTAGTGAACCGAACCGAACTTAACTTCATACCAATTTGACTCTTGGACCTATTTTGACCGCACCGTTTGACCTTTGACCAGTTTGACCAATCCGAGTTGAGCAGTTTGACCGTTGACCAACAAGTCAATGTTTGACTTTGACTTTATGTTAGAGTTGACTATGACTGAGTTGACTATTGACCCATTTTGACCAAAGTTGAATGTTGACCAGTTTGACTAGTTGACTTTAACAAGAGTTGACCAAGAGTTGACTTTTTCTAAGAACCTTCATCTTGACCTTTTTTGACATCCTGAGTCCAAATTCGCTACTCGTTTTATCAAATTTAAACATGAGAGCTTCGTTTTACTAATTACAATTAAATGTACTTAGTAATTTCAGATAAATTGAATAACGGATTGACCTGAGTTATTCTCGTATTCAGGTATCGACTCTAAGGCCGACGAGTTATCGCATTCTGTTCAGTTCAAAAGTGCACGTTCTTCGAGACCTTTTCGTTCTGATTCAGCTAGATCTGAGCATGAGACGCGTTCTTCTCGGCATTAGAGCTACTGTTGTTAAAGGTGTGTCTCTTCTTGTGCTATAAACTTGTGTTTTCTTTGGTTCTATAAATGAATGTTTGTATACATTTTGTGTGCATTATTCTGTTGTGATTGGTGAAAATTTTTAGGCATCATGCATAACATGTCATATTGTAATTTAATTGAAAAATCAGATTTATCGAACTACGAGATATCATATTTTCAAGATTGTCAAACATCAAATTTATAGATTTATGCAACTTGAATTTTTATCAATTCAAGTTTCGGATAAGACTCAGATTTTAAAACCAGCATCACATCATTGTGTATACATGGATCGGGATTTGTGTTCGGGGAAGTTCAGTGGTTTCACCCTTCGTGCTGAATTCTGCTTCGGATCAGTGGCTCCACCCTTCGGGCTGAGTTCCACTTCGGATGGTGACGATGGAGAGAGTAGGTTATGGGGAACCTTACTCTTCGAGCAGTGTATTAGAGTCTAGGTATTGAGTCTTCATGAGCATCAGACATCATATCATTGTGATTTAGATTTAATGTGTTTTCAAAGATTTTATCAGAAAAAAAAATAATATTTTGCTTTGTGATTGTTTGCACTTTAGAGACATACTAAGATCTTTAGCTTACACCTCAATAGTTTCTTTTAGATACTTAAACTCTCTTAGGCGACTCGGTACATAGAGCATCTCGCTTTTCTTCATATATTTTATCATTCAGTATGAACTCTTTTGACTACTTTGGATTTCTGTTTTAACATTGTTTGGGATATTTTTGTAATATGGACATTGGGACTGTCTATAATTTAGGATTTATTGGATGCATGCCTTTACGAATTTGTTTTCAGATATTTTAATTATTATCGGAACATCGTTTAAAAGATTGTGTTTTATTTTAATCGGAGTATTTACTGAGTTTTACTTATTTAATTGATTCTTTTGAATTACAAAATATTTTGACCTAAATTGTTTCTTGAGGGACAAGTTTTTCAATCGCTATTTCCTAGATTCGGCCCATTTCTTTTGGGCCGGGTTTAGGGGGTTTCAGTGGTTTAAAGCGTTGAAATGATTTAAAGGTTATTTTGGGAGTTTAAATTAAGCTTGAAACGCTGGTCTAAACTCGGAAGTAAGTATAATGAGATTTCTCCCTCGGTCTTGTTTAAACTGGTTTTGTGCACTTGTTTTTGGAATTACTTGGTACCCACTGTTTAAGCATGATATAAGTATGTTTTATACTAATTTTGATCGTATATTGATGACGAATGCACTTGGGAAATGGTTCATGTAAGTATGAGGGTTTTATGTATACTGAATACCCCACCACGAGTACCCTAACGGCTGAGGGGTTATATGGTACCGAAATCTCCCGTTAGTGGATTATGCTTCTAACCGATGATTGGGTTGTGATAGTACCCGATTGCGATTGTACCTTAATTCCGGTTGAGATGGCATGAATTGCTGAGAGGACACTTGTTGAATTCGTGTATCCGATGTAATATTTTGGAAAGTGGAACTTGGTTTATGATCACTTGAAAGCCAATATAATAGATAATGTATCATGTTGATGGATTATGTTGTATAATGTTGATTTATACATGTTTTCTCTTTGGCCTTGCATATGGGTAGTTATGCATGGGAAAGCTTAAATTGAGGGTTTGCAAATGGGAATTTTTTGTTGATCCATGATAGATGTTTCATATGGTTTAATATGCTGGTTTTCAGAAATGTTAAGTGCATGGTTTTCAAGGCATGATATTTTGGAAGATGATTGAAATGGTGTTCGTGCTTTGAGTGCTCATCACTAAGCATTGTGTGCTTACGCTCTCTTTGTCCATCAATGCAGAGAATTAAAGGTTGGAGGCAGCGAGCAAACGAAGGAAATCCAAGGACTTCGGCTATTTGAAAGTGTGGTTTCAAACTAGACTAGTAGTAATAAAGAAAATGGGGTTCATTGTTGTTTTGGGAGGGTTTATGCTAAACTCCATGTTTAAGCAAGTTTGATATGTTGTTTTGGTGTTATAATTGACCTTTCATGTTTGGTCATTGCTTGGATTTAAGTTTCATGTGATGGTTGGCTTGGTTTAAGCATTATGCCTTAAATTGATCTTGATTCTGTGATGTTTCGACATGGATCGATCCTTTATATGTTTGTGGTTATGATTGAAGCATGATAGGTTGTGTATGAATCCAAAAAAGTATGAAAACTAGCAAAAGTAGACATTTCAGGTCCAGACGTATCGGTACGCGTGTTCTTGTACCGATACGAATAAGTGTATTTTGAGACTAGGTTTCAGTACGCGGGGACATGTACCGGTACGGTCTTTGCATTTTGAGCATAGCGTAACGATATTGGGGAAGGTGTATCGGTACGATTTTGAGCTACTTGAATATGAATTTTGGAATTGTAAAAGTGTACCGATACACCTGCTCGTGTAATTATACGGGCATCCATTATTTCAGTTTAAGTGATTCATAAGGTTTCTGATTCTTACATATTAGTCCCTGATTTTTGTGAATACAATTGTGTGAGTATGGATGATCGTTTTGTGTTGAAAATCGACACGTGAGAATGAAACCTGGCTAATTAAGTATTGGTAACTTCAAACTTGATAAAGTCCTTGTAATTCTCCACGTTTGCAAATTGGTCCCTTATCTATAACTTTGTGCAATCGGTTGCCTTTTTTACGCTCGTTTCAATTGAGTTTTCACCTGCTGCCAGCATGTTCACCATAGGTTAATAATTTGAATCCAGAAAAGATAAATAAAAAATGTGGACGTAATTTGAGTAATCTTTTTATGGGTTTGTTTTGCCAAACACATTGTAGTTCACTCGGTTCGATCGGGCGGCTAGGCCGGGTCGAGGTGGTTACAGCTTTTTGTATCAAAGCCAGGTTTGCGATAATTGAGATGTTGTTGTCGGTTGAATATTATTGTTTGCTATGTAAGGTGATTGTTATATGGACGTTGATTGTTATTGCCTTAGTTTTAGGGTTTAAGGCCTTAGTTTGGGGTGTATGTTTAGGGGTTTAGAATTTAGGGATAGTTGTTAGAATTTAGGGTTTAGGTTTAGAATTTAGGGTTTAGAGGTTGAGATTTTATTTTTAGGGTAATATGGTTAGTATGTAAGTTTTACCTTCTAAACCCTAAATTATAACCCTAAACTCTAATTTATAACCATTATCCCTAAATTTTAAACCCCTAAACCTTATACCATAAACTAAGACCTTAAACCCTAAAACAAAAAGAGCTTGTGGAAACTTTCAGTTTCCACCGCCAGTGTATAGGATAATAATCCTAAATTAAATAGTGAATATTTGATATATTGTTCGTGTATAAAAATTACACAAGCATGTCTATTTTCAAGCAAAAATCTAAAATAAAAAATTATAACCCTAAAACTCTAACCCCAAACCTAAACTATAAACCTTAAATTCTAACAATGAATCCTAACCTCTAAAGCATAAACCCTTAAATAACCCCACTTATAGAAACTTTATTTTACACCGCCAATGTATATGATAATAATCTTAAATGGACATAAATCCTTTGCCCACTTTCGGTGTCCCTTCTTATGCCCCAACATTAAAATAAATAAATTTTAAGCCCTAACCCTAAATTCAAAATCTTAAAATATAAACCCTAAAAGTACAATGTATCCCTATTTCCCTAGTCTACAACCGTAAACACTAGCATTAAACCTTAACCCTAAACATTTTTTTAGTATTGGGGCATATAAAGGGGCACCGAAAAGAGGTAGAAGATTTATATTCATCCTAAATTAGACACAAGTTCTACAATTAAGTTAAAGATCTATATTGAATACACATACGGTGGAAACAAAATGTTTCCACTAACGCCTTGGTTTTTGGGTTTGATTTAAAATTTGGGGTTTAAAGGTTATGTGTTTAAAATTTAGGGTTGTGGTTAGAATGTAGGGTTTAAGATTATAATTTAGGGTTTATAAGTTAAATTTTTAGAATTTAGCGTTATATGGCAAGGTGTTTAGGTTAACATATTAACCCTAAATTCTAATCACAACCTATTAGTTCTAAACTACTAAACCTAAACCTATAAAATCTAACTGTAAACCCTAAAACTAAGAAACTTGTAGAGACATTTTTATTTTCACTGCTTCCTGTATGGAATAATTATCTGTAAGTTAATTCAAATTAGAACAAAAATAAAATAAATTAACTAGAAAACTCTCACACAGTTTTCAAACCTAGATGATCATTATCTCAGAATTCCATCCTTTTTCAACTGTACCAAGATTTTATTGGCAATTCCATAACAAGTTTTACATTTGAATACACACTGAATTGTTTTAAACCTTAGAAATTTGGGGAAACTAATGAAAAAATATTTCAAATATGATAATAAAATCAAATAATATCCACATCAGAAGCCATTTTGACGACGACAACCAACTCTATAGGCATCAGATTTGTTAGTAGAGAGAAAGATGAGAATGTAGAGCAATTCTTAAACATAGAGGGGGAAATACTGAAATTTGCAGAGAATAAATCTGATATTTTTATTACTACTAAATTTAGTTTGATCATATAGGAGCTTTACAAGTACTAATTAAAGGCGTATGCAGAGTCTTCTTCTTATTCGAGTTTTTCATCCGCCTCATCTTCTTTTCTATCTTTTTATGAATCTTGCAGTCCGTCTGTGCTATGTATCTCACACGAGCTCTTTCAACCTCTGCCTCTGGCTTCGATTTTGTTCGAGGAATCACCGCATATGCACGCGGTACTGCTTCAGGCACGGATACTCCACTCCTTGCTGATGAACTTGATTGCTTGGGACGAAACTCCAAATCTAAGTCAGCCTCCACCAATTGCATTGTTGACTGCTTCTTCACTGGTGGTGATGCCTTGTTGAAAGGAATCACAGCCTTTTCTTCTGATTTTCTCAGGTCTGAAAAACTCGTACCCTTGTGGAATATGATTCGACTCCAGTTCTCGATCAAATCCTTTGCAAGTTGTCTGTTGGCGGTGATTTCCTCATCTGATTTTGATAGAAACATGATGACTTTACCAAGGCCACTCTTCTTCAACTGCTCCCTTCGATATTCATTGCTTATATCAATAGGGAAGGGGTGAGTTAAGATATTCAAAAGGGAAGCTCGAAGGGTGGTGTTGGGCAAGCTTCCATCGGGTAGTGGTTCGAGCCAAATCTTGAGCAAACTCAAAACCCCACGGTCCAAAAACTCTGGTTGAAGATGTTTCTTGGAGAGAAAATCAGTAAGAAGAGGCAGCATCTGGATCTTTTTAATGGCGGGTTTGTTTTGCCTGTTAAGCTCCATGTCTTCTTCGGCCGCAACCTCCATTAAAGCCATTACTTTCTCAACAAGTAATCCAATGTCTTGAGGATTTTTCTCAGCCGTCTTCTTCCTTCTCTTAACCTTGTCGAACATCGCCTCGATCTCATCATAGTTTATCATATTAGAATTCGAACTGGTTTCTTCAACTTCCTGCTGGTTTTGATCATCAGAGTTGAGCAGCCAACCCCACATCTCCTCTTGATCACTCAGCTTTCTCTTGTTGGCTTTTCTACCGCAATCGTTTCGCACAATCTGTTGTATGATATTGGAATCTTCGGCCATGGATGATTTCTTATTCACCGGTCTTATTCTTCTTGGTTTTGCAACGTCCATCAGCGCTAACACTTTGAATGGCCGGAGAAGAGAACTCTTACTTTGTTCTTACGTTTCAAGCGAATGCTTCAGCCTTCATGCACATACTGTTATTTATATATATGTTTATTAGTTAACCTAATAGGATATGGATTTCATTAGATAAACCTAATAGATTTCTAATTTATAAAATACGCGTGGATAATACATTACGTTAATATTAGGGAATATAAAGATTATTATTATTATTATTATTATTATTATTATTATTATTATTATTATTATTATTATTATTATTATTATTATTATTATTATTATTATTATTACACAAACCCTGATCTTTGATAAAATTTTCACTTATTCTATTGTTCTGAAAAATACTCATTTATCCCCTAAGATTTAATAAAAAAGGAAACTAATCGCTCTATGTAAATGCAAAGACAATTATATTCCTATTGGACAAAAATTCTCTACCCGTTTTCGATGTGTTTTTTATACCCTAATATTAAAAAAATCAAATTTTAATCCCTAACCTTAAATTTTAAATCCTAAACCATAAACCATAAAAAATACATCATATCCCAAAATTCCTAAACTATAATCATAAACCATAACCATAAACTATAAACCTAAGTTTTTAGTATGTGAGCATAAATAGGGACAACGAAAAGGGGCAGATGATTTCTATTCTTCTAGTGTTGGAAGAAGTAACGATAAGCAGAATAGAAATCCTCTACCCATTTTTGATGCCCTATTTATGTCATGCACTAAAAAGTTAGGTTTGTGGTTTAAGGTTAGAGCGGAAGGAATTTGGAGTAGGTGTATTTTTTAAGATTTGAGATTTAGAATTTGATTTTTAGTGTTGGGGCATAAAATGTGGCACCTAAAAGGAACAAGGGATTTTGTCCCGATAAATAGCCCCTCTGGATCGTATAGAAATCCTTTGCCCCTTTTCGGTGCCCCTTTCTATGCGACTATGCCCCCACGTTAAAAACTAGGTTTAGGATTTAGTGTTAATGTTTAAGTTTAATGTTTTTGGGTTAGGGTTTATTGAATTAGGGGTATGATGTATTTTTAGGGTTCATGGTTTATGATTTAGAATTTATGATTGGAACTTAAAATTTAAATTTTTAATCTTAGAATATAAAAAAGTACCGAAAAGGAATAATAAAATTGGCGGTGATAGTTGACCACGACAAACCCCTTCTCATGTGAAGGTGTCTACCGTGGAGGTGGTGCCAATGGTTACCAGGAAGAAAACAGAACTGGTTGAACAAGCTATTCAAGGTAGAAATTGTTCTCATGCAGCGATCACAATTAATGAACAAGGACAAGGAAAATTTAGCAAGGTCGCATCCTCGAAGAATAAGGGCGTCTCTGTAAAAGGCTCGAAGGAAAATAACAAGTGGGATTTAAAGGTGAGGAAGTCTATGGAAACACAACCCATTATGCGCCCGGTGCTACAAGAATGGACGCAGAATGTGTCTCCACAAGTGTGAACCATTGCGGCTCAACTTCCTGGTGGATATGACGGTCGTGCGACAGCTATGGTAATCAATTCTAGGATCTTGAGGTGGTCCGTTTGGGGGAGAATACCATACAAATGCAAGGGGCTCATGCTTTGTCGATAGAGGGGTGAAGCCAGTGGCTTTGTGGTATGGTTTTATTTAATCTTATATTTTGTTTAAATGACTAGCTTTAAGTTTTGGAATTGCAAGGGTGCATGGAGCCCTCCATTTCTCAGGTTTTTCAAATCCTTTACCCGTGAGCACAAGTGTCACATCCTAAGTTTAAAAAAGAAGAAGAAGAATGGTGCTTTCACGAGGGTTTGAACCCTTGACCTAGGGACCATGAGTGCAAGCCTTAACTGTTGGGATAAGGTAGTATTCAGTTATGATCTGCCTCAAACTTCATTTTAAGTTATTCACCTCATTTATATAAAAAAAATAAAGAATGAATCAAAATTTCCCCATGTGTTAATTAAGCCCTTCAAAAGAATACCCAAATCCACCTATTTTCTCGCGACCCATCATCTCCCCCTCTGGCCTTGCGTCGATCTCAGCCACGGTCGGCCTGTGGCGTGCACTGCCACCACCGGCGTGCTCGCCGTCGAGCAGTGAATCTGATGCCACCGGCCACTCTAGATGAGTCACCGACGCTCGTGTTATAGAGGCCCTAGAAGGTTCAGTCGAAACCTAATGGTTTCGTTATAACCTTCCGTTGATCTGCCCGTCTTTGTCGCCGGTGAAAGTCACTGCCATCACCATTGTGATCGTCGTCGAAGCCTGACAGAAACCCCTCAATCCATGCGCCCAACCGCTGCCCCGTTCGCTAGAAATTAGAGGAAGAAATTTCGGTGAACCTAGGTTATATCAAACGGTTCTTCACCGATTACGGCCGTTGTCGACGTCTGTTCGTCCCGCCGCCACTATCGTTCAGTTCCTCGTCCCGAGTCAAGCAAAACCCACCCTTTTACTCGTCCGATTGTCATCGTTTAAGCCGTCGTTAAAGATTCGTCTTTTCCGGCGATTCTCGAAGCTTTAGGGTTAGATCTGGTAAGTTTTAGTTAGTTTTCGACGTTATTTTGATTCTTAGATGTGTAATATAAATCGAGGGCTTGATTATTTGTGTTTTTCCGGCAGAAACGACGCGAAATGGATTTTCCCGTGACTTTCTGGTGACCGTCCAACGATCTTCGATTCTTAAGGGTAAGATCCGGTCCGCGTAAACCAAACCGGTCTGAACCGGCTGGACCGGTTGAACCAGTCAACTTAGTCAAGCCCGTTGACCGACTCGACCCGTTGACCGACCTGACTCGTTGACCGAGTTAACTCAATGAGTCAACTCGCCTGAGTCAACCCAATGAGTCAACTCTCTAAGTCAACCATTGGACCAGTGACGTCAGCGTTGACTTTGACCGCTGACGTCAGCGTTGACTTTGACCAAAAAGTCAACTTTTCCCGAAAAGCCCTATTTTATGTTTTTCGACGTCCTGAGTCCAATTTTGATGCCCGTTTTGAGAAATTCTAACTCGAAAGCCTCCGAATTGGTCTTTGAACTCGAGTTTGCTTATGTGTTTTTTTTAATAATTAATTATGAGCAATGTGATTAAGGATTGAAATTGGAATTTGTGCGATTGAAGGTATTCACAGTTCCTTGTATCCTGGATGTTGAGGACGTCGCATTCGGGTTCGAGAGTGATCGAACGGAGTATCAGGGTCGACCGATATAGCAAGTATTAAAGGTAATACACTACTACCTCTAGTATGCTTTATGAACATGTTGGTATTCGGTAAATGCATGCATAAATATGATGAGGAGTGATGTTAGCTCTGCTTAAGTCAAACCGAATATGAAATTGAGTATGATAACCTAGATAAGATTAAAATGCTCGAACGAGAAAGTTAATAAATGTAAGGATCTGGAGTTCAATAAATAACTAATAAGACAGCTAATCTCCAAATCTGATTATCAGTGTCAAATGATCAAATGTTAAAAATATTCAGATATAAAATTACAAAAATGCCCTTAAAGTATGAGAATGACTAAAATATCCTTGGAATTGGAAGCGATCTAGAAATCTATGCTAGATATGGTAAAACAACATGATTCATCTGAAAACCTCAAAAAAACCTGGAAAGTTATGGTAACAAGATTTGAACCTTCGAGATTGTAAGGTGTTAAGTTTCCTTTAATTTGGAATGAGTCTCTGAATATAAATTTACGGGAAGTTATTTGTACCTCTGAATTAATCAAGCGGCTCGAAATACTGAATTGATTGAAATGACTAAATGTATTAGAAATACTGTTATGGTTAATTAATTGGAAGGGTCGTATCGACCAAAAAGGCTGAAGTATCCTCAGACACCGAGGTTTTCAAATTAACTAGAATGATTGGTAAACATTTGAGTTCTAAAATGAATGAAGTGGATGGAGGTACCGAAATTACTTGAATGGCCGAAACACCCATGGGTACTTAATTGATTGAAATACTGTATATGATTCAATTGACAGAAATGATGGATATCTCGAGCTTCAAAATGATTGAAATACCCCCTTTACTGGAATAAGTAAATTACCTCTGATAAAAATTTGTAAATGCCAATAAAGCTGAAAATGACTAAAATGCCCCTATGGGTTGAAGCATGACTTACGTACGTCAATCACTCCTGATATTAATGTAAGGTTGGAAGTTTTTCCGCACAGAATATAAGTTCGACTACTCCATGGCAAATCTTGTGGTGAAATATGAAAGCAACCGTTCAGATATACGATACAGTTGGATGCATTAGAAGGGTTGGTTAGTACTGCAAGGTTGGAATATGTTAGTTCGAATGGTTTTGGAGGCTCAATAAACTTCTGTAAATCTTAAATATTGTAAATCATAATTTCCTCATTATTGGGCTAAGTTACAAAATCCACTATAATAGTTAAATGACCAAAATGCCCTTATTGGCCAAAGTGATCAAAATAGCCCTGAATGTATATGATATCGTGAGAGATCTTTACATGGAAACCCTTGAATGCTTGGTTGGAAACCTGATGAGCAACTAGAATTTTCCGAGCCACTGTTTAAGCCTTGTTGGTATAAATTACTAAAATGCCCTTGTGTGATAAAATGACTATAATGCCCTTGTAGGCTTAAATGAGTAAATCGCTCATGATATGCCTAAACTCTCAAAGATCTTGATGTATCATCTCCCGAATATCTAGTTTGAACCGTTAGTACAAACCCCTCTTTTAATAGGGGCCTCGTTTTAGAAACCCGTTCAAATGGTCAAAAGTTTAATGTGTTCTCTTCTGTAAATGACAAGTTTTTAGTATAATCATAAACCATAACCATAAACCTTAATCATAAACGATAAACCTAAGTTTTTAGTATGTGAGCATAAATAGGGACAACGAAAAGGGGCAGATGATTTCTATTCTTCTATTGTTGGAAGAAGTAACGATAAGCAGAATAGAAATCCTCTACCCATTTTTGATGCTCTATTTATGTCATGCACTAAAAAGTTAGGTTTGTGGTTTAAGGTTAGAGCGAAAGGAATTTGGAGTAGGTGTATTTTTTAAGATTTGAGATTTAGAATTTGATTTTTTAGTGTTGGGGCATAAAATGTGGCACCTAAAAGGAACAAGGGATTTTGTCCCGATAAATAGCCCCTCTGGATCGTATAGAAATCCTTTGCCCCTTTTCGGTGCCCCTTTCTATGCGACTATGCCCCACGTTAAAAACTAGGTTTAGGATTTAGTGTTAATGTTTAAGTTTAATGTTTTTAGGTTAGGGTTTATTGAATTAGGGGTATGATGTATTTTTAGGGTTCATGGTTTATGATTTAGAATTTAGGATTGGAACTTAAAATTTAAATTTTTAATCTTAGAATATAAAAAAGCACCGAAAAGGGATAATAAAATTTTGTAGAGACATTTTTATTTTCACTGCTTCCTATGCCCCAACATTAAAATAAATAAATCTTTTGCCCACTTTTGGTGTCCCTTCCTATGCCCCAACATTAAAATAAATAAATTTTAAGCCCTAACCCTAAATTCAAGATCTTAAAATATAAACCCTAAAAGTACAATATATCCCTATTTCCCTAGTCTACAACCCTAAACACTAACATTAAACCTTAACCCCAAACATTTTTTTAGTATTGGGGCATATAAAGGGGCATCGAAAAGGGGTAGAAGATTTCTATTCATCCTAAATTAGACACAAGTTCTACAATTAAGTTAAAGATCTATATTGAATACACATACGGTGGAAACAAAATGTTTCCACTAACGCCTTGGTTTTTTGGTTTGATTTAAAATTTGGGGTTTAAAGGTTATGTGTTTAAAATTTAGGGTTGTGGTTAGAATGTAGCGTTTAAGATTATAATTTAGGGTTTATAAGTTAAATTATTAGAATTTAGCGTTATATGGCAAGGTGTTTAGGTTAACATATAAACCCTAAATTCTAACCCCTAAACCCTAAATTCTAGCCACAACTTATTAGTTCTAAACTACTAAACCTAAACCTATAAAATCTAACTGTAAACCCTAAAACTAAGAAACTTGTAGAGACATTTTTATTTTCACTGCTTCCTATATGGAATAATTATCTGTAAGTTAATTCAAATTAGAACAAAAATAAAATAAAATAACTAGAAAACTCTCACACAGTTTTCAAACCTAGATGATCATTATCTCAGAATTCCATCCTTTTTCAACTGTACCAAGATTTTATTGGCAATTCCATAACAAGTTTTACATTTGAATACACACTGAATTGTTTTAAACCTTAGAAATTTGGGGAAACTAATGAAAAAAATATTTCAAATATGATAATAAAATCAAATAATATCCACATCAGAAGCCATTTTGACGACGACAGCCAACTCTATAGGCATCAGATTTGTTAGTACAGAGAAAGATGAGAATGTAGAGCAATTCTTAAACATAGAGGGGGAAATACTGAAATTTGCAGAGAATAAATCTGATATTTTTATTACTACTAAATTTAGTTTCTGTTTACATTGATAACATAGGAGCTTTACAAGTACTAATTAAAGGCGTATGCAGAGTCTTCTTCTTATTCGAGTTTTTCATCCGCCTCATCTTCTTTTCTATCTTTTTATGAATCTTGCAGTCCGTCTGTGCTATGTATCTCACACGAGCTCTTTCAACCTCTGCCTCTGGCTTCGATTTTGTTCGAGGAATCACCGCATATGCACGCGGTACTGCTTCAGGCACGGATACTCCGCTCCTTGCTGATGAACTTGATTGCTTGGGACGTAACTCCAAATCTAAGTCAGCCTCCACCAATTGCATTGTTGACTGCTTCTTCACTGGTGGTGATGCCTTGTTCAAAGGAATCACAGCCTTTTCTTGTGATTTTCTCAGGTCTGAAAAACTCGTACCCTTGTGGAATATGATTCGACTCCAGTTCTCGATCAAATCCTTTGCAAGTTGTCTGTTGGCAGTGATTTCCTCATCTGATTTTGATAGAAACATGATGACTTTACCAAGGCCACTCTTCTTCAACTGCTCCCTTCGATATTCATTGCTTATATCAATAGGGAAGGGGTGAGTTAAGATATTCAAAAGGGAAGCTCGAAGGGTGGTGTTGGGCAAGCTTCCATCGGTTGCCTTTTTTACGCTCATTTCGATTGGGTTTTCACATGCTGCCAGCATGTTCACCATAGGTTAATAATTTGAATCTAGACAAGATAAACGAAAAAAGTGAACGTAATTTGAGTAATTTTTTATGGGTTTGTTTCGCAAAACAAAATATAGCTCACTCGGTTCGGTCGGGCGGCTAGGCCGGGTTGAGGGGTTATAGCTTTTTGTATCAAAGCCAGGTTTGCGATAATTGGGATGTTGTTATTGGTTGAGTGTTATTGTTTGCTATGCATTGTGATTGTTATATGGACGTTGATTGTTATATGCCATGTTCGGGGGGAAATGTCTTGTAGGACACATTGCCTTAGTTTTAGGGTTTACGACCTTAGGGGTTTAGGATTAGGGGTATAGAATTTAGGGATAGTGGTTAGAATTTAGAGTTTAGAGGTTGGGATTTTGTTTTTAGGGTAATATGGTTAGTATTTAAGTTTTAACTTATAAACCCTAAACTCTAATTTCTAACCACTATCACTAAATTATAAACCCCTAAACCCTATACCCTAAACTAAGACCCTAAACCCTAAAACAAAGGTGGTTGTGAAAACTTTCAGTTTCCACCGCCAGTGTATAGGATAATAATCCTAAATTAAATGGTGAATATTTGATATATTTTTCGTGTGTAAAAATTACACAATCATGTCTATATTCGAGCAAAAACCTAAAATAAAAAAAATTAACCCTAAAACTTTAACCCCAAACCTAAACCATAAACCTTAAAGTCTAACAATGAATCCTAACATCTAAAGCATAAACACTTAAATAACCCAACTTATAGAAACTTTATTTTCCACTGCTAATGTATATGATAATAATCATAAATGGACATAAATCATTTGCCCATTTTCTATGTCCCTTCCAATGCCCTAACATTAAAAAAAATTAAATTCTAAGCCCTAACCCTAAATTCTAAATCTTAAAATATAAACCCTAAAAATACACCATACCCCCATTTCTCTAGTCCATAACCCTAAACACTAACATTAAATCTTAACTCTAAATCTAATTTTTATTAGTATTGGGGCTTATAAAGGGGCACCGAAAAGGGGTAGAAAATTTCTATTCATCCTAAATTAGACACAAGTTCTACAATTAAGTTAAAGATCTATATTCATTACACATACGGTGGAAACAAAATGTTTCCACTAACACCTTGGTTTTTGGGTTTGATTTAAAATTTGGGGTTTAAAGGTTATGTGTTTAGAATTTATTGTTGTGGTTAGAATGTAGTGTTTAAGATTAGAATTTAGGGTTTATAGGTTAGATTATTAGAATTTAGGGTTATATGGCTAGGGGTTTAGGTTAACATATTAACCCTAAATTCTAACCAGAACCTATTAGTTCTAAACTACTAAACCTAAACCTCTAAAATCTAATTGTAAACCCTAAAACTAAGACATTATAGAGACATTTTTATTTTCACTGCTTCTTATGGAATAATTATCTGTAAGTTAATTCAAATTAGAAAAAAATAAAATAAATTAACTAGAAAACTCTCACACAGTTTTCAAACCTAGATGATCATTAACTCAGAACTCCATCCTTTTTCAACTGTACCAAGATTTTATTGGCAACTCCATAACAAGTTTTACATTTAAATACATACTGAATTGTTTTAAACCTTAGAAATTTGGGGAAACTAATGAAAAAATATTTCAAATATGATAATAAAATCAAATAATATCCACCATCAGAAGCCATTTTGACGACGACAAGCAACTCTATAGGCATCAGATTTGTTAGTACAGAGAAAGATGAGAATGTAGAGCAATTCTTAAACATAGAGGGGGAAATACTGAAATTTGCAGAGAATAAATCTGATATTTTTATTACTACTAAATTTAGTTTGATCATATAGGAGCTTTACAAGTACTAATTAAAGGCGTATGCAGAGTCTTCTTCTTATTCGAGTTTTTCATCCGCCTCATCTTCTTTTCTATCTTTTTATGAATCTTGCAGTCCGTCTGTGCTATGTATCTCACACGAGCTCTTTCAACCTCTGCCTCTGGCTTCGATTTTGTTCGAGGAATCACCGCATATGCACGCGGTACTGCTTCAGGCACGGATACTCCACTCCTTGCTGATGAACTTGATTGCTTGGGACGAAACTCCAAATCTAAGTCAGCCTCCACCAATTGCATTGTTGACTGCTTCTTCACTGGTGGTGATGCCTTGTTGAAAGGAATCACAGCCTTTTCTTCTGATTTTCTCAGGTCTGAAAAACTCGTACCCTTGTGGAATATGATTCGACTCCAGTTCTCGATCAAATCCTTTGCAAGTTGTCTGTTGGCAGTGATTTCCTCATCTGATTTTGATAGAAACATGATGACTTTACCAAGGCCACTCTTCTTCAACTGCTCCCTTCGATATTCATTGCTTATATCAATAGGGAAGGGGTGAGTTAAGATATTCAAAAGGGAAGCTCGAAGGGTGGTGTTGGGCAAGCTTCCATCGGGTAGTGGTTCGAGCCAAATCTTGAGCAAACTCAAAACCCCACGGTCCAAAAACTCTGGTTGAAGATGTTTCTTGGAGAGAAAATCAGTAAGAAGAGGCAGCATCTGGATCTTTTTAATGGCGGGTTTGTTTTGCCTGTTAAGCTCGATGTCTTCTTCGGCCGCAACCTCCATTAAAGCCATTACTTTCTCAACAAGTAATCCAATGTCTTGAGGATTTTTCTCAGCCGTCTTCTTCCTTCTCTTAACCTTGTCGAACATCGCCTCGATCTCATCATAGTTTATCATATTAGAATTCGAACTGGTTTCTTCAACTTCCTCCTGGTTTTGATCATCAGAGTTGAGCAGCCAACCCCACATCTCCTCTTGATCACTCAGCTTTCTCTTGTTGGCTTTTCTACCGCAATCGTTTCGCACAATCTGTTGGATGATATTGGAATCTTCGGCCATGGATGATTTCTTATTCACCGCTCTTATTCTTCTTGGTTTTGCAACGTCCATCAGCGCTAACACTTTGAATGGCCGGAGAAGAGAACTCTTACTTTGTTCTTACGTTTCAAGCGAATGCTTCAGCCTTCATGCACATACTGTTATTTATATATATGTTTATTAGTTAACCTAATAGGATATGGATTTCATTAGATAAACCTAATAGATTTCTAATTTATAAAATACGCGTGGATAATACATTACATTAATATTAGGGATTATTATTATTATTATTATTATTATTATTATTATTATTATTATTATTATTATTATTATTATTATTATTATTATTATTATTATTATTATTATTATTATTATTATTTAAATATAAGGAAAATAACACAAACCCTAATCTTTGATAAAATTTTCACTTATTCTATTGTTCTGAAAAATACTCATTTACCCCCTAAGATTTAATAAAAAGGGAAACTAATCGCTCTATGTAAATGCAAAGACAATTATATTCCTATTGGACAAAAATTCTCTACCCGTTTTCGATGTGTTTTTATACCCTAATATTAAAAAAAATCAAATTTTGATCCCTAACCTTAAATTTTAAATCCTAAACCATAAAAAATACATCATATCCTAAAATTCCTAAACTATAATCATAAACCATAACCATAAACCTTAATCATAAACTATAAACCTAAGTTTTTAGTATGTGAGCATAAATAGGGACAACGAAAAGGGGTAGATGATTTCTATTCTTCTATTGTTGAAAGAAGTAACGATAAGCAGAATAGAAATCCTCTACCTATTTTTGATGTCCTATTTATGTCATCCACTAAAAAGTTAGGTTTGTGGTTTAAGGTTAGAGCGGAAGGAGTTTGGAGTAGTTGTATTTTTTAAGATTTGAGATTTAGAATTTGATATTTTAGTGTTGGGGCATAAAATGTGGCACCTAAAAGGAACAAGGGATTTTGTCCCGATAAATAGCCCCTCTGGATCGTATAGAAATCCTTTGCCCCTTTTCGGTGCCCCTTTCTATGCGACTATGCCCCACGTTAAAAACTAGGTTTAGGATTTAGTGTTAATGTTTAAGTTTAATGTTTTTGGGTTAGGGTTTATTGAATTAGGGGTATGATGTATTTTTAGGGTTCATGGTTTATGATTTAGAATTTAGGATTGGAACTTAAAATTTAAATTTTTAATCTTAGAATATAAAAAAGCACCGAAAACGGATAATAAAATTGGCGGTGATAGTTGACCACAACAAACCCCTTCTCATGTGAAGGTGTCTACCGTGGAGGTGGTGCCAATGGTTACCAGGAAGAAAATAGAACTGGTTGAACAAGCTATTCAAGGTAGAAATTGTTCTCATGCAGCGATCACAATTAATGAACAAGGACAAGGAAAATTTAGCAAGGTCGCATCCTCGAAGAATAAGGGCGTCTCTGTAAAAGGCTCGAAGGAAAATAACAAGTAGGATTTAAAGGTGAGGAAGTCTCTGGATACACAACCCATTATGCGCCCGGTGCTACAAGAATGGACGCAGAATGTGTCTCCACAAGTGTGAACCATTGCGGCTCAACTTCCCGGTGGATATAACGGTCGTGCGACAGCTATGGTAATCAATTATAGGATCTTGAGGTGGTCCGTTTGGGGGAGAATACCATACAAATGCAAGGGGCTCATGCTTTGTCGATCGAGGGGGCGAAGCCAGTGGCTTTATGGTATGGTTTTATTTAATCTTATATTTTGTTTATATGACTAGCTTTAAGTTTTGGAATTGCAAGGGTGCATGGAGCCCTCCATTTCTCAGGTTTTTCAATTCCTTTACCCGTGAGCACAAGTGTCACACCCTGAGTTTAAAAAAGAATAAGAAGAATGGTGCTTTCACGAGGGTTTGAACCCTTGACCTAGGGACCATGAGTGCAAGCCTTAACTGTTGGGCTAAGGTAGTATTCAATTATGATCTACCTCAAACTTCATTTTAAGTTATTCACCTCATTTATATAAAAAAATAAAAATAAAAGCATGAATCAAAATTTCTCCATGTGTTAATTAAGCCCCTCAAAAGAATACCCAAATCCACCTATTTTTCTCGCGACCCATCATCTCCCCCTCCGGCCTTGCGTCGATCTCAGCCACGACCGGCCTGTGGCGTGCACTGCCACCACCGGCGTGCTCGCCGTTGAGCAGTGAATCTGATGCCACTGGCCACTCTAGATGAGTCACCGACGCTCGTGTTATAGAGGCCCTAAAAGGTTCAGTCGAAACCTAATGGTTTCGTTATAACCTTCCGTTGATCCACCTGTCTCTGTCGCCGGTGAAAGTCACCGCCATCACCATTGTGATCGTCGTCGAAGCCTGACAGAAACCCCTCAATCCATACGCCCAACCGATGCCCCGTTCGCTGGAAATCAGAGGAAGAAATTTCGGTGAACCTAGGTTATATCAAACGGTTCTTCACCGATTACGGCCGTTGTCGACGTCCGTTCGTCCTGCCGCCACTGCCGTTGTGTTCCTCGTCCCGAGTCGAGCAATACCCATCCTTTTACTCGTTCGATTGTCATCGTTTAAGCCGTCGTTAGAGATTCGTCTTTTCCGGCGATTCTCGAAGCTTTAGGGTTAGATCCGGTAAGTTTTAGTTAGTTTTCGGCGTTATTTTGATTCGTAGATGTGTCATATAAATCGAGGGCTTGATTATTTGTGTTTTTCCGGCAGAAACGACGCGAAATGGATTTTCCCGTGACTTTTCGGTGACCGTCCGATGACCTTCAATTCTTAAGGGTAAGATCCGGTCCGCGTAAACCAAATCGGTCTGAACCGGCAAGACCGGTTGAACCGGTCAACTCAGTCAAGCCCGTTGATCGACTCGACCCGTTGACCGACCCAACCCGTTGACCCGATCCGACCCGACTCGTTGACCGAGTCAACTCAGTGAGTCAACTCGCCCAAGTCAACCCAATGAGTCAACTCTCCAAGTCAACCATTGGACTAGTGACGTCAGCGTTGACTTTGACCGCTGATGTCAGCGTTGACTTTGATCGCTTGTATGCTTGTCTTGATGTTATGATTGTTGCTTGTGTTGATTGGAACCAATGGGAATAACCTTGGAGATGCTTGGCATGTAGTTTTTCTGTTTCTGCAGCAGGGTGTTTCGAAACAGGCTCGAAGGTTTCAGAACGGCCCTTGTTTTGTGTTGCATCTTTGAAGTTATTTTTCTTGTGTTTTGGTCCAAGCTTGATGTTTTATCAATTGTGTTTTATTGTGGGCTTGTTTTGTGTTGTTTTCAGCATGGAGGTATGAATGAGACTAATTTCAAAGTGATCACCTTAATTTCATCATAGGTCACTGTTTTATGCTAGTTTTGCATTTTGGTCCCTGGTTGTTCGGTTGATCGTTCGATGCTCGTCTTGTCATGTTTTCTTTCGTTGTGTGTTCTCAAATATAGGGTTTAATTCGAGCATCTAGAAAAGATATTAATCAATGCGTTTAGGGTTGCTAATCAGAGGGAAATATTCAGATCTTTCTTCGGTTAGTCCCGTGTGATCCGCTCGATACGGTTTGGTGGCTAGGCCGGGTCGAGGGGGTTACATGTTATATGGTACCGAAAACTCCCGTTAGAGGATTATGCTTCTAATTGATGATTGGGTTGTGATGGTACCCAGTTGGGATTGTACCTTAATTCTGGTTGAGATGGCATGAATTGTTGAGAGGACACTTGTTGAATCCGTGTATTCGATGTAATATTTTGGAAAGTGGAACTTGGTTTATGATCAGTTGAAAGCCAATATAATTGATAATGTATCGTGTTGATAGATTATATAGTATAATGTTGATTTATACATGTTTACTCTTTGACCTTGCACATGGGTAGTTATGCATGGGAAAGCTTAAATTGAGGGTAAGCAAATGGGAATTTGTTGTTGATCCATGACAGATGTTTCATATGGATTAATATGCTTGTTTTCAGAAATGATAAGTGCATGGTTTTCAAGGCATGATAGTTTGGAAGATGATTGAAATGGTTATTTCAATGTGTTTTGGAAAATTGGTTTTAATTACATTGACGGTGTTTGTGTTTTGAGTGCTCCTCACTAAGCCTTGTGTGCTTACGCTCTCTTTGTCCATCAATGTAGAGAATTAAAGGTTTGAGGCAGCGAGCAAACGAAGGAAATCCAATGACTTCGGCTATTTGAAAGTGTGGTTTCAAACTAGACTAATAGTAATAAAGGCAATGGGGTTCATTGTTGTTTTGGGAGGGTTTATGCTAAACTCCATGTTTAAGCAAGTTTGATATGTTGTTTTGGTGTTGTAATTGACCTTTTATGTTTGGTCATTGCTTGGATTTAAGTTTCATGTGATGGTTGGCTTGGTTTAAGCATGATACCTTGAATTGATCTTGATTCTGTGATGTTTTGACATGGATCAATCCTTTATATGTTTGTGGTTATGATTGAAGCATGATAGGTTGTGTATGAATCCATAAAAGTATGAAAAACTAGCAAAAGTAGACATTTCAGGTCCAAGTGTATCGGTACGCTTGTCCTTGTACCGATACGAGTAAGTGTATTTTGAGACTAGGTTTCAGTATACGAGGACATGCACCGGTACGGTCTTTGCATTTTGGGCACAGCGTATAGATATTGGGGAAGGTGCATCGGTACGATTTTGAGCTACTGGAATCTGAGTTTTGGAATTGTAAAAGTGTACCGATACACCTGCTCGTGTAATGATACGGGCATCAGTTATTTCAATTTAAGTGATTCCTAAGGTTTCTGATTCTTTAATATTAGTCCCTGATTTTTGTGAATACAATTGTGTGAGTATGGATGATCGTTTTGAGTTGAAATTCGACACGTGAGCATGAAACCTGACTAGTTAAGTATTGGTAACTTCAAACTATATTGGATTTAGATCATGTTAATGATGTAATTAATTGTTTATAAAGATTGAATTGTAATAAGAATCCTGAAACTAATTGGATTGCTAATTTTCTAGGTTGTGAATAGTTAGATTTTGACGTGTTTTTGGTGTTAAAGGGTTGTTGAAAGTATAAGGTGGTTATATGAGTGTTTTTGGATGTTAATTGATATTGTTAAGGTGCTCGAATTGATAGGATTGGTTGGGCTTTGTTTAGGTTATATTTTGGGGTGTTTTCTGTTATTTTTGGAAAGCGAATAATGGATTTTAGTGAGGCAAAGTTGAGAAGTTGTATTGCTGGGATTATGGGTGCATAATGATGCATTAATCCTCTGTTATTATGTGGTTAAAATAGGGGATATTGATCCTACAACGTTTGGGGAAGTTCTAGAAGCTTCGGACGCTAAATTTCGTATCGGTGAGTGGAGTTTTACGTAGTCGGTGAGTGAGAACGTGGTTGTAACACCCCAAATTTTCCCCAACTTGGAAAATTCCAATTTTGAAATTCCTAATTCAAAAACCCTAGAATTTGGGGGATTTTCATTCTAAAACCCTAATTTGAGTATGAGGACTAAATACAATAAATTCAGAATTGTATGGCTTAATTTAGAAATTTTGGGGTTATTTTGTAATATGGGTAAAGTTCTGATGCTTTTGTGTAAACCTTAAATAGCTTAATGACCTAGTGTGTAATTTACCTAAAAGATTAGGGTATTTAAGCTTCTTTATCAACCTAAATCACTCTTGAAGTTCCCATTTCGTTTGCTGCAGCCGCACCCGCACCACTCTCCTATTTACTCTCAATTTTCTCCCTCACTCCCCCTTTCATTGTTTTCCGATAAAGCTCCGATGACTGCCTTGCCACCGACCGTTTCGCACGTCATCACTATCAGCTTGCTCGTCTTCTCATCGCGAACAAACCCCAACCTTTGAATCGTTCTTGCCGGTCGTCGTTTGTGAGGGGACGGTGAGAAACCGTTCTGTTCGTCCTTCGTGACACCATTCGATGTTGCCTCCTCCTCTGCTCATCAATTTATGGGTAAGTTTTAAACCCGTGTTTTGGTTAAATCAGTGTTTTAAGTTGTGGGTTTTGAATTGACTTCAAATTTTGCTTGTGTTGGCTAGAAATTAACTCTTGTGGTTGTTGTTCGTTGCGAGCGTATCACTTCCGTTCTTTGGTCGCGTCGCCGTACTTGTCTGGATTTACCATCGTTGTTGTTTTGTCGTGCCGCCACCCCCGCCTTGGTTCATTCACGCCGTCAAGGGTTCATGAACCCTAATTTTTGTTGCAACATTAAGTTATGGTTTGGGCATGTTATGTGTAAACTATTCAGAAGAGAACCCAACCACGTGCCTTAGCTCTATTCTGTTAAGCTCATGTGTAAAATGAAATTGAACTGAATCGGTTTTGCTTGTTAATTTGAACCGGATAGATGAACTGAACCATAGAACCAGACCCATGTTCATGATTTGAACTAGTGTGAGAACCAGATCGTTTGAATTGGACCGGACTGTTGACTAGTCAACCGAACCGAACTTGACTTCATACCAGTTTGACTCTTGGACCTATTTTGACCGCACCGTTTGACCTTTGACCAGTTTGACCGATACGAGTTGAGTAGTTTGACCGTTGACCAGCAAGTCAATGTTGACTTTGACTTTATGTTAGAGTTGACTTTTACTGAGTTGACTGTTGACCCATTTTGACCAGAGTTGACTGTTGACCCGTTTGACTAGAGTTTACCATTGACCAGTTGACTTTGACTTTGACCAGAGTTGACCAAGAGTTGACTTTTTCTAAGAACCTTCATCTTGACCTTTTTTTACGTTATGAGTCAAATTCGCTGCCCATTTTATCAAATTCAAACCAGAGAGCTTTGTTTTACTAATTACAATTAAATTTACTTAGTAATTTTAAATAAATTGAATATCAGATTGACCCGAGTTATTCTCGTGTTCAGGTATTGACTCTAAGGCCGACGAGTTATCGCATTCTGTTCAGTTCGACTATGCATGTTCTTCGAGACCTTTTCGTTCTAATTCAGCTAGATCTGAGCATGAGACACGTTCTTCTCGGCACTAGAGCTACTGTTGTTAAAGGTGTGTCTCTTCCTGTGCTATAAACTTGTGTTTTCTTTGGTGCTATAAATGAATGTCTGTATACATTTTGTGTGCATTATTCTGTTGTGATTGGTGAAAATTTTCAGGCATCATACATAACATGACATATTGTAATTTAACTGAAAATCAAATTTATCGAACTACGAGATATCATATTTTCAAGATTGTGAAACATCAAATTTATAGATTTATGCAACTTGAATTTTTATCAACTCAAGTTTCGGATAAGACTCAGATTTTAAAACCAGCATCATATCATTGTGTATACATGGATCGGGATTTGTGTTCGGGGAAGTTCAGTGGTTTCACCCTTCGGGCTGAATTCTGCTTCAGATCAGTGGTTCCACCCTTCGGGCTGAGTTCCACTTCGGATGGTGACGATGAAGATAGTAGGTTATGGGGAACCTTACTCTTCGGGCAGTGTATCAGAGTCTAGGTATTGAGTCTTCATGAACATCAGACATCATATCATTGTGATTCAGATTTAATGTGTTTTCAAAGATTTTATCAGAAAAACAAAATAATATTTTGCTTTGTGTTTGTTTGCACTTTAGAGACACTCTAAGCTCTTTAGCTTACACCCCAATAGTTTCTTTTAGATACTTAAACTCTCTTAGGCGACTCGGTACATGGAGCATCTCGCTTTTCTTCAGATATTTTATCATTCAGTATGAACTCTTTTGACTACTTTGGACTTATGTTTTAACATTGTTTTGGATATTTGTGTAATATGGACATTAGGACTGTCTATAATTTAGGATTTATTGGATGCATGCATTTACGAATTTGTTTTCAGATATTTTAATTAATTATCGGAACATCGTTTAAAAGATTGAGTTTTATTTTAATCAGAGTATTTATTGAGTTTTACTTATTTGATCGATTCTTTTGAATTACAAAATATTTTAACCTAAATTGTTTCTTGAGGGACAAGTTTTCAATCGCTATTTCCTAGATTCGACCCATTTCTTCTGGGCCGGGTTTAGGGGGTTACAGTGGTTTACAACGTTGAAATGGTTTAAAGGTTATTTTGGGAGTTTAAATTAAGCTTGAAACGCTGTTTTAAACTCGGAAGTAAGTATAATGAGATTTCTCTCTCGGTCTTGTTTTGGTGAAATTGGTTTTGTGCACTTATTTTTGGAATTACTTGGTACCTATTGTTTAAGCATGATTTAAGTATGTTTTATACTAATTTTGATCGTATATTGATGACGAATGCATTTGGAAAATGGTTCATGTAAGTATGAGGGGTTTATGTGTACCGAATACTCCACCGCGAGTACCCTAACGGCTGAGGGGTTATATGGTACCGAAATCTCTCGTTAGTGGATTATGCTTCTAACCGATGATTGGGTTGTGATGGTACCTGGTTGCGATTGTATCTTAATTCCGGTTGAGATTGCATTAATTGTTGAGAGGACACTTGTTGAATCCGTGTATCTGATGTAATATTTTGGAAAGTGAAACTTGGTTTATGATCACTTGAAAGCCAATATAATAGATAATGTATCACGTTGATGGATTATGTTGTATAATGTTGATTTATACATGTTTTCTCTTTGGCCTTGCATATGGGAAGTTATGCATGGGAAAGCTTAAATTGAGGGTTAGCAAATGGGAATTTTTTGTTGATCTATGATAGATGTTTCATATGGTTTAATATGCTGGTTTTCAGAAATGTTAAGTGCATGGTTTTCAAGGCATGATATTTTGGAAGATGATTGAAATTGTTGTTTCAATGTGTTTTGGAAAAATGGTTTTAATTGCATTGACGGTGTTTGTGTTTTGAGTGCTCCCCACTAAGCCTTGTGTGCTTACGCTCTCTTTGTCCATCAATGCAGAGAATTAATGGTTGGAGGCAACGAGAAAACAAAGGAAATTCAAGGACTTCGGCTATTTGAAAGTGTGGTTTCAAACTAGACTAGTAGTAATAAAGACAATGGGGTTCCTTGTTTTGGGAGGGTTTATGCTAAACTCCATGTTTAAGCAAGTTTGATATGTTGTTTTGGTGTTATAATTGACCTTTCATGTTTGGTCATTGTTTGGGTTTAAGTTTCATGTGATGGTTGGCTTGGTTTAAGCATGATACCTGGAATTGATCTTGATTATGTGATGTTTCGACATGGATCGGTCCTTCATATGTTTGTGGTTATGATTGAAGCATGATATGTTGTGTATAAATCCATAAAAGTATGAAAACTAGCAAAAGTAGACATTTCAGGTCTAGACGTATCGATACATCTGTCCTTGTACCGATACGAGTAAGTGTATTTTGAGACTAGGTTTCAGTACGCAGGGAAATGTACCGGTACTGTCTTTGCATTTTGGGCATAGCGTATCGATATTGGAGAAGGTGTATCGGTGAGATTTCGAGCTATTGGAATATGAATTTTGGAATTGTAAAAGTGTACCGATACTCCTGCTCGTGTAATGATACGGGCATCGGTTATTTCAGTTTAAGTGATTCCTAAGGTTTTTTATTCTTACATATTAGTCCCTAATTTTTGTGAATACAATTGTGTGAGTATGGATGATCGTTTTGAGATGAAATTTGACACGTGAGCATGAAACCTGACTAATTAAGTATTGGTAACTTCAACCTTGATAAAGTCCTTGTAATTCTCCAGATTTGCAATTTGGTCCCTTATCTATAACTTTGTGCAATCGATTGCCTTTTTGACGCTCGTTTCAATTGAGTTTTCACCTTCTGCCAGCATGTTCACTATAGGTTAACAATTTGAATCTAGACAAGATAAACAAAAAAGTGGACGTAATTTGAGTAATCTTTTTATGGGCTTGTTTCGCCAAACACAATGTAGCTCACTCGGTTCGGTCGAGTGGCTAGGTCGGGTCGAGGGGGTTACAACTTTTTGTATCAAAGCTAGGTTTGCGATAATTGGGATGTTGTTATTCGTTGAATGTTATTGTTTTCTGTGCATGGTGATTGTTATATAGACGTTGATTGTTATATGCCATGTTGGGGGGGGAATGTCTTGTATGACACATTGTCTTGGTTTTAGGGTTTAAGGTCTTAGTTTAGGGTGTATATTTAGGGTTTTAGGGTTAGTGGTTTAGAATTTAGGAATAGTGGTTAGAATTTAGGGTTTAGGTTTAGAATTTAGGGTTTAGATGTTGGGGTTTTGTTTTTAGGGTAATATGGTTAATATTTAAGTTTTAACTTATAAACCATGAATTATAACCCTAAACTATAATCTCTAACCACTATCCTTAAATTATAAACCCCTAAACCCTATACCATAAACTAAGACACTAAACCCTAAAACAGTCACTTGTGGAAACTTTCAATTTCCACCGCCAGTGTATAGGATAATAATCCTCAATTGAATGGTGAATATTTGATATATTGTTCGTGTATAAAAATTACACAAGCATGTCTAATTTCAAGCAAAAATCTAAAATAAAAAAATTTAACCCTAAAACTCTAACCCCAAACCTAAACCGTAAACCTTAAATTCTAACAATGAATCCTAACCTCTAAAGCATAAACCCCTAAATAACCCCACTTATAGAAACTTTATTTTCCACCGCCAATGTATATGATAATAATCCTAAATGGACATAAATCCTTTGCCCATTTTCAGTATCCCTTCATATGCCCTAACATTAAAAAAATAAATTTTAAGCCCTAACCCTAAATTCAAAATCTTAAAATATAAACCCTAAAAATACACCATACCCCTATTTCCCTAATGTATAACCCTAAACATTAACATTAAACCTTAACCCTAAACCTATTTTTTAGTATTGGGGCATATAAAGGGGCACCGAAAAGGGGTAGAAGATTTCTATTCATCCTAAATTAGACACAAGTTCTACAATTAAGTTAAAGATCTATATTGAATACACATACGGTGGAAACAAAATGTTTCCACTAACGCCTTGGTTTTTGGGTTTGATTTAAAATTTGGGGTTTAAAGGTTATGTGTTTAAAATTTAGGGTTGTGGTTAGAATGTAGTGTTTAAGATTATAATTTAGGGTTTATAAGTTAAATTATTAGAATTTAGCGTTATATGGCAAGGTGTTTAGGTTAACATATAAACTCTAAATTCTAACCCCTAAACCCTAAATTCTAGCCACAACCTATTAGTTCTAAACTACTAAACCTAAACCTATAAAATCTAACTGTAAACCCTAAAACTAAGAAACTTGTAGAGACATTTTTATTTTCACTGCTTCCTGTATGGAATAATTATCTGTAAGTTAATTCAAATTAGAACAAAAATAAAATAAATTAACTAGAAAACTCTCACACAGTTTTCAAACCTAGATGATCATTATCTCAGAATTCCATCCTTTTTCAACTGTACCAAGATTTTATTGGCAATTCCATAACAAGTTTTACATTTGAATAAACACTGAATTGTTTTAAACCTTAGATTTTATTGGCAATTCCATAACAAGTTATGGGTACATAATGATGCATTAATTCTCTGTTATTATGTGGTTAAAATAGGGATATTGATCCTACAACATTTGGGGAAGTTTTAGAAGCTTCGGACGCTAAATTTCGCATCGGCGAGTGGAGTTTTGCGTAGTCGGTGAGTGAAAACGTGGTTTACAATGTTGAAATGGTTTAAAGGTTATTTTGGGAGTTTAAATTAAGCTTGAAACATTGGTTTAAACTCGGAAGTATGTATAATGAGATTTCTCCCTCGGTCTTGTTTTGGCGAAATTGGTTTTGTGCACTTGTTTTGGAATTACTTGGTACCTGTTGTTTAAGCATAATTTAAGTATGTTTTATACTAATTTTGATCGTATATTGATGACAGATGCATTTGGAAAATGGTTCATGTAAGTATGAGGGGTTTATGTGTACCGAATACTCTACCACGAGTACTCTAACGGTTGAGGGGTTATATGGAACCGAAAACTCCCGTTAGTGGATTATGCTTCTAACTGATGATTGGGTTGTGATGGTACCTGGTTGCGATTGTACCTTAATTCCGGTTGAGATGGCATGAATTGTTGAGAGGATACTTGTTGAATCCGTATATCCGATGTAATATTTTGGAAAATGGAACTTGGTTTATGATCACTTGAAAGTCAATATAATTGATAATGTATCATGTTGATAGATTATATTGTGAAATGTTGATTTATACATGTTTACTCTTTGGCCTTGCATATGGGTAGTTATGCATGGAAAATCTTAAATTGAGGGTTAGCAAATGGGAATTTGTTGTTGATCCATGATTAATGTTTCATATGGTTTAATATGATGGTTTTTGGAAATGTTAAGTGCATGGTTTTCAAAGCATGATATTTTGGAAGATGATTGAAATGGTTATTTCAATGTGTTTTGGAAAATTGGTTTTAATTGCACTGACAATGTTTGTGTTTTGAGTGCTCCTCACTAAGCCTTGTGTGCTTACGCTCTCTTTTTCCATCAATGCAGAAAATTAAAGGTTGTAGGCAGCGAGCAAACGAAGGAAATCCAAAGAGTTCGGCTATTTGAATGTGTGGTTTCAAACTAGACTAATAGTAATAAAGGCAATGGAGTTCATTGTTGTTTTGGGAGGGTTTATGCTAAACTCCATGTTTAAGCAAGTTTGATATGTTGTTTTGGTGTTGTAATTGACCTTTTATGGTTGGTCATTGCTTGGATTTAAGTTTCATGTGATGGTTGGCTTGGTTTAAGCATGATACCTTGAATTGATCTTGATTCTGTGATGTTTCGACATGGATCGATCCTTTATATGTTTGTGGTTATGATTGAAGCAAGATAGGCTGTGTATAAATCCATAAAAGTATGAAAAACTAGCAAGAGTAGACATTTCAGGTCCAAGTGTATCGCTACGCTTGTCCTTGTACCGATACTAGTAAGTGTATTTTGAGACTAGGTTTCAGTACGCGGGGACATGTACCGGTACGGTCTTTGCATTTTGGGCATATCGTATCTGTAACCCCCTCGTCCCGGTCTGGCCGGATGACCGGTCCGAGTGAGCTACACGGGGAAAACCGAGTGAAAACTCCCTAAGGAACTCTCCCTCGGTTAGCAACCCTATATATTTTTTTTCATTTTAATCTTGTCTAGATGAAAATTACATCCTAAGTGATCATACAGCGGAACGGTATTTGCAAAGCAGTCAAACGAACCCAAACTAACATTTAAAAGCCCATTCTTAAAGTTAAACTGCAGGCGGTATCGATACCCTTAGGGGGGTATCGATACCCCTTGACTAGGTCAACAGGGTTTGGTCAACCTGAGGAGACAGTATCGATACCTCCCTCAAAGGTATCGATACCCTTTCCAAGAGTTGACTTCCCACGGTCAAAGATAAGACAACGGTATCGATACCCTCGAGGCCGGTATCGATACCGAAATCGACAGTGGCTCCAGTGGCCAAAAAGGTATCGATACTCTCCCTCGAGTATCGATAAACGAGGCCTGAAACCAAAGGGCAGTATCGATACCAAACCAACGGTATCGATACCCCAGCTACGAATCTGCAGGTTTGAGCTGATTTAGAGCACAAGGAGGCCCCTAAATCCCTCTAACACTTCAACCAACACACTAACATCAATCCTAAGGCAAAATCAAACATATAAGCAGGCTCTAACATGAAATCGATGGCACAATCCATCACAAGATGATACACAAATCATGCAATCAACTTAGCATCCAAACATAAGCAAGGCATACATACTTGGCATTCCAACAAAGGCAATTAGGCATACAAGTCATACATGGATCTCAAGGGTCTTAAAAGGCATAAGGTAAGCATACGAGATTTGACCCTCTCTAACAAGGCAACCTAAACACCAATAGACATGCCAACACACGCAACATCCATCATAGCATATCATGCATTACAAACCACAACTAATTCAAACATCGCATTAGGCTTTAACAACAATAAACCAACACATAGGAGTCTAGATACAAGCTCCTAAGACACGTGGCATTTCCCATTGCTAGACTATTACATTACTTAATCAAATCATACTTGAGCAAACTACCACACGCTTGGACGCCCTCATCTTGCTCCTTGCTAACTCCAAGCTAAAGATCTGCATTGTCGGAAAAAGGAGAGCGTAAGCATAAAGCTTAGTGAGCGGAGCTCTAAAACATAACTACGACAATGCTGGGTTCAAAGCTTTCTTTAAACTAAAGGTCAACACATACAAATCATCCTACAACCTAATCCTTCTACTAACATACAAGTTCAACCAAAGGTCATCAACATAGGCATTTGTCATGGCATTACAGTTCATGGTATGCATAAAGGCATGATCCTAAATTAGGGCAAAACCATAGGAGGAAAGATATAGTGAGATACACATGAACAACACATGGTATGCACAAGCATAACCAAACACACACGGTGGGACTACACATCACCGTTTCGACTAGTAGTTTTCCAATGGGACTACACATCAAAGTACTCTTCTACTAGTCACTACCGGTGGGACTACACATCACCGGAGTCTTATACCACTTGCTACCGGCGGGACTACACTTCACCGGAGCAACGACAACCATCACGTGAGGTTCGACACCAACCATGCAACACGATGCACAATTACTACCATACGACATGTACTCACTATATCATGCACAACCAAAACAAGATGTAACAAAATCCACAATTAGTATCACTTACTACTTGGAATCTTACCGATTACAAATGGTCTTACTCACCATTTTCGTGCACAACTTGCACCAACTTGCTCACACCTTACAAGGCATATCAACAACATCATTAATACCATCATACATGATCAACGATATAATATTAAGCAATCATACTTCTTTCTAAATTATTTAAATTTCATGCTTGACAAAACATCACCACAAGTAATGAAAACAAATGGAAAAGAAAGGGAATTTAAAGAGGCAATTCACAACATCTTACTCTTGAGTTTAAATCATTTTCAAGGCCAAAACTAAACCACTTCCAAAATCACCTTTGAACCAAAACTATTCTTGAAAACCATTTCCACATCCACGTACTCGAACCAACCTTAGGAAATCAAATTAAAACATTAACCACTCACCTAAGCTTCCAAGCTCCAAGCCAAGCAAGCAACCACTCTCACAAACCCGGATTTCTTCCCGAAGCTTCTCCAACACCAATCTCCGCTATTCAAACAACCTCAAACACATTTCAAACAATTCCAAATCAGCCCAACATCAAAAGACCAACCCGGAATACGATTCAATCACAATTTACCATGTCGCAAGCTATGAACAATTCCCATTTTTAACCAATTCGGACAGTCCCAAAACCATGCCCAAAAACCATGTTCCCAACCTCCATTACATCCACAATCGATCCCAATTCAACCCCTATCCATAGTACTAACAATAGCCTATCAAAACTCACCTAAAACAACCCCCAAAACTCACCCAAAACCCTCCAAAAACCTCATGTTTACCCAAATCCGAAAATTGCTTTAAACCATTCAAAATTCACATATGTGGTACCATTTAGCTCCTAGACTTCATAACTAACAACATTCAATCAAAACATTAAGCTTAACAACATAAAGTTACCATTTTTAATCAAAATTTCCAAAAACTCCATTTTCCAAAACCTTAACGAAAATGAAAACTAAGAGTACTTTTGAAGAGGGGATGTTGAGGAGAAGTCAAAAATGGTGTTACCTTCCGAAAATGGGTTGAAATGGAGGAGCTATGTGATGGAATAGTGATTGGGTAGAGAGAGAGCTCTTTGGTCGTTCAAATGTTGGAGAGTGGAGGAAGAAGACAATGGTTTTTCTTTTAATAAAATGGGGTTTTAAAAGATGTCCTCAAAATTACAGAAATGCCATTAATGAATGGCCATTTCATCTATTTTGTAAAATCCTTGGAATTTAAGTTTCATTTCAATTTAGCCCATCAACAATTGTTGGCTCTTGAAACCCGAAACTTAAAAGACTTATTTTAATTATAGAACCGAACCCGAATTATTAAAACATTATTTTCACCCGACCCCTAAACCCGGGTGTTACAACTCTCCCCTACTTAAGGAAATTTCGTCCCCGAAATTTATCAGACAGGAAGAGTCACTGACACAAGCTCCTCCACACTTTCTCTCACCACAACATACCCACCAACTCGGTAGACTCACCACACAACATTAGCTAACTGATGCCAAGATCTCAACGGGTCCTCCAATGCATGACCATTTTAAAGTCAACTCAATCTTTTCAACAACATAACACGGAACAAAACTAGCTCACACTTTTGAATCATAGATACACAGAACACATCACAAACCCCTTTCTAACTCTGATGGTAACTGCAACCATAAACAATAGAACTAGCTCGATTCACAATCTCATACAATACTGCTTGAACACTTGACTCATAACCTTCTCTGACTGATCCTCTGTCTTCATCAATTAACCAACACTACGCAGACGTCTTCAAAAATCTAGCAGAAAACTCGAATCTCTACTGGCCACTATCAAACACAAGACATTGTACAAATCACGCTCTTACTAAGGTACAACTCTGCCATCTTACACAAGGTACAAGTAACTTGAGCATGTATAAAATGAGCACACTCGATGTAACTATCATTGTTTACTCGGCTAAACTCTCTCGTGAGAAATCAAAGGCGAACCGGACACAAAGTCCCTCAAATCTATTTCCCACTTTCATTACGAATCTCCCACAGATGTAACAAACTAGAAGAAACTGATGCTCGATATTGACACACAGGCAACTATACACTTACTCGCATACTGAACCACGTCATTCATCAATTCAACCCAGAAGTACTCATCTTCGACCCACAATACCTCTTCATACTATTCTGATGCCATACAAATAAACTGTCATATGCTTCGGCCAACACAATACGTCTCAAAACACTATGTCAATCGGTACAACATTTCTGTCTCTAACAATACAAATTCTACCATCTCTGAACTGTACTCTGAAGGTTTTCTTTCTGATATGCCTTGCACGTGAGGTGCCAAGGATCTATCTTGCAACTGTTTCTCTTCAAACATTCTGACTCTATGTAGGTTCAACCTGAAACGCGGCAATTACAACTCGCAACTCAACTACTAATCTAACAAGAAATACGGCTCGGAACATCGGTTACTACATTAACTCTCTTCGGATGGTACTCAATCTTGATATCACAGTCTCCAAGAAATTCCAACTACTCATGTTGTTCGAGTTACAACCATTCCCAAGTCTTCAAATATTTCAAGCTCTAATGATACGTACATATACACTGCGCATTTCTTACTATACAAGCTTGTCTCCAAGTCCTCGAAGCAATTACAACTGTAGTTAACTCTATGTCTCATATCGGATAACTCTTCTCACGGTCTTTCAACTGTCTCAATGAATAGGTCACAATCTTCTGCCTTGCATAAGCACACAACCTAACTCTACGTGTAACACATCACTATGGCTCGCAACTCTTTCTCTGATATAAGCTGATTCAAGGTCGAAGCTCTCTTCAAAGTTTCTTCCGGTTTCTCAAGGGCTCATTGTCTCGCATCTGACCACACAACTGAACGTTCTTCTATAGCAACTTGTCAAAGGAACATCTATCTTCAAAAGATCATTTACGAGCCTACGATTGTAACAGTGCTAGACCTAGGAACTATAGATACATGTCACAGTCTTCAAACTTCTTCCGACTCACATCTTCTTCTGACTACTTGGGATTTACTCTAATACACTCGGCTAATCTACATGTCTTAGGAGGACATCTTCCTCGACTCGGAGTCCACACTTGCTCAACTTAGCATACAACTGATTTTCTAATAGAATCTACAACTCTACTTCAAGGCTTGTCATGGTCTTCTTCGATACGTGAATACACCCGTGTGTCATCTACAAGAGCTACTACAAACTGATCAAGGACTTAGGAAAACATTCTGCTCAACATCTCTATAAAAGTAGCTAACACACCAGTCAAACAAAATGGCATAACCCAAAACTCAAAGTGTCCACATCTGCCCTAAAAGCTGTCTTCGGTACTTCAACTTCTCTCACTTTCAACTGGTAATAATCGGATCTCAAATTAATCTTCAAATAAACTGAAGCACACACTAACTGACCAACAAACCACTGACACTCGAAAACGGATACTAATTATTCATTGTCACTTGTTTCAACTGTCTGAATTCTAAACACATTCTCGTACTGTCACTCTTTCTTCTTCACAATTTGTACTGTCACACTCTAAGATGACGTACTAGGCTTAACGAGTCTAAGGTCTAACAAACCTCAAAGTTGGTTCTTCAACATTCTCAATTCCTTCGGAAACCATAAGATACAGAGCAAACTAGAACGGGAGCAAACTCAGAGACGGTCTCGAAAACAAACTCTCCTTCCCTAACAAGAGACAGACCAGGCAATTCTTCCAACACCTCTAGGATAAACACAACCTATTCCAACATTATGTGGTCTAATCCTCATTCAAAAATCACATCTATAACGTTTGCTAGGCAAGCCTGTCAACCAAAGTCAATCAATCTTTGACTTCTAAAGTTGGATTTAACATTCGATACAAAACCCACATTCCTACCTACCATTACAATCTCATAGTCATCCGTAAACTTTAAGGAATCTTTCAATGTCTCAAAGTCTACCCTAACTCTATGTTCTTCAAACCAATCCATGCACAGCTTCACATCAGAACCGTAAGAAGCAATTCCATCGCATCAACTGAAAACACGTGCCACTGAATCGTCAACGAACACCCCTTGTACATCTTTCTGACCACGACTGTATCCCCGAAGGAGCTAGCAACACCAACACCTACCCCTAGTGCCCCACAAGGTAGATTCAACAACTTCGTATGTTCACTCAAAACACACGGACGCGTAGATCCAGAATCAATCAGAACAACAAGCCCAATGACTGTGTCGAGGAATTACTTGCTACAACATCGACATCATTCCGAAGCCAACTCTTAAGTCTTCACTTCTATTACCATATCATATCAAGATTGGTCACATTGTTCTCCCTCAACAGAAACCAGCTCATATGCATGTTGACCCAAACAGACAAACTGCACTCCAACTCTGGTACGATCATACTGCCCTGAACTAAAGCGACGAACTCTCTCATCGTTCACATCTTCCAAAACCTCAGATTCACAATTACCAGCCCTAGGCCCACGCCTCGGCCTCCAACTCACCAAAGACAACAATACAATACTAAACAAAACACACAAACAAGAATATTTAGGGTTAGCAAGAGCAAGGGTCCAAGGTGCTCAAGTATATTCCTTTACAAAAATCTTTTCAAATAAGTAATAGTAGCAATGGGAACTCGACACTACGCTTCAACACAAGCATCATGCTAACACATGCTCTCAAACACCGTACTAACAAGCAAACATTAAGCATACATGGTAAAACATTCACCGAGACATAACAACAACACAGCACATCAAACTTACCTCACTTACCTACCCGAGGTCTCGGAAACCTCAGGCTCTGATACCAATAAATGTAACCCCCTCGTCCCGGTCTGGCTGGATGACCGGTCCGAGTGAGCTACACGGGGAAAACCGAGTGAAAACTCCCTAAGGAACTCTCCCTCGGTTAGCAACCCTATATTTTTTTTTTCATTTTAATCTTGTCTAGATGAAAATTACATCCTAAGTGATCATACAGCGGAACGGTATTTGCAAAGCAGTCAAACGAACCCAAACTAACATTTAAAAGCCCATTCTTAAAGTTAAACTGCAGGCGGTATCGATACCCTTAGGGGGGGTATCGATACCCCTTGACTAGGTCAACAGGGTTTGGTCAACCTGAGGAGACAGTATTGATACCTCCCTCAAAGGTATCGATACCCTTTCCAAGAGTTGACTTCCCACGGTCAAAGATAAGACAACGGTATCGATACCCTCGAGGCCGGTATCGATACCGAAATCGACAGTGGCTCCAGTGGCCAAAAAGGTATCGATGCTCTCCCTCGAGTATCGATACACGAGGCCTGAAACCAAAGGGCAGTATCGATACCAAACCAACGGTATCGATACCCCAGCTACGAATCTGCAGGTTTGAGCTGATTTAGAGCACAAGGAGGCCCCTAAATCCCTCTAACACTTCAACCAACACACTAACATCAATCCTAAGGCAAAATGAAACATATAAGCATGCTCTAACATGAAATCGATGGCACAATCCATCACAAGATGATACACAAATCATGCAATCAACTTAGCATCCAAACATAAGCAAGGCATACATACTTGGCATTCCAACAAAGGCAATTAGGCATACAAGTCATACATGGATCTCAAGGGTCTTAAAAGGCATAAGGTAAGCATACGAGATTTGACCCTCTCTAACAAGGCAACCTAAACACCAATAGACATGCCAACACACGCAACATCCATCATAGCATATCATGCATTACAAACCACAACTAATTCAAACATCGCATTAGGCTTTAACAACAATAAACCAACACATAGGAGTCTAGATACAAGCTCCTAAGACACGTGGCATTTCCCATTGCTAGACTATTACATTACTTAATCAAATCATACTTGAGCAAACTACCACACGCTTGGACGCCCTCATCTTGCTCCTTGCTAACTCCAAGCTAAAGATCTGCATTGTCGGAAAAAGGAGAGCGTAAGCATAAAGCTTAGTGAGCGGAGCTCTAAAACATAACTACGACAATGCAGGGTTCAAAGCTTTCTTTAAACTAAAGGTCAACACATACAAATCATCCTACAACCTAATCCTTCTACTAACATACAAGTTCAACCAAAGGTCATCAACATAGGCATTTGTCATGGCATTACAGTTCATGGTATGCATAAAGGCATGATCCTAAATTAGGGCAAAACCATAGGAGGAAAGATATAGTGAGATACACATGAACAACACATGGTATGCACAAGCATAACCAAACACACACGGTGGGACTACACATCACCGTTTCGACTAGTAGTTTTCCAATGGGACTACACATCAAAGTACTCTTCTACTAGTCACTACCGGTGGGACTACACATCACCGGAGTCTTATACCACTTGCTACCGGCGGGACTACACTTCACCGGAGCAACGACAACCATCACGTGAGGTTCGACACCAACCATGCAACACGATGCACAATTACTACCATACGACATGTACTCACTATATCATGCACAACCAAAACAAGATGTAACAAAATCCACAATTAGTATCACTTACTACTTGGAATCTTACCGATTACAAATGGTCTTACTCACCATTTTCGTGCACAACTTGCACCAACTTACTCACACCTTACAAGGCATATCAACAACATCATTAATACCATCATACATGATCAACGATATAATATTAAGCAATCGTACTTCTTTCTAAATTATTTAAATTTCATGCTTGACAAAACATCACCACAAGTAATGAAAACAAATGGAAAAGAAAGGGAATTTAAAGAGGCAATTCACAACATCTTACTCTTGAGTTTAAATCATTTTCAAGGCCAAAACTAAACCACTTCCAAAATCACCTTTGAACCAAAACTATTCTTGAAAACCATTTCCACATCCACGTACTCGAACCAACCTTAGGAAATCAAATTAAAACATTAACCACTCACCTAAGCTTCCAAGCTCCAAGCCAAGCAAGCAACCACTCTCACAAACCCGGATTTCTTCCCGAAGCTTCTCCAACACCAATCTCCGCTATTCAAACAACCTCAAACACATTTCAAACAATTCCAAATCAGCCCAACATCAAAAGACCAACCCGGAATACGATTCAATCACAATTTACCATGTCGCAAGCTATGAACAATTCCCATTTTTAACCAATTCGGATAGTCCCAAAACCATGCCCAAAAACCATGTTCCCAACCTCCATTACATCCACAATCGATCCCAATTCAACCCCTATCCATAGTACTAACAATAGCCTATCAAAACTCACCTAAAACAACCCCCAAAACTCACCCAAAACCCTCCAAAAACCTCATGTTTACCCAAATCCGAAAATTGCTTTAAACCATTCAAAATTCACATATGTGGTACCATTTAGCTCCTAGACTTCATAACTAACAACATTCAATCAAAACATTAAGCTTAACAACATAAAGTTACCATTTTTAATCAAAATTTCCAAAAACTCCATTTTCCAAAACCTTAACGAAAATGAAAACTAAGAGTACTTTTGAAGAGAGGATGTTGAGGAGAAGTCAAAAATGGTGTTACCTTCCGAAAATGGGTTGAAATGGAGGAGCTATGTGATGGAATAGTGATTGGGTAGAGAGAGAGCTCTTTGGTCGTTCAAATGTTAGAGAGTGGAGGAAGAAGGCAATGGTTTTTCTTTTAATAAAATGGGGTTTTAAAAGATGTCCTCAAAATTACAGAAATGCCATTAATGAATGGCCATTTCATCTATTTTGTAAAATCCTTGGAATTTAAGTTTCATTTCAATTTAGCCCATCAACAATTGTTGGCTCTTGAAACCCGAAACTTAAAAGACTTATTTTAATTATAGAACCGAACCCGAATTATTAAAATATTATTTTCACCCGACCCCTAAACCCGGGTGTTACAGTATCGGTATTGGGGAAGGTGCATCAGTACGATTTTGAGCAGCTGGAATATAAGTTTTGGAATTGTAAAAGTGTATCGATACACCTGCTCGTGTAATGATACGAGCATCAATTATTTCAGTTTAAGTGATTCCTAAGGTTTTTGATTCTTACATATTAGTCCCTGGTTTTTGTGAATACAATTGTGTGAGTATGGATGATCGTTTTGAGTTGAAATTTGACACGTGAGCATGAAACCTGACTAGTTAAGTATTGGTAACTTCAAACTATATTGGATTTAGATCATGTTAATGATGTATTTAATTGTCTATAAAGATTGAATTGTAATAAGAATCCTGAAACTAATTGGATTGCTGATTTTCAAGGTTGCGAATAGTTAGATTTTGAGGTGTTTTTGGTGTTAAAGGGTTGTTGAAAGTATAAGGTGGTTATATAAGTGTTTTTGGATGTTAATTGATGTTGTTAAGGTGTTCGAATTGATAGTATGTGGCTGGGTTTTGTTTAGGTTATGTTTTGGGGTGTTTTTTGTGGTTTTTGGAAGGCGAATTATGAATTTTAGTGAGGAAAAGTTGGGGAGTTGTATTGCTGGGATTATAGGTGCATAATGATGCATTAATCCTCTGTTATTATGTGGTTAAAATAGGGGTTATTGATCCTACAACGTTTGGGGAAATTCTAGAAGCTTCGGACGCTAAATTTCGCATCGGCGAGTGGAGTTTTGCGTAGTCGATGAGTGAGAACATGGTTGTAACACCCCAATTTTTCCCCAACTTGGAAAATTCAAAATTTGAAATTCCTAATTCAGAAACCCTAGAATTTGGGTGATTTTCATTCTAAAACCCTAATTTGAGTATGAGGACGAAATAAAGTAAATTCAGAATTGTATGGCTTAATTTAGAAATTTTGGGGTTTATTTTGTAATATGGGTAAAGTTTTGATGCTTTTACGTAAACCCTAAAAAGCTTAATGACCTAGTGTGTAATTTACCCAAAAGATTAGGGTATTTAAGCTTATTTATCAGCCTAAATCACCCGTGAAGTTCCCATTTCGTTTGATGCAGCCGCACCCGCACCCCTCTCCCATTTACTCTCGATTTTCTCCCTCAATCCCTCTTTCTTTGTTTTCCGAGGAAGCTCCGATGACCGCCATGCCACTGTCCATTTTGTACGTCATCACTATCAGCTTGCTCGTCTTCTCATTGCGAACAAACCCCAACCTTTGGATCGTTCTTGCCGGCCGTCGTTTTTTAGAGGACGGTGAGAAACCGTTTTGTTAGTCCTTCGTGCCACCGTTCGTCGTCGCCTCCTCCTCCGCTCGTCAATATGTGGGTAAGTTGTAAACCCATATCTTGGTTAAATCAATGTTTTAAGTTGTGGGTTTTGGATTGACTTTGAATTTTGCTTGTGTTGGCCGAAAATTACTCTTGTGGTTGTTGCTCGTTGGGATTGTATCACTGTCGTTGTTTGGTCGTGTCGCCGTACTTGTCTAGATCTGCCACCGTTGTTGTTTTATCGTGCCGCCACCCCTACATTGGTTCATTCGCACCATCAAGGGTTCATGAACCCTAATTTTTGTTGCAACATTAAGTTATGGTTTGGGCATGTTATGTGTAAACTAATCAGAAGAGAACCAAACCACGTACCTTAGCTCTATTCTGTTAACCTCATGTGTAAAATGGAATTGAACTGAATCGGTTTTCCTTGTTAATTTGAACCAGATAGATGAACTGAATCATAGAACCAGACCCATGTTCATGATTTGAACCAGTGTGAGAACCAAATCGTTTGAATTGGATCGGACTGTTGACTAGTGAACCGAACCGAACTTAACTTCATACCAATTTGACTCTTGGACCTATTTTGACCGCACCGTTTGACCTTTGACCAGTTTGACCAATCCGAGTTGAGCAGTTTGACCGTTGACCAACAAGTCAATGTTTGACTTTGACTTTATGTTAGAGTTGACTATGACTGAGTTGACTATTGACCCATTTTGACCAAAGTTGAATGTTGACCAGTTTGACTAGTTGACTTTAACAAGAGTTGACCAAGAGTTGACTTTTTCTAAGAACCTTCATCTTGACCTTTTTTGACATCCTGAGTCCAAATTCGCTACTCGTTTTATCAAATTTAAACATGAGAGCTTCGTTTTACTAATTACAATTAAATGTACTTAGTAATTTCAGATAAATTGAATAACGGATTGACCTGAGTTATTCTCGTATTCAGGTATCGACTCTAAGGCCGACGAGTTATCGCATTCTGTTCAGTTCAAAAGTGCACGTTCTTCGAGACCTTTTCGTTCTGATTCAGCTAGATCTGAGCATGAGACGCGTTCTTCTCGGCATTAGAGCTACTGTTGTTAAAGGTGTGTCTCTTCTTGTGCTATAAACTTGTGTTTTCTTTGGTTCTATAAATGAATGTTTGTATACATTTTGTGTGCATTATTCTGTTGTGATTGGTGAAAATTTTTAGGCATCATGCATAACATGTCATATTGTAATTTAATTGAAAAATCAGATTTATCGAACTACGAGATATCATATTTTCAAGATTGTCAAACATCAAATTTATAGATTTATGCAACTTGAATTTTTATCAATTCAAGTTTCGGATAAGACTCAGATTTTAAAACCAGCATCACATCATTGTGTATACATGGATCGGGATTTGTGTTCGGGGAAGTTCAGTGGTTTCACCCTTCGTGCTGAATTCTGCTTCGGATCAGTGGCTCCACCCTTCGGGCTGAGTTCCACTTCGGATGGTGACGATGGAGAGAGTAGGTTATGGGGAACCTTACTCTTCGAGCAGTGTATTAGAGTCTAGGTATTGAGTCTTCATGAGCATCAGACATCATATCATTGTGATTTAGATTTAATGTGTTTTCAAAGATTTTATTAGAAAAAAAAATAATATTTTGCTTTGTGATTGTTTGCACTTTAGAGACATACTAAGATCTTTAGCTTACACCTCAATAGTTTCTTTTAGATACTTAAACTCTCTTAGGCGACTCGGTACATAGAGCATCTCGCTTTTCTTCATATATTTTATCATTCAGTATGAACTCTTTTGACTACTTTGGATTTCTGTTTTAACATTGTTTGGGATATTTTTGTAATATGGACATTGGGACTGTCTATAATTTAGGATTTATTGGATGCATGCCTTTACGAATTTGTTTTCAGATATTTTAATTATTATCGGAACATCGTTTAAAAGATTGTGTTTTATTTTAATCGAAGTATTTACTGAGTTTTACTTATTTAATTGATTCTTTTGAATTGCAAAATATTTTGACCTAAATTGTTTCTTGAGGGACAAGTTTTTCAATCGCTATTTCCTAGATTCGGCCCATTTCTTTTGGGCCGGGTTTAGGGGGTTTCAGTGGTTTAAAGCGTTGAAATGATTTAAAGGTTATTTTGGGAGTTTAAATTAAGCTTGAAACGCTGGTCTAAACTCGGAAGTAAGTATAATGAGATTTCTCCCTCGGTCTTGTTTAAACTGGTTTTGTGCACTTGTTTTTGGAATTACTTGGTACCCACTGTTTAAGCATGATATAAGTATGTTTTATACTAATTTTGATCGTATATTGATGACGAATGCACTTGGGAAATGGTTCATGTAAGTATGAGGGTTTTATGTATACTGAATACCCCACCACGAGTACCCTAACGGCTGAGGGGTTATATGGTACCGAAATCTCCCGTTAGTGGATTATGCTTCTAACCGATGATTGGGTTGTGATAGTACCCGATTGCGATTGTACCTTAATTCCGGTTGAGATGGCATGAATTGCTGAGAGGACACTTGTTGAATTCGTGTATCCGATGTAATATTTTGGAAAGTGGAACTTGGTTTATGATCACTTGAAAGCCAATATAATAGATAATGTATCATGTTGATGGATTATGTTGTATAATGTTGATTTATACATGTTTTCTCTTTGGCCTTGCATATGGGTAGTTATGCATGGGAAAGCTTAAATTGAGGGTTTGCAAATGGGAATTTTTTGTTGATCCATGATAGATGTTTCATATGGTTTAATATGCTGGTTTTCAGAAATGTTAAGTGCATGGTTTTCAAGGCATGATATTTTGGAAGATGATTGAAATGGTGTTCGTGCTTTGAGTGCTCATCACTAAGCATTGTGTGCTTACGCTCTCTTTGTCCATCAATGCAGAGAATTAAAGGTTGGAGGCAGCGAGCAAACGAAGGAAATCCAAGGACTTCGGCTATTTGAAAGTGTGGTTTCAAACTAGACTAGTAGTAATAAAGAAAATGGGGTTCATTGTTGTTTTGGGAGGGTTTATGCTAAACTCCATGTTTAAGCAAGTTTGATATGTTGTTTTGGTGTTATAATTGACCTTTCATGTTTGGTCATTGCTTGGATTTAAGTTTCATGTGATGGTTGGCTTGGTTTAAGCATTATGCCTTAAATTGATCTTGATTCTGTGATGTTTCGACATGGATCGATCCTTTATATGTTTGTGGTTATGATTGAAGCATGATAGGTTGTGTATGAATCCAAAAAAGTATGAAAACTAGCAAAAGTAGACATTTCAGGTCCAGACGTATCGGTACGCGTGTTCTTGTACCGATACGAATAAGTGTATTTTGAGACTAGGTTTCAGTACGCGGGGACATGTACCGGTACGGTCTTTGCATTTTGAGCATAGCGTAACGATATTGGGGAAGGTGTATCGGTACGATTTTGAGCTACTTGAATATGAATTTTGGAATTGTAAAAGTGTACCGATACACCTGCTCGTGTAATTATACGGGCATCCATTATTTCAGTTTAAGTGATTCATAAGGTTTCTGATTCTTACATATTAGTCCCTGATTTTTGTGAATACAATTGTGTGAGTATGGATGATCGTTTTGTGTTGAAAATCGACACGTGAGAATGAAACCTGGCTAATTAAGTATTGGTAACTTCAAACTTGATAAAGTCCTTGTAATTCTCCACGTTTGCAAATTGGTCCCTTATCTATAACTTTGTGCAATCGGTTGCCTTTTTTACGCTCGTTTCAATTGAGTTTTCACCTGCTGCCAGCATGTTCACCATAGGTTAATAATTTGAATCCAGAAAAGATAAATAAAAAATGTGGACGTAATTTGAGTAATCTTTTTATGGGTTTGTTTTGCCAAACACATTGTAGTTCACTCGGTTCGATCTGGCGGCTAGGCCGGGTCGAGGTGGTTACAGCTTTTTGTATCAAAGCCAGGTTTGCGATAATTGAGATGTTGTTGTCGGTTGAATATTATTGTTTGCTATGTAAGGTGATTGTTATATGGACGTTGATTGTTATTGCCTTAGTTTTAGGGTTTAAGGCCTTAGTTTGGGGTGTATGTTTAGGGGTTTAGAATTTAGGGATAGTTGTTAGAATTTAGGGTTTAGGTTTAGAATTTAGGGTTTAGAGGTTGAGATTTTATTTTTAGGGTAATATGGTTAGTATGTAAGTTTTACCTTCTAAACCCTAAATTATAACCCTAAACTCTAATTTATAACCATTATCCCTAAATTTTAAACCCCTAAACCTTATACCATAAACTAAGACCTTAAACCCTAAAACAAAAAGAGCTTGTGGAAACTTTCAGTTTCCACCGCCAGTGTATAGGATAATAATCCTAAATTAAATAGTGAATATTTGATATATTGTTCGTGTATAAAAATTACACAAGCATGTCTATTTTCAAGCAAAAATCTAAAATAAAAAATTATAACCCTAAAACTCTAACCCCAAACCTAAACTATAAACCTTAAATTCTAACAATGAATCCTAACCTCTAAAGCATAAACCCTTAAATAACCCCACTTATAGAAACTTTATTTTACACCGCCAATGTATATGATAATAATCTTAAATGGACATAAATCCTTTGCCCACTTTCGGTGTCCCTTCTTATGCCCCAACATTAAAATAAATAAATTTTAAGCCCTAACCCTAAATTCAAAATCTTAAAATATAAACCCTAAAAGTACAATGTATCCCTATTTCCCTAGTCTACAACCGTAAACACTAGCATTAAACCTTAACCCTAAACATTTTTTTAGTATTGGGGCATATAAAGGGGCACCGAAAAGAGGTAGAAGATTTATATTCATCCTAAATTAGACACAAGTTCTACAATTAAGTTAAAGATCTATATTGAATACACATACGGTGGAAACAAAATGTTTCCACTAACGCCTTGGTTTTTGGGTTTGATTTAAAATTTGGGGTTTAAAGGTTATGTGTTTAAAATTTAGGGTTGTGGTTAGAATGTAGGGTTTAAGATTATAATTTAGGGTTTATAAGTTAAATTTTTAGAATTTAGCGTTATATGGCAAGGTGTTTAGGTTAACATATTAACCCTAAATTCTAATCACAACCTATTAGTTCTAAACTACTAAACCTAAACCTATAAAATCTAACTGTAAACCCTAAAACTAAGAAACTTGTAGAGACATTTTTATTTTCACTGCTTCCTGTATGGAATAATTATCTGTAAGTTAATTCAAATTAGAACAAAAATAAAATAAATTAACTAGAAAACTCTCACACAGTTTTCAAACCTAGATGATCATTATCTCAGAATTCCATCCTTTTTCAACTGTACCAAGATTTTATTGGCAATTCCATAACAAGTTTTACATTTGAATACACACTGAATTGTTTTAAACCTTAGAAATTTGGGGAAACTAATGAAAAAATATTTCAAATATGATAATAAAATCAAATAATATCCACATCAGAAGCCATTTTGACGACGACAACCAACTCTATAGGCATCAGATTTGTTAGTAGAGAGAAAGATGAGAATGTAGAGCAATTCTTAAACATAGAGGGGGAAATACTGAAATTTGCAGAGAATAAATCTGATATTTTTATTACTACTAAATTTAGTTTGATCATATAGGAGCTTTACAAGTACTAATTAAAGGCGTATGCAGAGTCTTCTTCTTATTCGAGTTTTTCATCCGCCTCATCTTCTTTTCTATCTTTTTATGAATCTTGCAGTCCGTCTGTGCTATGTATCTCACACGAGCTCTTTCAACCTCTGCCTCTGGCTTCGATTTTGTTCGAGGAATCACCGCATATGCACGCGGTACTGCTTCAGGCACGGATACTCCACTCCTTGCTGATGAACTTGATTGCTTGGGACGAAACTCCAAATCTAAGTCAGCCTCCACCAATTGCATTGTTGACTGCTTCTTCACTGGTGGTGATGCCTTGTTGAAAGGAATCACAGCCTTTTCTTCTGATTTTCTCAGGTCTGAAAAACTCGTACCCTTGTGGAATATGATTCGACTCCAGTTCTCGATCAAATCCTTTGCAAGTTGTCTGTTGGCAGTGATTTCCTCATCTGATTTTGATAGAAACATGATGACTTTACCAAGGCCACTCTTCTTCAACTGCTCCCTTCGATATTCATTGCTTATATCAATAGGGAAGGGGTGAGTTAAGATATTCAAAAGGGAAGCTCGAAGGGTGGTGTTGGGCAAGCTTCCATCGGGTAGTGGTTCGAGCCAAATCTTGAGCAAACTCAAAACCCCACGGTCCAAAAACTCTGGTTGAAGATGTTTCTTGGAGAGAAAATCAGTAAGAAGAGGCAGCATCTGGATCTTTTTAATGGCGGGTTTGTTTTGCCTGTTAAGCTCCATGTCTTCTTCGGCCGCAACCTCCATTAAAGCCATTACTTTCTCAACAAGTAATCCAATGTCTTGAGGATTTTTCTCAGCCGTCTTCTTCCTTCTCTTAACCTTGTCGAACATCGCCTCGATCTCATCATAGTTTATCATATTAGAATTTGAACTGGTTTCTTCAACTTCCTGCTGGTTTTGATCATCAGAGTTGAGCAGCCAACCCCACATCTCCTCTTGATCACTCAGCTTTCTCTTGTTGGCTTTTCTACCGCAATCGTTTCGCACAATCTGTTGTATGATATTGGAATCTTCGGCCATGGATGATTTCTTATTCACCGGTCTTATTCTTCTTGGTTTTGCAACGTCCATCAGCGCTAACACTTTGAATGGCCGGAGAAGAGAACTCTTACTTTGTTCTTACGTTTCAAGCGAATGCTTCAGCCTTCATGCACATACTGTTATTTATATATATGTTTATTAGTTAACCTAATAGGATATGGATTTCATTAGATAAACCTAATAGATTTCTAATTTATAAAATACGCGTGGATAATACATTACGTTAATATTAGGGAATATAAAGATTATTATTATTATTATTATTATTATTATTATTATTATTATTATTATTATTATTATTATTATTATTATTATTATTATTATTATTATTATTATTATTATTATTACACAAACCCTGATCTTTGATAAAATTTTCACTTATTCTATTGTTCTGAAAAATACTCATTTATCCCCTAAGATTTAATAAAAAAGGAAACTAATCGCTCTATGTAAATGCAAAGACAATTATATTCCTATTGGACAAAAATTCTCTACCCGTTTTCGATGTGTTTTTTATACCCTAATATTAAAAAAATCAAATTTTAATCCCTAACCTTAAATTTTAAATCCTAAACCATAAACCATAAAAAATACAGCATATCCCAAAATTCCTAAACTATAATCATAAACCATAACCATAAACTATAAACCTAAGTTTTTAGTATGTGAGCATAAATAGGGACAACGAAAAGGGGCAGATGATTTCTATTCTTCTAGTGTTGGAAGAAGTAACGATAAGCAGAATAGAAATCCTCTACCCATTTTTGATGCCCTATTTATGTCATGCACTAAAAAGTTAGGTTTGTGGTTTAAGGTTAGAGCGGAAGGAATTTGGAGTAGGTGTATTTTTTAAGATTTGAGATTTAGAATTTGATTTTTAGTGTTGGGGCATAAAATGTGGCACCTAAAAGGAACAAGGGATTTTGTCCCGATAAATAGCCCCTCTGGATCGTATAGAAATCCTTTGCCCCTTTTCGGTGCCCCTTTCTATGCGACTATGCCCCCACGTTAAAAACTAGGTTTAGGATTTAGTGTTAATGTTTAAGTTTAATGTTTTTGGGTTAGGGTTTATTGAATTAGGGGTATGATGTATTTTTAGGGTTCATGGTTTATGATTTAGAATTTATGATTGGAACTTAAAATTTAAATTTTTAATCTTAGAATATAAAAAAGTACCGAAAAGGAATAATAAAATTGGCGGTGATAGTTGACCACGACAAACCCCTTCTCATGTGAAGGTGTCTACCGTGGAGGTGGTGCCAATGGTTACCAGGAAGAAAACAGAACTGGTTGAACAAGCTATTCAAGGTAGAAATTGTTCTCATGCAGCGATCACAATTAATGAACAAGGACAAGGAAAATTTAGCAAGGTCGCATCCTCGAAGAATAAGGGCGTCTCTGTAAAAGGCTCGAAGGAAAATAACAAGTGGGATTTAAAGGTGAGGAAGTCTATGGAAACACAACCCATTATGCGCCCGGTGCTACAAGAATGGACGCAGAATGTGTCTCCACAAGTGTGAACCATTGCGGCTCAACTTCCTGGTGGATATGACGGTCGTGCGACAGCTATGGTAATCAATTCTAGGATCTTGAGGTGGTCCGTTTGGGGGAGAATACCATACAAATGCAAGGGGCTCATGCTTTGTCGATAGAGGGGTGAAGCCAGTGGCTTTGTGGTATGGTTTTATTTAATCTTATATTTTGTTTAAATGACTAGCTTTAAGTTTTGGAATTGCAAGGGTGCATGGAGCCCTCCATTTCTCAGGTTTTTCAAATCCTTTACCCGTGAGCACAAGTGTCACATCCTAAGTTTAAAAAAGAAGAAGAAGAATGGTGCTTTCACGAGGGTTTGAACCCTTGACCTAGGGACCATGAGTGCAAGCCTTAACTGTTGGGATAAGGTAGTATTCAGTTATGATCTGCCTCAAACTTCATTTTAAGTTATTCACCTCATTTATATAAAAAAAATAAAGAATGAATCAAAATTTCCCCATGTGTTAATTAAGCCCTTCAAAAGAATACCCAAATCCACCTATTTTCTCGCGACCCATCATCTCCCCCTCTGGCCTTGCGTCGATCTCAGCCACGGTCGGCCTGTGGCGTGCACTGCCACCACCGGCGTGCTCGCCGTCGAGCAGTGAATCTGATGCCACCGGCCACTCTAGATGAGTCACCGACGCTCGTGTTATAGAGGCCCTAGAAGGTTCAGTCGAAACCTAATGGTTTCGTTATAACCTTCCGTTGATCTGCCCGTCTTTGTCGCCGGTGAAAGTCACTGCCATCACCATTGTGATCGTCGTCGAAGCCTGACAGAAACCCCTCAATCCATGCGCCCAACCGCTGCCCCGTTCGCTAGAAATTAGAGGAAGAAATTTCGGTGAACCTAGGTTATATCAAACGGTTCTTCACCGATTACGGCCGTTGTCGACGTCTGTTCGTCCCGCCGCCACTATCGTTCAGTTCCTCGTCCCGAGTCAAGCAAAACCCACCCTTTTACTCGTCCGATTGTCATCGTTTAAGCCGTCGTTAAAGATTCGTCTTTTCCGGCGATTCTCGAAGCTTTAGGGTTAGATCTGGTAAGTTTTAGTTAGTTTTCGACGTTATTTTGATTCTTAGATGTGTAATATAAATCGAGGGCTTGATTATTTGTGTTTTTCCGGCAGAAACGACGCGAAATGGATTTTCCCGTGACTTTCTGGTGACCGTCCAACGATCTTCGATTCTTAAGGGTAAGATCCGGTCCGCGTAAACCAAACCGGTCTGAACCGGCTGGACCGGTTGAACCAGTCAACTTAGTCAAGCCCGTTGACCGACTCGACCCGTTGACCGACCTGACTCGTTGACCGAGTTAACTCAATGAGTCAACTCGCCTGAGTCAACCCAATGAGTCAACTCTCTAAGTCAACCATTGGACCAGTGACGTCAGCGTTGACTTTGACCGCTGACGTCAGCGTTGACTTTGACCAAAAAGTCAACTTTTCCCGAAAAGCCCTATTTTATGTTTTTCGACGTCCTGAGTCCAATTTTGATGCCCGTTTTGAGAAATTCTAACTCGAAAGCCTCCGAATTGGTCTTTGAACTCGAGTTTGCTTATGTGTTTTTTTTAATAATTAATTATGAGCAATGTGATTAAGGATTGAAATTGGAATTTGTGCGATTGAAGGTATTCACAGTTCCTTGTATCCTGGATGTTGAGGACGTCGCATTCGGGTTCGAGAGTGATCGAACGGAGTATCAGGGTCGACCGATATAGCAAGTATTAAAGGTAATACACTACTACCTCTAGTATGCTTTATGAACATGTTGGTATTCGGTAAATGCATGCATAAATATGATGAGGAGTGATGTTAGCTCTGCTTAAGTCAAACCGAATATGAAATTGAGTATGATAACCTAGATAAGATTAAAATGCTCGAACGAGAAAGTTAATAAATGTAAGGATCTGGAGTTCAATAAATAACTAATAAGACAGCTAATCTCCAAATCTGATTATCAGTGTCAAATGATCAAATGTTAAAAATATTCAGATATAAAATTACAAAAATGCCCTTAAAGTATGAGAATGACTAAAATATCCTTGGAATTGGAAGCGATCTAGAAATCTATGCTAGATATGGTAAAACAACATGATTCATCTGAAAACCTCAAAAAAACCTGGAAAGTTATGGTAACAAGATTTGAACCTTCGAGATTGTAAGGTGTTAAGTTTCCTTTAATTTGGAATGAGTCTCTGAATATAAATTTACGGGAAGTTATTTGTACCTCTGAATTAATCAAGCGGCTCGAAATACTGAATTGATTGAAATGACTAAATGTATTAGAAATACTGTTATGGTTAATTAATTGGAAGGGTCGTATCGACCAAAAAGGCTGAAGTATCCTCAGACACCGAGGTTTTCAAATTAACTAGAATGATTGGTAAACATTTGAGTTCTAAAATGAATGAAGTGGATGGAGGTACCGAAATTACTTGAATGGCCGAAACACCCATGGGTACTTAATTGATTGAAATACTGTATATGATTCAATTGACAGAAATGATGGATATCTCGAGCTTCAAAATGATTGAAATACCCCCTTTACTGGAATAAGTAAATTACCTCTGATAAAAATTTGTAAATGCCAATAAAGCTGAAAATGACTAAAATGCCCCTATGGGTTGAAGCATGACTTACGTACGTCAATCACTCCTGATATTAATGTAAGGTTGGAAGTTTTTCCGCACAGAATATAAGTTCGACTACTCCATGGCAAATCTTGTGGTGAAATATGAAAGCAACCGTTCAGATATACGATACAGTTGGATGCATTAGAAGGGTTGGTTAGTACTGCAAGGTTGGAATATGTTAGTTCGAATGGTTTTGGAGGCTCAATAAACTTCTGTAAATCTTAAATATTGTAAATCATAATTTCCTCATTATTGGGCTAAGTTACAAAATCCACTATAATAGTTAAATGACCAAAATGCCCTTATTGGCCAAAGTGATCAAAATAGCCCTGAATGTATATGATATCGTGAGAGATCTTTACATGGAAACCCTTGAATGCTTGGTTGGAAACCTGATGAGCAACTAGAATTTTCCGAGCCACTGTTTAAGCCTTGTTGGTATAAATTACTAAAATGCCCTTGTGTGATAAAATGACTATAATGCCCTTGTAGGCTTAAATGAGTAAATCGCTCATGATATGCCTAAACTCTCAAAGATCTTGATGTATCATCTCCCGAATATCTAGTTTGAACCGTTAGTACAAACCCCTCTTTTAATAGGGGCCTCGTTTTAGAAACCCGTTCAAATGGTCAAAAGTTTAATGTGTTCTCTTCTGTAAATGACAAGTTTTTAGTATAATCATAAACCATAACCATAAACCTTAATCATAAACGATAAACCTAAGTTTTTAGTATGTGAGCATAAATAGGGACAACGAAAAGGGGCAGATGATTTCTATTCTTCTATTGTTGGAAGAAGTAACGATAAGCAGAATAGAAATCCTCTACCCATTTTTGATGCTCTATTTATGTCATGCACTAAAAAGTTAGGTTTGTGGTTTAAGGTTAGAGCGAAAGGAATTTGGAGTAGGTGTATTTTTTAAGATTTGAGATTTAGAATTTGATTTTTTAGTGTTGGGGCATAAAATGTGGCACCTAAAAGGAACAAGGGATTTTGTCCCGATAAATAGCCCCTCTGGATCGTATAGAAATCCTTTGCCCCTTTTCGGTGCCCCTTTCTATGCGACTATGCCCCACGTTAAAAACTAGGTTTAGGATTTAGTGTTAATGTTTAAGTTTAATGTTTTTAGGTTAGGGTTTATTGAATTAGGGGTATGATGTATTTTTAGGGTTCATGGTTTATGATTTAGAATTTAGGATTGGAACTTAAAATTTAAATTTTTAATCTTAGAATATAAAAAAGCACCGAAAAGGGATAATAAAATTTTGTAGAGACATTTTTATTTTCACTGCTTCCTATGCCCCAACATTAAAATAAATAAATCTTTTGCCCACTTTTGGTGTCCCTTCCTATGCCCCAACATTAAAATAAATAAATTTTAAGCCCTAACCCTAAATTCAAGATCTTAAAATATAAACCCTAAAAGTACAATATATCCCTATTTCCCTAGTCTACAACCCTAAACACTAACATTAAACCTTAACCCCAAACATTTTTTTAGTATTGGGGCATATAAAGGGGCATCGAAAAGGGGTAGAAGATTTCTATTCATCCTAAATTAGACACAAGTTCTACAATTAAGTTAAAGATCTATATTGAATACACATACGGTGGAAACAAAATGTTTCCACTAACGCCTTGGTTTTTTGGTTTGATTTAAAATTTGGGGTTTAAAGGTTATGTGTTTAAAATTTAGGGTTGTGGTTAGAATGTAGCGTTTAAGATTATAATTTAGGGTTTATAAGTTAAATTATTAGAATTTAGCGTTATATGGCAAGGTGTTTAGGTTAACATATAAACCCTAAATTCTAACCCCTAAACCCTAAATTCTAGCCACAACTTATTAGTTCTAAACTACTAAACCTAAACCTATAAAATCTAACTGTAAACCCTAAAACTAAGAAACTTGTAGAGACATTTTTATTTTCACTGCTTCCTATATGGAATAATTATCTGTAAGTTAATTCAAATTAGAACAAAAATAAAATAAAATAACTAGAAAACTCTCACACAGTTTTCAAACCTAGATGATCATTATCTCAGAATTCCATCCTTTTTCAACTGTACCAAGATTTTATTGGCAATTCCATAACAAGTTTTACATTTGAATACACACTGAATTGTTTTAAACCTTAGAAATTTGGGGAAACTAATGAAAAAAATATTTCAAATATGATAATAAAATCAAATAATATCCACATCAGAAGCCATTTTGACGACGACAGCCAACTCTATAGGCATCAGATTTGTTAGTACAGAGAAAGATGAGAATGTAGAGCAATTCTTAAACATAGAGGGGGAAATACTGAAATTTGCAGAGAATAAATCTGATATTTTTATTACTACTAAATTTAGTTTCTGTTTACATTGATAACATAGGAGCTTTACAAGTACTAATTAAAGGCGTATGCAGAGTCTTCTTCTTATTCGAGTTTTTCATCCGCCTCATCTTCTTTTCTATCTTTTTATGAATCTTGCAGTCCGTCTGTGCTATGTATCTCACACGAGCTCTTTCAACCTCTGCCTCTGGCTTCGATTTTGTTCGAGGAATCACCGCATATGCACGCGGTACTGCTTCAGGCACGGATACTCCGCTCCTTGCTGATGAACTTGATTGCTTGGGACGTAACTCCAAATCTAAGTCAGCCTCCACCAATTGCATTGTTGACTGCTTCTTCACTGGTGGTGATGCCTTGTTCAAAGGAATCACAGCCTTTTCTTGTGATTTTCTCAGGTCTGAAAAACTCGTACCCTTGTGGAATATGATTCGACTCCAGTTCTCGATCAAATCCTTTGCAAGTTGTCTGTTGGCAGTGATTTCCTCATCTGATTTTGATAGAAACATGATGACTTTACCAAGGCCACTCTTCTTCAACTGCTCCCTTCGATATTCATTGCTTATATCAATAGGGAAGGGGTGAGTTAAGATATTCAAAAGGGAAGCTCGAAGGGTGGTGTTGGGCAAGCTTCCATCGGTTGCCTTTTTTACGCTCATTTCGATTGGGTTTTCACATGCTGCCAGCATGTTCACCATAGGTTAATAATTTGAATCTAGACAAGATAAACGAAAAAAGTGAACGTAATTTGAGTAATTTTTTATGGGTTTGTTTCGCAAAACAAAATGTAGCTCACTCGGTTCGGTCGGGCGGCTAGGCCGGGTTGAGGGGTTATAGCTTTTTGTATCAAAGCCAGGTTTGCGATAATTGGGATGTTGTTATTGGTTGAGTGTTATTGTTTGCTATGCATTGTGATTGTTATATGGACGTTGATTGTTATATGCCATGTTCGGGGGGAAATGTCTTGTAGGACACATTGCCTTAGTTTTAGGGTTTACGACCTTAGGGGTTTAGGATTAGGGGTATAGAATTTAGGGATAGTGGTTAGAATTTAGAGTTTAGAGGTTGGGATTTTGTTTTTAGGGTAATATGGTTAGTATTTAAGTTTTAACTTATAAACCCTAAACTCTAATTTCTAACCACTATCACTAAATTATAAACCCCTAAACCCTATACCCTAAACTAAGACCCTAAACCCTAAAACAAAGGTGGTTGTGAAAACTTTCAGTTTCCACCGCCAGTGTATAGGATAATAATCCTAAATTAAATGGTGAATATTTGATATATTTTTCGTGTGTAAAAATTACACAATCATGTCTATATTCGAGCAAAAACCTAAAATAAAAAAAATTAACCCTAAAACTTTAACCCCAAACCTAAACCATAAACCTTAAAGTCTAACAATGAATCCTAACATCTAAAGCATAAACACTTAAATAACCCAACTTATAGAAACTTTATTTTCCACTGCTAATGTATATGATAATAATCATAAATGGACATAAATCATTTGCCCAATTTCTATGTCCCTTCCAATGCCCTAACATTAAAAAAAATTAAATTCTAAGCCCTAACCCTAAATTCTAAATCTTAAAATATAAACCCTAAAAATACATCATACCCCCATTTCTCTAGTCCATAACCCTAAACACTAACATTAAATCTTAACTCTAAATCTAATTTTTATTAGTATTGGGGCTTATAAAGGGGCACCGAAAAGGGGTAGAAAATTTCTATTCATCCTAAATTAGACACAAGTTCTACAATTAAGTTAAAGATCTATATTCATTACACATACGGTGGAAACAAAATGTTTCCACTAACACCTTGGTTTTTGGGTTTGATTTAAAATTTGGGGTTTAAAGGTTATGTGTTTAGAATTTATTGTTGTGGTTAGAATGTAGTGTTTAAGATTAGAATTTAGGGTTTATAGGTTAGACTATTAGAATTTAGGGTTATATGGCTAGGGGTTTAGGTTAACATATTAACCCTAAATTCTAACCAGAACCTATTAGTTCTAAACTACTAAACCTAAACCTCTAAAATCTAATTGTAAACCCTAAAACTAAGACATTATAGAGACATTTTTATTTTCACTGCTTCTTATGGAATAATTATCTGTAAGTTAATTCAAATTAGAAAAAAATAAAATAAATTAACTAGAAAACTCTCACACAGTTTTCAAACCTAGATGATCATTAACTCAGAACTCCATCCTTTTTCAACTGTACCAAGATTTTATTGGCAACTCCATAACAAGTTTTACATTTAAATACATACTGAATTGTTTTAAACCTTAGAAATTTGGGGAAACTAATGAAAAAATATTTCAAATATGATAATAAAATCAAATAATATCCACCATCAGAAGCCATTTTGACGACGACAAGCAACTCTATAGGCATCAGATTTGTTAGTACAGAGAAAGATGAGAATGTAGAGCAATTCTTAAACATAGAGGGGGAAATACTGAAATTTGCAGAGAATAAATCTGATATTTTTATTACTACTAAATTTAGTTTGATCATATAGGAGCTTTACAAGTACTAATTAAAGGCGTATGCAGAGTCTTCTTCTTATTCGAGTTTTTCATCCGCCTCATCTTCTTTTCTATCTTTTTATGAATCTTGCAGTCCGTCTGTGCTATGTATCTCACACGAGCTCTTTCAACCTCTGCCTCTGGCTTCGATTTTGTTCGAGGAATCACCGCATATGCACGCGGTACTGCTTCAGGCACGGATACTCCACTCCTTGCTGATGAACTTGATTGCTTGGGACGAAACTCCAAATCTAAGTCAGCCTCCACCAATTGCATTGTTGACTGCTTCTTCACTGGTGGTGATGCCTTGTTGAAAGGAATCACAGCCTTTTCTTCTGATTTTCTCAGGTCTGAAAAACTCGTACCCTTGTGGAATATGATTCGACTCCAGTTCTCGATCAAATCCTTTGCAAGTTGTCTGTTGGCAGTGATTTCCTCATCTGATTTTGATAGAAACATGATGACTTTACCAAGGCCACTCTTCTTCAACTGCTCCCTTCGATATTCATTGCTTATATCAATAGGGAAGGGGTGAGTTAAGATATTCAAAAGGGAAGCTCGAAGGGTGGTGTTGGGCAAGCTTCCATCGGGTAGTGGTTCGAGCCAAATCTTGAGCAAACTCAAAACCCCACGGTCCAAAAACTCTGGTTGAAGATGTTTCTTGGAGAGAAAATCAGTAAGAAGAGGCAGCATCTGGATCTTTTTAATGGCGGGTTTGTTTTGCCTGTTAAGCTCGATGTCTTCTTCGGCCGCAACCTCCATTAAAGCCATTACTTTCTCAACAAGTAATCCAATGTCTTGAGGATTTTTCTCAGCCGTCTTCTTCCTTCTCTTAACCTTGTCGAACATCGCCTCGATCTCATCATAGTTTATCATATTAGAATTCGAACTGGTTTCTTCAACTTCCTCCTGGTTTTGATCATCAGAGTTGAGCAGCCAACCCCACATCTCCTCTTGATCACTCAGCTTTCTCTTGTTGGCTTTTCTACCGCAATCGTTTCGCACAATCTGTTGGATGATATTGGAATCTTCGGCCATGGATGATTTCTTATTCACCGCTCTTATTCTTCTTGGTTTTGCAACGTCCATCAGCGCTAACACTTTGAATGGCCGGAGAAGAGAACTCTTACTTTGTTCTTACGTTTCAAGCGAATGCTTCAGCCTTCATGCACATACTGTTATTTATATATATGTTTATTAGTTAACCTAATAGGATATGGATTTCATTAGATAAACCTAATAGATTTCTAATTTATAAAATACGCGTGGATAATACATTACGTTAATATTAGGGAATATAAAGATTATTATTATTATTATTATTATTATTATTATTATTATTATTATTATTATTATTATTATTATTATTATTATTATTACACAAACCTTGATCTTTGATAAAATTTTCACTTATTCTATTGTTCTGAAAAATACTCATTTATCCCCTAAGATTTAATAAAAAAGGAAACTAATCGCTCTATGTAAATGCAAAGACAATTATATTCCTATTGGACAAAAATTCTCTACCCGTTTTCGATGTGTTTTTTTTGATCGGCAACCGTATGTTTTATTAGAATAGAGAAAACATACAGCTTGACGAAATCGCACGCCTCGTTAAAAACCTCCCTAAGCCTATTGGAGGAAAAGAGTACGCTACGATCCGTCGATTACAAAAGAAAAAGCACATAAGACCAAGTCACAAACATGCCACAAACACCGAAAGTCTATCGACTCCCTCTTTCGCCAATGCATCCGCAAATCCATTCGCTTCCCTCGGCACATAGCAGAATTGGATATCATAAATGACTTGACAAGCCTGATCAATTGTCAAAAATACCTCCCAAAGCCGCCAAGGTCGTTTTGCGGATTGAGTAATCCAACTCAACGCGACTTGAGAATCCGACTCCAAAATCACACAACCCTGTCGCCATTTCCTTTCCTGTATTATGCCCAAGGCAAAAGCTATCGCTCGTACCTCTGCTTCATTCGACTCCATCACCCCTAAAGGTCCTGAAAAAAGACCCAAAATACGACTGTCGGCATCTCGTAGCACACCACCAAAACCTGCCGGGCCCGGTTTTCCCCGCGCCGATCCATCCGTGTTAAATTTTAACACATTTCGTAACGGGGGCTGCCAGCACCTTCCCCCCTTCACCCTTTTTGGAAGGACAGTAACCGCAATTTTGGAAGGACAAGTCCACCAACCTGCCTCAGGTACCAATTCCCCCCGCCTATCCGCTTTGATCCAATAATACAATCTCAATTTAATCAAGAAGCATAATTCAGCCAAGTTCCATCGTTTCCCACGAAAAATAAATTCATTCCTTGCAATCCATAATGACCACAACACAGCAGCTACACATGCTATCCACCACAACTTCATGCATCCCGTGAAAATACTATGGAAATCAAGAACGAAGAATGTATCGAAACTAACCGGTAAGCTGGATTCAATTCCCCACCATTGGCGCATCCATAACCATACTGATTGCGCAAAGGGGCATTCGTAGAGGATGTGAGCAATGTTTTCCTCGACCATCGCACACCAAGGGCAGCGGCCTTGGTCATCCGGCAGTGGGATCCCACGTGCTCGCAAGAAATCGGCAGTGGGTAGTCGACGCAACCATGTAAACCATAAGAAAGCTTGAACTTTCGGCGACACCAGCACCTTCCAAGCGAAACAATCACCAAACTCCATCTCCCCCGCCTTGTCAAACATGAGCAGTTTCGTTAAAGTCCCAACCGGAAAAATTCCACGCTCGTCCGGCCTCCAAATTAACATGTCTAGCCTGCCTTCCCATGCGTGAAAATTTGACACCATCTTAATTAAATCACGTAGCATTTCTAACTCAAAAACTCGCAATGGGCGTCTAAAGAACTCTGCCCATATGTGATGTGATAAAGTGCCCTCCACCATATAATCACACACCCTTGCTAATTTGTCACAAGCCAACGAGAATAGGCGCGGAAATACATCTTTCATGGCTGTTTGATCGACCCACGGATCAAACCAAAAAAGTATCGATCTACCATCACCTAATTTCCATAAAAAACCAGACATTCCCATATGTTTTCCAACCTGTGCATCGCTTGAGAGTGCTACAATTTGTCGCCATACAAGCGACATCGACGACATCTTTTCCGTGTTGAAACGCCACCATTGCGGATGTTCTCCATATTTTGCTACTATCAAACGCCGCCATAGTGAATCTCTATCTTTCGCATATCTCCACACCCATTTTGAAAGCATCGCCATGTTCTTGACTCACAAATCCGCAACCCCCAAACCCCCTAATTGCTTCGGACGACATACCATCTCCCACCCTACTCTGCTCATCCTTCGTTCCAAACCGACTCCCCCCATAGGAAAGCTCTTCGAATTTTGTCGATCCTCTCAATTACCCCTTTAGGGGCGACGAATAAACCCATATAAAATATCGGCAACGAGGACAGCACCGAATTAACCAAAACCACCCGAGCCGCAAAAGACAAAGAAGACCGTTTCCATCCCGCTAATTTTTGCCGAAAATTTGCAATTACCGGTTCCCAAGTAGCTATCAGGCGCGGACTTGAACCTATTGGAAAACCCAAATAAATGAACGGAAATTCAGCTTTCCGACATCCCAATACTTCGGCCACGTTAATGCTCAAAGTATCCTCTATGCCAATTGAATACAAGGAACTTTTGCCGAAATTAATCTTCAACCCCGAGCAAACTTGAAAACAATGCAGGATCCGTTTCACATTTTGCGCGACCTCTAATGAACCCTCAAAAAACAGTAGTGTATCGTCGGCAAACTGCAAATGTGTCACAAATATCCCATCCGCTACTTCCACTCCGCGAATTAAACCCCCTGATTCAGCCCTTCGCAACATCAAATGCATTGCTTCCGCGACTATCACAAAAAGCAACAGTGATAACGGGCATCCCTGTCTCAAGCCTCTACCCATTCTGAATTCTTTGGTAGCATTACCATTGAGAAGTACCGATAATCTGACTGAACTGATACATTCCTGAATCCATTGTCGCCATATGTCGCAGAAGCCCATTCTTCCTAACACCTCATCCAAAAAATTCCAACTAACGCAATCATACGCCTTGGCGAAATCGAGCTTCAATAAAAAGCCACTTGCGCCTCGTTGTCGTAACGAATGTACCACCTCGAGTGCTAAGAGAACACCATCTACTAATTGGCGACCTTTTATAAATGCTGATTGTGTATCGCTTATCAAATCCCCCAAAACTGCCTGAAGTCGAGTCGCAAGACATTTTGCTAAGATTTTATACACCGAGTTGACTAAGCATATAGGCCTATATTCGCCAAGTGTCGTGGGGGATGTTACCTTAGGAATTAAGACAATGAACGTGCAATTCACATCCTTTGGTAACCGCCCACTAGCATGAAAACTGTCAAAGAAGCGTAGTATATCGCCATTGAGCACTTCCCACCCCTTTTTATAGAAATCCAACGTGAAACCATCCGGTCCCGGGGCCTTCGAACCATCACAACCCCTCACTATGCCATGGACCTCTTCCAAAGAAAATGCCGCCACCAAATTCCCCCTAGCTGCCTGCGATAACTGCCTGAAATTCCCCTCGAAATTCCATGCGCATTCCCTCTTGTCAGGAGAGAAATGTTTCATAAAAAATTGCACTACATAACTTCGCATGAGTGGTGGCGAATTGATCCAATTTTCGTTAACCATGAAACCTGGAATAAAATTGCGTGCCGCTCTTAGCTTAGCGGAACGGTGGAAATATGCCGTATTTCTATCTCCCAATCGTAACCATGTTGCACGTGATTTTTGTCTCCACATCGCCTCTTTGTGCCGCATAGCTTTCCATAAAGCTTGCAACCATTGTCGTCTTTCGTCCTCCAATTCCTCTTCCACATTGGATGTAGATGCCGTTATGTCCGCACGGTCAATTTTGTCTTGCGTCTCAGATATTCTCTCATTCACATCCCCAAAGCTGTCCCGATTCCACTGTTTCAAAAATAGCTTCAAATGTCGTAGTTTCACCATGATATTTGCCGTGCCAATATCCAGCTTTGTTAACCGAATCCATTCTTCAAAAATTTGCCTCATATGGTATCTACCCTCCAACCAACAATTAAAAAACCGGAACGGGCGTGGACCCCAATCGTTCTCATCACACTTCAACCCTAGAGGCGTGTGGTCGGATACACCCCGTGGTAGCACCTCTTGCTGAATTTGGCTGAAAGCATCCATCCAACTAGTCGATATCAAGAATCTATCAATTCGGCTACAACGTTTCATTGGTCCAAACCAAGTAAATCGCTCCCCAAAAAGTGGTAAATCCATCAACCTTGCTTGTAACACAAAGTCACCAAAAGCTTCCATTTCCATATTCCTGTCCGATGTGCCAATTCTATCCGATTCAAGTAATATGGCGTTAAAATCTCCCGCTATGCACCACGGGCCCTCTTGATTGCTAATCTTACTCAAAATCGCTGCCCATACAACTTGCTGCCCATCCAAGTCGGATGGTGCATATACCACTACTATGCCACAACAGAAATCCTCATGCAGCCATCTACCTCTCATCACAATGAAATTACGTTCAATCTCAACCACTTCTAAATTAAATTTACTTACCTCCCATAGCACTAGGATGCCGCCCGACGCACCTATTGATGGCGCGATCACCGATTCGAAAGTATCGGTTCCCCAAAGACTTGCTAACCACAAATTCGGACACTCCTCCAGCTTTGTTTCTTGTATCATTGCCATATCCGCGTTATATTTCCTTATCACATCTCGAACAAACCGTCGTTTAGTACTCCCTCCCAAGCCCCTAACATTCCATGATAGCATTTTCATGATTCACAAACCCCAACGATCGCCATTAATCACTCTTGAAATGTCTCGAATAATCTCTTCTTCCCTGCCGTTGGAGTTAACCCCAATCAATGAGCCCAACTTCACCGTTTCGATTGCTTCTATTTCAATACTTTTTGTTGCTTGCCCGTCATCCAAGCTTCCCTTATTCAATATTTCTTGGCTGACTTTAGTCAAACGGCTATTCTTCTTTTTTCTATAGGACCGACAAACTTCCAAATTGCCCCCTAAAAATCGTCTGATCTTGCAATAAGCCTGACCCACCTGAACCACTTCGGTTTTGCTCAAATCTGAATGTGCACATGTCAAAAAGATAGGAGGAAAAAATTTTAATTTCGAATTTAATTTGGAATTAAATTCTGAATCAGATTGAAGATTAGACTCCATTTCATTTGAATCACTATTTTTAGAATTAGCAATTCCCGCCATATCCAAACTCTTGCAATTTTGAATGTCTGCTATCTCTGTAGGACTCCTTTCACCACCATCCTTCTCCCCGCTCTGACTTCTTTCCGCCGCCACCATTGTCTTTGTCGGCAGGTTCTCCGATGGCCTGTCCGGCGATCGAGTAGAGTTGTGTGATACCCCTTGTTCATCAATGCAATTCTGATCAGTATGTATTTCTTTTTCGGATGAATCTCCATGTTGATATGCTTCATTCGCAAGCCATAGAACCGGGTTTGTAGTTTCCTGTATTGTTGCTGCATCCACTATGTTTTCAACTCTCATAGGCGGTGGTGTATTGTTATCACTACTTCCTTCATCGTCCGATGAATCT